>VZTR01017519.1:112898-186970 GCA_013400775.1 Chaetops frenatus
GATGAAGATGGGGATGGGAATAGGGACCGGAATGGGAATGTGCACCAAGATCGGGACCGGAGATGGGGACTCTCTCGAGGATATGGACCAGGATTGGGACCGGGGATGTGGATGGGGACCGGGATGGAGATGGGAACGGGAACGGGGGTGGGGACCGGGACGAGGATGGGAACCGAGGTCGGGATCGGGATCGGGGATGGAGACTGAGACGAGGATGAGGACCAGGATTGGGACCGGCACCGCGATCGGTATCAGGGTGGGGATCAGCGCCGGGACCTGGCGGTGCCTCACGGACTGCCGGGGTCGGGCCGCCCGGGGATGGGATGTCGGGGATGGGCAGCCCGTCCCGTCCTCCTGCCGCTGCCGGTAGTGCCGCCGTTAATCACGGCTCCTATCAGCGGGCGGGCGGCGGCGGGGCACGGCCGGCGCGGCCACAGCGGAGCACGACGGGCCCGGCGCGGCGGCAAAGCGCAGCCGGTGGGAGGCTGAGGGCAGGGGCGAGCGGCGGGGCCCTTGCGGGAAGGGAATGGGGTCGGTTCTATGGCCAAGAGAACTCCCGGCCCCGGCCGACAGTTCCTGCCCCTGGAATGGCTGCTGGGAGCGGAGTGGAACTTGCTGCGAGGATGCTCTGGCTCCCGGGAGCGCCTCGTGGAGTTACTGGAATTGTGTTCTTTAAGCATATAATATCAGCAGGGAATTCTTCCCCGTGAGGCTGGGGAGGCCCTGGCAGAGGTTGCCCAGAGAAGCTGTGGCTGTCCCGTCCCTGGAATTGTTCAAAACCAGGCTGGATGGGGCTTGGAGCAAGCTGGGATAGCGGAAGGTGTCCCCCCGCCCGTGGCAGGGGTTGGATCTAGGTGATCTCGGAGGTACCTTCCAACCCAAACCATTCTGTGTCTACAGAATGAAGCAGAGTACCATCAGGAAAAACATTTGACAATTCTAGTGCCCAATGTAGAGAGAAAGTTGCATGGATTCCCTAAACACACTTGGCGAACGCTTGTACTGCACGGAAGTCAGTAGATCTGGATCTCCTGGCACTCTCCCAAACAAAATTTATTATCTCCTTGTAACAATGTATTTTCTGTGTCCAGAGAAGAGGAGGAAGGAGGAAACAGATAAAAGATTTGTCAAGATCAGTGCTGGTATCTGCATATAAACATTTGGTTTTGGAGGCTCATGTTTTCAGGCAAACTATTTTGTGTAAAGGGTGGCTGACACCACTGAAGGCACTGGGGTTAGGAATCCAGAAACCCCTGTCTGATGTCTCAGACACAAATGAAATTCAGCATAAAGGAAAGTTTCAATTGTAGAGGACACAAACAGTATTCAGGTCTCTAACACGAGCTTTCAAGGCTCAGTGTTGGTCTCTGAAAGACACAAACTGATGGATCCGTCTGTTGGACTGGCAGGTTTTGTGTTAAGTTTTAGATTGCAGCATGGCACCAGTGATCTCATTTTACTTGTTTACTTTCCTGAAAGGTAATGACAGCCCCTTTGTCTTGCTCAGTCCTCTCTGGCTTTTTTTTTACCTCTAAGCTGACATTCAGTGGAATGTTTTTAGGCTCTATATGACTCTGATCTTCACCTTCTGGATCTTAGGAAGGTCTTTTATTCAGGCTGATCTCCAGCTATAAAAGAAATTGTTATGGCTCAATCTTGGCAGGCTTCAGAGAAACTCCAGCACTTCAAATGCATTCAGTTAATATGCAGAATATTGACTCACTGCTTACTCATGTGACTAACATTTAAATGACACTTTCTCATTTTTAAAGGGTATTACAAATGATGGTTTAATCCTCCCAGCCTGATGAAGCCAGTTGGCATCATTTTCCCCTACTAATGCAAGAAAAGTTTGTAGGAAAAAGTAAGAAATACATTAGATGTCATTGTTGCTTTTAGATTTATTTCAAGGAAGTGTTCCTGTAAATTTGTGCTGAGCCAATTAATGAAAAGTACACAAGTGTTGGAGGAACTAATTGTAATCCCAAATGACAAAGGAAGAAGAGGATTTGCCATTAAGTTACTTATGCTCTGTCGTCCAGTTGTCCTGAAAGAAGTTTGGAGGGAATTTGAATTTACCAATATATGAGAATAACACTTGGACACAGCAGCTCAACATAACTGACAGTGAGGAGTGCTGGTCCCCAAAGCATTTTTTACAGACTTCACTGACAGCACCTCCCTTGAGACTGCTTGAAGGACAAGATCACACATTCCAGCTTAGTGAAGGAATGAGTGCATCCCTTTCTAGACGTTTTTCAGCCTGGAAGTCCCAGTTTGCAAATGTTTTTCGTGCATTACCACTTCTTGAAAAGTTACAGGGAGAAGCAGAGCAAACTTGTCTGAGAATAAGGAAAGCAGTGAGTGATTCTTCCTCTGTGGGACACCAGGAGCTGCAAGGAGACAAGGGAAGGAAATAAATGAGGGGGGAACAAACATCCCCAAGATCTGCCTTTGGATAAGTTGGTTTGTGCCTTGTGTAGTTGCCAGTTGGATATGACACACAAGTTATTGACTGCATCATATTGTGTATCCTGAGGTATGTCTGACATGAGAAACCTCTTTGTTACAGAAAAAAAAGAGACATTTTTTGAACAGAAACCACTGTTTTGGTAAGTGGTTATGCTGTGACATCGAACCTGGCCTTTTGGGTTGATCATGGTGTGGCCAGGTAGAATGAAAATAGTGTGTGATGGAGAATTGCCATGACTTCTGCAGAACTGTTACAGCAGGTGTGTTTGAATCATTTGTCTTTTTAATTAGAATGCTTTTATCCTTTTCTTCATAAGCTCGTTTTAAAGCCAGACCTGTGTTTACAGCTCTTTTTTGTATTTAAACAGTGAATGCAGCGTTTCCCCTCAAAGGGAAACAACTCTATTTTTCTGGTGGAACATACACTTACAGCCAAACTAAGAAGTGACTCTGCCTTATTGAACTTGGAGGTTTCCCTTGTTGTTTACAGACGTTGGGAAATTCCAGCCAAATCCCACGTACTTGGAAAACACCAGTGCCACCCTGATTTTGTTTCCTTCTTTGTTGTGCTGTCCTAGCCATGATTGTTACCTAAATACTCAGAGATTTTGATAGAAAGGAACTTAAAGTTTGTTACGTTGCCACCAAGTCTTCAATTTCACGTACACGTTTTACTCAGTGTAAAAGAGTGTCTTTCTCATATTTTCTTAGAAGTACCATAGGAATATATCACTGAGGGAAGCCTAGCATGAGCTAAAACTTGCTGTTTGCATGGGAAATCTGGACAAAATTTAATGACAGGATTCTACCACTCTACAGCACATAAGCACAGAAGAAGTTGTATGAAAATTTGGGCTACAGTAGCTAGAAAAAATTCCTTTGCAGCTGTTGGATGAGTGAGGTTTGTGTGTGAGCCTGGATGAATCCAACCTCCCTTGCCTGGAAGAGAAAAAAATTTTTTTTGTGTCTGATGTTAATGGCTTGGGATGGTAATATAATTTGATCTCAGGATTTTTAGAAGGGGCTTCTGTCCTGTCTGCCAGACAAACAGAAACACTCTCCACAGGCTGCAGGGTAAATTATTTTTTGTAGACTTGAATTAGATTAAACAAAGAGCCGGCAGAGCAGTTGGTGGTGTCTTGTAACTCACTGGGGAGAAATACCTTGTCCCTGTACCCCTAAAGATACCAAACACTAACAATAGGAACATTTGTAAACAATGTTTACAGAAGTCTCTGTAATCTTATACTTTGGATGGCCAAAGCACTTGCTGTTTAGTAGCTGCCTGTTGAGGCAAAGGATCTCTTTACTACCTGAAAAAAAGAGTAACTGGGATATTGGAGAAACCAGCATTTGTATAGTATTGCAAAGAATTAATTTAGGTTTTCTGAAATGACTTTACCTCTCCTTCCTTCCTTTCTTGTGTTTCTTGTCCCACCCAGTCTCTTCCAGTTTCCTGTTTCTAATTTATTTATAACTTAATGTAATAGGTGGATTTTAAGGAAGTGCCTTGGGAACTAGATAGTTCAAATCCCCCTGAGTTATTGGAAGTCACATTTGTTATATGTAGATATCGATGAATTGTGTTTGGTTCCATTTAGCAGAGGGGTGCAAAGTGTTTGTGTAGAGAAAAGCTTTGTAACCCCACTCCAAGGTCCAGTTGCAATGGAGAAATAGCAAAGTAGATGCACAGATGCTTTTGGCTCCTCAGGTAGCTGTGCAGCCTCACTCAAAACAGGTTTTAGCAAACACAGGAAGTGTGTGAGTCTGTTCACAAGCACCAGCTGACAGATTCCTGCAATACACTTCTAGACTTTGCCTGTGGTAGGAATTTTTGCTGCCTTTCCAGCTTTTGTCCGTCGAGAAAGCAGATTTGAGCTGGGGCAGCCGCCAAGGCTTTGCCTGCTGTCAGCAGTGATTTGCAAACAGGCAGCTTCCCCTGGTATCAAGCTGGGGACTCATGCACACCAGTAATCATAATTACAATATTTAGCTCAGACACAGTGCTTTTAAGATGGGTATCTAACAAGCCTTTTGGGGGATGGAGGAATAGCATTAGCTTCTCAACATGTATTAATTTTTGCAACAGCCGCAAATCTTCATGGGGCTGAAAGGGAAAGAAGGTGAACAGATCTCGTGGTGTTGCTCTGCCTCCTCCAGCAAGTCTGTCCCTGTTGTTATTCCAGTGTCCAAAGGGAGCAGGAGCTGAACCATGAGCGTTTTTCTGCAGCAGAAGCTGGGTACCCGCTGGCCTCCTGAATACAAAAATGAAGTTTCATACTGTTTCCCTTGAATGGAAACAGCATGACGTGAGCGTGGAAAGAGTGGAACAGTATGTTAAGGGAAACAGGACTGAAAGGAGAGAACAGCTGACTCCAGGGGCTGAGCAGATCTGCCCCCTCTGCTTCACTGTGTGGGTTTGTTTTCAGCTCAGACCATCTCGTGGGTCTCGCAACACATCTCCACAGCTCTGGGCTGGAAAATGAAACAACTGCAAGGAGGTTCTTCCTTCTTCCTGAAACAAGCTTCGCAGCCTGTGGGAAATGAAAGCTAAGGCTGAACTTTAAAACGAGCTGAAAGCCCTCAGATGCAGAAGTGCAGAGTGAAGCCATTCAGTAGAGTCACAGTTGGAACGGAGCCCTGAAAAAAACCTGCAGTTATGACTAATCCATTTTTAATGTGTGTGATTGTAGGTAAAATCACTTCTTTAAAAGATCATTTCTCTCCCTGCATTGGTTACAGTTCTATTTAGATAAACGATGTGTTGACATGTGAGCTCAGTTACAGATGGACTGCAAGGACAGAATTATTTCTGAACGCTGGAGAGGCTCTGGCTGAGCTGCTGTGAAAGGGAGAAACGATACAAACAGGATATTCAGCGTCAAGCTGCAGCAGCACCCCAAGAGACCCACCCAGGGGCAGGCTCACTCTCTCCTGCAGCCAAGTTAGCTGAGGAAACTTGATGTAATAGTTGAGTAGAGCCCCGTTTGTGCAGGACCCAGCTCAGGCAGTGACATTTTAGAGCTGAAACAGTCTGAAATGGAAACTTCTTGTTGCACCGAGCAAGTTTGTGAGGCACCACCAAGTTTTACAGGGTCATCTTTGGGTGCTTTTATTTTGTCCTCGAGCTGTCCCAGCCTTGCTTGCAGGTCCCCTTGCTGTGCCACGGGCCCAGTGATGTCCTGGCTGTTGTGATACCAGCCCAACACTCACAGACTTGGCAGTTTTATCATCAGTAAAGCTGTGAATAGAAGCATGAATTCACTGCAAACACGCATTGACTGTGGTGGGGAACAGCGTGGGGACTGTTCAGGCAGCTAGAAAGCAGCACAGCAAATCCAGCTCTGATGGGATATACTCAATTTAAAGACTCTCTCAGTCTGGCTAAGGGTGTGTGGTGTGGTGTGGTGTGGTGACAGAGCCTGTAGTGACACGCTCTGAGGGTGAAGGCTGTTCTCTGTGCTCTGTGTGTGTGTCTGATACCCAGGAGCAAAAGCATTTGGCGTTTCCCTGGTGCACATTGGAAAGTGGTGCAATGTGATAGAGCAACAGGGAACTCCTCGCTGGCTTCTTGCCCTCTGCAGATTCCTTCTGAATTAGGTGCTGACCTTTAAAGCAAGACCTGCTTCTTCAGTTTCTCATTGTTTAAAGTCTGCATTGAAGCTCGAGAAACAAGTTTGTGAAGCTGCAGGATTTTTTTTTTTTTTTTAGGCTCTAATTGGTGAAACACAGAATAGGTTGGAAGGAATCTGAGGGGGAGAATCACCAAATGGAAACAATTTTACAGATCTGGTGCCTTTTAATTTTTATTTTATTCCATTCCAGGGCAGTGCAGGCCTGGATGGTGCTGGGCTTAAATCAGCACCAAAAAATGGTTTATATTAAAGCCTGGTCCACAACCCTTTCCTGCTGTTAAAGGGCACCTCTGCCTCTTGGTCAAAACACCACCTTGTTTGCCCTCAGTGATTTGGAAACCCAAAGTTGTGCTCCTGCTGCCAGGGTTTTGTACTAGAACACTGCAGCTGCTTGGCACCAGCAGGAGACTGGAGGTGAGAGAGGTGAAAACCATTTTCCTGACTAAAAATCTGGAGGTATTTAAGCAGAGGGGCTGTGATGGAAGAACCTCTTTCCCTTTTTGAATGTTTTTAACATTACAGTTGCTTCAGCTGCGTTTTCACGGGATCTCTCCATTTCTCATTCAGGCAGATTCTGACATTTTCATGCAGATTATGAAGTGCTGGCCGAGGGGGCTCAGCTCTGGGTGGGAGCAGCACTGGCCCGTGCCAGCGAGAGGCCTCTGTGCAGTGCTTTGGGACCTGCAGGTATTGCTGGCATGAAGCATGTGACTATTTTTGGTTCCAACACAAGGCTTAATTTTTCAGAGGCACGAAGAGGTTCTTCAAGGCTGTGAGAGCCTAAAGCCTTGGATTTCTCCTGCCTCATCTGCCTGCTGGCACGCACAGCCGTGTTGTCCCATTTACAAGGCATTTGATCTGTCAGTGACTCATTCCCAGGCTCGCTATCTGCAGCAGCAAGGTGCTTCAGGGCTGAGTCGCACCCATGTATCAGCTCTGTTACTGCACCCTGTTATCAGCTACTCTTTTCACTCCTGGGGTGCTCCCGGCCTTTGATCTGCAGCAACAGCTTTCCTTGTTCTTTAATGCTTCATTACATTGTGCAGGGCCATCAGCCCTCCCCAAATGCTGCAACCTCTGCTGCCTGTGCCCTGCTCTCACAAGCACATCCAGGCTTTTTCTTGAAAGCATGAAATAAAACTCTTATTCCCCTCAGCCCTCAAATAACCGTGGTGGAAATCAGTTTGCTGCAAGATGGCAATTTCCATCAGACATTGCACGGCGGTATAATGATATGGTTAATTATTCCCTTGCTTCTCCCTGCTGTATTTAGCTGCTGCTTTCAAAAAGCTATGGAGCAGAGGCTGTTTACTTCATCCTTACAGCACCTGGTGCTGTGGGCTCTGACCAGCCTGTAAATCCTGCTGTTACTGAGCAGTCCTGAATCCTGTCTTCCAGCAGAAGTCCCCTTTTGCTGGCCAGGCTGGATCTAGTTTAATTCGAGGCTGATTCTGTCAAAGCTAGAGACTCCAGTGGAAAGAAAGGTGCTCTGTGTGCTGAAGGACTGGAAGAGCTTTCTGTGTTTTACAGCTGTATTTTTTTTTCTAGAGTGGCAAATGGGCAACGGCAGAGACACATAATAATTTAAAAGGTATTTGCTCAAAATTAGGTAATTTCATAGTAATGCTGGAAGAAGCCAGCAGCTGGTTCTGCTGGAGATGGTGCTTATCAGATGACCTAGCAAACCCTTACTGGCTTGTAGGATTTGGGGCAGAAGCTCCAGCATAACGAGCAGATTCCTCTGAGAGCCTTCAGAGCAGCCAGTTCCGTGCTGATGTGGTGCAGATCAGTGATGCAACTCGTTCTGCCCCTGCACTCAGGGGTGTGCTGTGGGATGGAGGACAGACAGACCAGACAGACAGACAGAAGTGCTTGCTGCACTAGGTCGTGCACAGGGAAGGCTGTGGCTCTGTGTTTGGCTGCTGATGGGGTCCAGCCAAGTGGCACAGCCCTGATCTGCAGCACGTCCCAAACGCTGCCAGACCTGACCACGGCGTGCTGGTCCCGATGTGATTTAACAGAGACAAATCACTCTCCTTCCACTGGCCAGGTTGGGCTTGTTTTGTTTATGCCTTGAAACCTCTCCTCTCCCCCACGCTGTGATCTGTGCCAAGCTGTTTGGCAGGTTGAAAGCTCTGCCTGCTGCGTGGGCAGGGGAAGGGCCGCAGCGTGGTGCAGAGAATGTGTGAGAGGTGGTGCAGCCTTGTGGGGAGCATGAGGTGAGGACCTGAGGTGTCATTCCTGTGCTCAGTTCACGACTTGCCCAGCCTGTTTCACAGACTTGTTACTACTGATCCTGGACTACGTTTCAGGCCTGGCCTACGGTCACTAATTGTCAGTGTCCTGGGGCTTCTCCCAGGTTTTAATTGTCCCTATTAGTGTGATGGATGTGGGAAGAAAGGACACCCTGAAGAAGGGTGGCAGTGGTTTGGCTGCTGCCATTGTCATTGTCAGGGCTGCCATTAAAGCTGCTTATTGGCGTTTGCTCTCCTGTGAAATGTGTAGGTGAGCTATTTATATATGTGCAAAGAGATCCTACATCTCTAGCTTGTGCTCTGATTTAAGAGTAATCCCCACCAGGAGGGGAGAATCTGTCCAGTACTGCAAAGGAGGTTAGTGGCAGAGCTGGAAATAATCCACCACTTGTGAGCCTCAGCGTTGCCTGTAGGATGGGGTGGATTTCTGGGGGCAGACGAGGAAATGGAAAAGCAGCGTGCTGTTTCCCCACTAGCTCTGTCCGTTCCAGTGTGATCTCTCTCCCATCTTCAGGGCAGGGAGAAGCACTTTTCCTGCTGCACAGCCCCCTCTCCTGTTCTCTGCTCCTTCTACACTCAGCAAATACACTCAGCTCTCTCCTGGGCTGCATCCAGCCTCAGCCTTCACTTGCTTCTGCTTTTCCTTTCTGGAGCAGATTCAGCCTGGTGTGCAGGAGAGAATGGCCCTTTTCCTGGAGCAGTCCAGTCCCAGTACTTCTCAAAAATCCTTCTGAAAGTAGAGCCATTTGCTTCCATTATTCCTCTCTGCAAGCTGCAAGTGACCTCCCCTTTTAAAGAATGCAGTTTCCCGAAGAGCAAGATTAATATAGCAGGATTATTAGTGCATCTAATTGTCTTTTACCTTTTACATGGTGACTAATAACAGAGAAGCTTCTCAGCCTGTCCTGAGTGGGAACATAGTTTTTCTTCTTGATTCCTAGATTTTGTTTGTAATGTTGTCTTTTCTTGCCTTCATAAGCTTGTCTGGAAACATCTTGCATTAAGCTTAAGGATGCTGATTAATGTTATTTCCAGAAAAAAAAATTGCTTTCATACCTGTTATGAACTTTTCCTTCTAACATCAGTTTGAGCTAAAACTTTAGTAAAGCCAGAAGCTGAAATTTGATGGTCTTTGTGGGTCTCTTCCAACCCAGAATATTTTATGATTCTATGTTTTGTGAAGTTAAGGGAAATTGCCTGCCTTTGAGGCCTGCACCTCGATATCCAAGAGGCTCAGGTAGGATCACCCAGACATGGATGCACCCCAAATAGGCAGCAGGAGCCTAATTGCTGCAAGAGGGCCAATGTGATGTGGCTGTAGTGAGGAAATGACCCTCCTCGAGAGCTCCTGGGCTGCTGGCTGGATCTGCAGGACACAGTGCCCTCCCTTGGCCGTGATGGGCTGTGGATCTGGGCTGAGGAACCTGCCTTTCCTGGGCATCCCTGCGGCCAAGGGGAGATTATTGGAGCCTGGTATGTGCTGTGATTTACAAACTCTGTCAGAGGTGCAGACTTTGTAGGTGATTCCAACATTCCCCCCAGGAGTTCATGACAAGATTTATGTGAAGCTTCAGCACTGTGTGAAATCAACTGTGAGAGAAATAGCTTAGGAGTGATTTTGTCGTTGCATGCAAGAAGGTGATGTAAGAAACCACAGAAATCTGCTAGACTGATTCTTGAGCATGCAATGGAAGACCTTAATCTGGTTTTTCTTGTAAATGAGAGTTTTATGTAAATGTTGGAAAGTCATAATTATGACATAAACTTCTCAGAGAATTTGTACTTCCAGATGCAATGGAGATGTGGGAGCAATCTGGGAACAGAGACTTGTTTGATGGAGACATCTCTGACTTTACCCCTTTTGGGGTTGTGCTGACTCAGAGCCCATCCCTGGTGCTGTGATTCAGTGTCAGGCTGCTCTGCACTGGTCCATACAGGTATTTTAACAAGTGGGGTGCAATGGTCCCACATTTTTCCATTTCTGCTACATGTTGTTCCTCTTCCTGCCCTTGGGTGGGTTATGTTGTCCTGGCAGGGTCTGACATTGTATTCATTCAACCTTTATCATGGCCTGGACAACCTCATCAACATTCTCTATCTCGTTTTTAGATTACTGAAATTTCATGGTACAGCAAGATGGAGGCAGGGGGGAGGAAAAGTTAGCCATTTTCCAGTGTGATTGCGTTCTTATGTTTTGTCTTTTTTCCAAAATAATTACTCCCAGCAAGAAAACTCACTGTGACCTGGAAGTGTGTGCACTTAGAGCACGTAACCTTGGAGGAGGAGGAGGAGGAGGAGGAGCTGGATACAGGCAGTGCTTGGGTCAGAGTGTGTCAGAACAGTGCTGAGGCTGCACAGAGTGATGGATATCTCTGTATTCACATGGAGTCACAGGGCCAGCTCTAAAAAAGACAAAAACCAAACTGTGATCCCAAATATCTCATCTCTCTTACCTGCCTTGCTCAAGGGGTCAGGTCCCCTCCCTGTGCAGACAAATGTGGGCTGCAAATCACCCTGTGTGCCTGTAGCTCTGGGAAGCCCCCAGGGATTATGCCCACAGTGTGTCAAACTCAAGGCAAAGCCAAAATCTTAACACCTACACAGGCAATGGGAGAGCTGGGCTTTTGCTGTTGCTGAGGAGGTCACACACATCTCCCAGGGACTGCCTGAACCCATGGGCTGCTGGAGGAGGCCTGGGCAGGCTGAGGGAGAGCTCAGGGAACCTTCCCTTGGAAGCGGGGAGGAAGAGCAGGGCAGAGTTACCCACATGGGAGTGCTTTGTGTGCTTGTACAGAGGGAGCAGGCTTGCTCTCAGTTTCCTTTTGCAAAAATCCTGACACATCTCTTTTTAGGAACCCACTGCACTGGGGTACAGGGCACCTGCCCTGTGCTCTGCCAGGCTGGTACTCTTTCTTATGCTTTTTAAGGAAAAAAAATCACTTCTGATCCACAGCACCACAGAGCAGAGAGTGCCTGTCCCTGAAGAGCATTCCCAGCCCCAGAGGTAAAGAAGCCTGACTGCACAGTGTTCAGAGGAAGGGGTGTTCAAGTGATGTCTCAGTTTGCTTGCCTTTGGCAATTTCTTCTCAAAAAAAAAAATAGATTCTTTGTGCCTAATTCTTAGAGATGGGCCTGAGGTTTCTGATTTTGTTTTCTGGCAGTCTTGGGGTGCCAGTAGGTGCAGAGATACATTAGGTTAACATGGAACTGGTTACCTGACCCACTCTTGTTGTCCTGTGACAGCTAAAACACAGAATTAGGTGTGAAAACCTTTGCTGGCTAACAGGGCTCATCTGGCACTTGCCCCCAGGCTGCTGGAGGACATGGGGCAGTCACAGCCCCAGAGCACTGAGGTTTCTCTGTCCTGCTCAGGTTGGCAACACCCTTGGCCTGTGGGTTTGCTGAGCGGGAGAGACACCCCATGCCCATTTCTGGACTTTGCCTTTCCCCCTGGCAGCCTACAGGTTTTCTCAAGCCAGCACCTACACCTGGCATTCTCAGCCTGTGGACCACCAGAAATCAGATTATGGTGGGAGGAGGAGTTGAAGTGCCAGGAAGGGAAAGTGCCATGAAAAAAATCAGCACACTTTTGCCATCATGGAAAGAAATGCCTTCTCTGTCACTTGACCCCCCTGGCTCTGCTCCTCCATCCCTCCTTTTTGGGCAGAGTGTGTGTGTGTGTGTGACCTCTGTGTTCTGTGAGTTTTGTGACATCTCCTCTGGGAGTCTGGCATGCAGGGAATGCTCACCTGTACTGGTGGTGATTTCCTGACTCCCATTCTGGTGAGGAACCAGCTGTGTGTGAAAGTGGGAAGTTTCTGCCTCCCTATCCAGTCTTGGTGCTTTTTCCTGTGGCCTTGCACACTCACTGCTGGTGATCACCTGCCCTGTGTTGGTGTTGTCTGGCTGTGCCAGCATGAGGGAAAGGCCCTCTCCAAGCCTGGCATCATCCCAAATCTCCACCTGGTATCTTTCCAGTCATTTACAGCTTCCGAGGCCGGGCCTTTGAACCAGAACTTTCTTTAAAACTGCGATGAAAAGGGAAAGCTGGAAAAACATCCAATGGATTTAACTTATTTATTTCTTTTCCAGTGCAGCCAGGTAGGGTTTGAAGACAGCCTGGGGTTGCTGCTGACAGAGGATGCCGTGGCAGCCTCCCTGCTGAGGGATGTGCTTGTGCAGCTCAGGCTGGGCAAACCCCCAGGCAGCCTCGGGGAAGTCCAGGCAAATCTGATTTGCAGTTCTCACGCCCCAGCTCGGCCAAACCCACACCCTGACCTTACAGCTGCGGGCCAGATCTAAATGACTTAGCAAAGGTCGTTTATTCACGGCCATTAGTCACTGCTGTAAACAGGAGATAAGGGAAGGTGCATTCCCGGGCGGGAGCGCTGCCGCCACCAGAGGACACTCTTGGATAGCCGATGGATCCTTCCCAGCACGGCAGGGCTCCTTCCCTCTCAGGTTGGTCTCAACTCCATCACCCCGCACTCCCAGCCCCGGCCTCGCTCTCTCCGCCACCCTGCGCTGCTGAGCGCGCTGCCCTTGGCACTCCTTGCTCTGGCTCTGGTTCCTCTGGAGCTGTTCCCTGCAGCCCCGATTATCCATTTTCCTCGGGCAGCTTTATCTCCCGAGGTCACCGTGTTGCAGTGTCTGGTGCTTTGCTCTGTCTCTGTCCCGTAGGGGCAGGTGGCCAAGACACCAATTTATTGGGAGTGTGTCAAGGACCTGCTCGGAGCTGCAGCTCTTGGCACGCTCGGGACCAAGAGACAGAACCCAGACACGACCTGCCCTGGAGCTTGGAAGCACTTGGAGGAGAGGTTTGGGTACAGGCCTGTTTAGGAGATTAAGTTCAGTCTGGGTTCAGATCACTCCAGTTCTCTGTGTTAAAAAAAAAAAAAAAAAGCCCTATAATATATTCCCTGAAATGAGCGTGAAGGGTAAGGTTCATTGCTTTTGAAGTTAGGGCCTTGATGGTTTGTGCAATAAGACTGACATGTCCTTACTTGCTTGAAATAAATAATAAAAAAAGAGGTGTCAGATTGCTTTTTCAGGCTGAAAGAGGCATTCCTTAAGGAGCCTGAGCAGGTGGGTATGCGAGTGCTGTGGTTCTGCTCCTTCTGAGAAAAGCAAGTTGGGTAATTTGTGTGTGAAAGTGCCTCCTCTCAGGGAAGGTCACTGAGGGAGGGCAGCGTCCATCGCTGCTGGCAAGAGGTTTCTCTCAGCATTCCACCCCAGGAAGAGCAGTTTGTCTGTGCTGGCTCCCATGCAGGCAGCCCTGGGGACAGGGGGATGGAGGGGAGATGTGAGCCTTGTCTGGGGCTGGTCACTCATGGTGCCAAAAATGGATTTTTGCACTTTACGAAGGCAGGGCTTCCTTAAGTCCAGACTCAAATGGACAAAACCATTTTGTCCATTTCCAGTCTCTACAGTTAAACCTGTGGTTCACACTTTGCTTGGGGCCTCCTCCAGTGCTGGCTGCCTGTGGCTGCAGCTACTCTTGGCCTTTGGGATCACTCAGCAAAGAGATGGAGAACTGTCCCTGCTCCAGGCAGCACTGAGACATTTTGCAGGGCCTTGTTCTGAGTGTAAAACTGCTTTACCTGTGAGAAGTTTTGGGATTATTATAATTTTGGAGAGGATGTTCCTTTTTTTTCTAGGATCCCTCAAGGCATGAGGTATCTTCTAATCTGCATAGTTGCCTGAAGATCAGGACTGTGTTTTTGCCATCCACTGTCCTGTCTTTCACTACTAATGTACAGGTTTAGAGGAAACATAATTCTGTATCTCTGCTCATCTCTCTTGGCATAATTGCCTTGAGTTCAGACTTTAGTCCACCTGAAAATCTTGTCCATCTTGTACACACAGGGCTCTGTTTCATGTAGTGGTATTTCTCCAAACCCCTCTGCCCAAGTGCTAATACTGCATCAGAAAGAAAGTACATGCTAGTGCTTTGGTGAGAACCAGCATGCTGAAGAACTCCATGCCTTGTGCTTAGACCAACAGTGCTTCAAACACCTCTGGGAAGTGTTTTTAGGTGGCAGTTTCCCTTCTGTTTGGGAGATGTTCTGTTCATGAAGTGCCCTCAGCAGTTACTGTAGGAGAATTTCAGCTGGTGAGTGCTTTTATACTTGAAGTGTTAAAAAAAAAAAAAAAAAAGAATGGTGGTTTTAGAAAAGAAGAGTAAAAATGGTCTGGCAGTCAAGTGATGCTTAAGGATAAATGTGTTGTGGGCAGTGTTCCCTATTCCCCAGTAATATGTCAGGAGGTGGGAGGCAGCAGTCTGTGTTAATTATGATTATGGTGAGCAGCCAGTGCTTCAGCCAGGACTGACTGTGCTGACTATGATTGATTGGAATTCCAGAGAAGGCTGAAACTCAGTGTGTCTTCTCAAAGTATGCTGAGATGATAATAACAATTCATTAAAGTTTTATATTCTTTATGGTGCTTTGTCCCTTGTGATGGTAGAAGCATTTCTGTAATCCAGAGCATGTTGGATTATTCCTAGAGCATTTACTAGAACATATTCCTAGAACTAGAGAGTGTTTTTACTCAGAAAGCTGCCTCAAGTCCCTGGGAGCAAAACTTTCCTGCAGAGCCCCAGATTTCATGTGTGTGTGGCCACCTGGAAATTGATGGAAAGAAAAGGAAGGTGCTGAAACCCATAAGAGAAACCCCTCTGCTTCCCTGCATCCCACATGGCTTCCTGAAGTGGCCAAGGAGTTTGGCAGGGCCTCCTGGCTCTCACAGAGATACTGAAGGCTCTTTATGTCACTGAGAGTTAGGCCATGTGTTGGAAAGGTAGTTTCCTCCTCTAGTTAAAGAAGGAATAGGTATTCTGACATGAGAACATCTGGTCTGAGGATAAAATTCTCCAAGAGTTTTCTTGCAGTGAGAAACCATGCTGTGGAAGACAGGCTGTTTTTTAAAGTAGTGCTTTTTGTCTGAATTTACCTTTTGCAAATATCTTTGTAAACATGTGCAAAGTCCAGAGAAGGAGAGACCAGGGCCTCATGGCCAGGATCTGGGGCAGAGGAGCAGGAGGACACCAGGGATCTGATTTCACGGAGCCAGCACATGGAAGCCCCTCGCACTGTGCCTCAGTTTCTCCCTTTGCAAAGAGGGAGACTTGGTAACAGATCCTGCCTTGCAGGATGATTCCCACAGTGTGGCATCAGCATCTCTCTAACAGGGCCCCAGCAGAGCAGCTCTTGCAGAGAGATGTGATTTAAATTATTTAGGGTGTTGTCATGTGATCACAACTGATTGAGTTCCTGTGGCTTCACAAGTTGCCATCTGTTATCATCCCCATTATGAATTATGCATTAGATTAAATCAAGGCTTAAACCAGAGGGGTTCAAACAAAGTCCTCACACAGTGATACCATAAAACTGTCTTTAGGGTGTTAGTACTGGATCCAAAGCACTGCAGCCACACGAGAGACCATGCTGGTTTGGTATAAGCTCTCTCTGCTGGTTCAGACCATCCTGGAAGACCCCCTTGTTAGCGGTGGGATTTATGCTGGGCCAGGTGTCACCTGCCTTACTGATGTAGACTCATGAAACCGGTCAAAATTCCATTACCTGTGTCCTGGCTAAGTGGAGAGAAATGAGACCACAGTCCCACTCCACAGCCCCAAAGATCTCAGGGCTGTGTGGTCAGGGAGCTGCTGCTGAAGGCACAGTGACCACATGCCAAATTGTTGGCTGGCTGGATGTGAGGCTTTGGGAAGCTGTCATGAGCCCTCCTGTAAAACCTGCCAGTTTATGCGTGTGCAGTGGTGTCAAAGTGGCCATTTGCAGTAAAAGACTTCAAGACCAACTCAGGCATTCATCAGAGTCCTCTGACCTGCAAGTGTGGCCAGAGAGTGAGTTCCTCCAGAATATTCCCATTTCTCAAGCTGATCTGCAGTGCACCATGTAGTCAGTGCCTTTTCCTGTGAAGGAGAGGTGCCTCGAACCACTCCAGCTCACGTGTGGGTTCTTCCCTCTTAGTCCAACGTGCTGTTGCTCCTCCAAATCTCTGGAAGGTTCTGCTGGCCAAGCTGTGAAGTCTTTCCCATTTGGCTGTGTAGCTCATATTGGATCTGCAATTAGGGCCTGCTGTCCTTCCAAGGGTGCAATTCCCTGATGTTCCATCCTGTCTCAAGTCACATTTAGAGGCCAGGCTTTCTCTGCCTGGGCTGCACCAACACAAGGCAGCCAGCTTGGCAGCCCAGGATGATGGGGCAGGCTTGGCTCTCACTGTGGGGCTTGCTGAATTTATACACATTTGCTGGGCAGCAGATTGGGTCAGTGGCCTTGTTCTGATGCAGAGGCAGGCAGTTTGTTACCATCCATTTGAAATCCAATAAAATAAACAGTTCTCTCTCTGTGGGAACAGGCACCAGAGATTAATGCAGCTAAATCAAGACTTACTTGGCGAGTGTGTGCAGTAGGGAACGCAGAAAATTCGTGGCATCCTCAGAAGCCAAGTGCTTTCACATAGATTGTGTGGCTGTCCTAGGGAGGACCACTGGGATCTGTGAGCCAAGCAGGATGGATAGGCAGGGAATTAATGTCTCCTGGCATTAGCAGTGGTTGCAGTGATAATTTCTGTTTGAATTTTTGGGTCATAAATCTGTTTGTGTCTGCGAGGACATGTCCAGTGGCTCCAGCTTCATCCTAGTGTTGGGAGCTATTTTTCTACAGCTGGAGGGTCCTTTGTTCCATCAGCTGGCACCAGGACTGACTCTACGGCTCCTGGTTTCTGCCCTTGGATATCTGAGGGCAAAAATCCTTTGCCTTCAGAGGGAGTTGCTCACACAGTGTCCCTGCTAGAAATAGAATTGTGTCCCTCCTCTTTAAAGCAGGGCCAGATTCTCTGTCTGCAGCTTGATGTGCAAAGCCTTTCCCCTGGGAGAAAGCCAGCCTTCTTTTTTCTCCTAAATTCACAAGTGTCCATACTTCTTGCAGTTTTACAGAGGGCTGAACATTCTCTTCAACTGAGACAGGAATTCAGAGTATTACTTTACCTCTTTTGGAAAGAGGGTGGTGGATGGGAAAGCAAAGATGCCAGTGTTAAGGTTTTTGTAAACTGAGTTAGTCATGCCAGAGATCTTCTCTCACATTTTGTCCCTGTGATTTTGCAGTTGAAGAGAAAGAATGGTGGAGCTCTGGATGCTGGGACCATAATGGATCAGGAAGAAAGGAGTAATAGAGCAAAGGAGAAAGGGTTGGGATTTAGTGTGGACCACCAAGATGGGAGAAAAGTGAGACAAATCTCTGAACTAAGTCTTAAATTGCTCCAAACCACAGGGTGCTGTGCCTGGGGGATCCAGGGAGGGAATGGTTATGCAATTTCACCCTCAATCATGCAAAGGCAGAGTGCTGGACAAAAGGATTGCCTCAGATAAATTGCAGTTGGAGCCTAGTAGAGCATTTGATACAGGGTCTTGTAAGACCTTGCCCTCCCTCCAAGGTTGTTTGGCTTGTTTTGAATAGGAACTCAGTCGTGGGGATTAGTAGAAATGACAAATGATACATGGCCCTGGTCATGCAGATTTTCAACCAATGTGACTGATGAAAGTTTTTGATTCATCCATTTCACTGAGGGCTCCTCCTGTGCATTAGCAAAGCAGTAAAGAGCATTTTAATGACAGGTTTAGGTGCAATGTTTTTCAAACATTACTGAGTACCTTGTATGTGAAGCATGGCAGAAACCAGGAAGTTTGGTCATTTTGGTGGGAAAGTGATGGAATGTTAGAGGAGAAAAAGTAGTTTTTCTGTATGAGAGAAACATCTGAAAGCAAAATTCTTTAGGAAGGAGGAACCCTGAAAGCTGTAGTGTGAGAGACAGCAAAGTGAGCCCTTGGGTGTGTGTGTGACAGACTGACAACAACATAACTGGAGTCAGGTTATTGGGCTGGGGAAAGTGGCACAGCTCCATGGAAAGCACAGAGATTTGGCAGTTTATCCCTGCTGAAGATACAGCTGGGGTAGAATTTACTGACTAGAAATTACCAATCAACTGGTTTGAAACCAGAGCTGGAAGTATGTGGGACGAGTTAAACAAATCTACTTGCCCCCACATATTAAAGCAGGTTGTCTGCTTATTCCAGGCCAGAGGAGAAGGAGACAGGCTTTGCAGGAGCCTGCCAAAATCTCCGAGGTGTGGGAGTATTGCTGAGCAGTGTGGGAAGACTTGGCACACTTGAAAGGAAGTGGAGTATGGCACTGAAGCCCATTCCTTGGGAGAAGAGGGCTGGCTGGGAGGCAGCCTCGCTGGCCAAATCACTCTTCCTACCTCCTCCTAGCTTTACAGCCAGTCCATTCCAGGAGATAACTGGGGTGATCAAAAAGCTGCTTTTGAAAAGACTTAGTTTTGTATTTTCATTTTGTTCCTTCTTTGTGATTTCATTCCCTAAAAGCAACTGTTGGGTTGTTAAAGGCTGCATTTGTTAAGCAAGGAGAAAGCAGCTGGGTTTCAAACGCTCACTGAGCTGGTCCTTCAGGCAACTCTTTGAGAATTTTGCACCAACAGAAAAGGAGAGAAGAAAGGGGAAAGTGGAAGGGAGTGTTTATATTGAAATCTTTATTTAGTTCCAAAAGCCTAGAGCAAGGCATCAAAACACAGAGTGCCTCATACAAGCCAAGACAGGGAATAGAATTTCCATTTTATTCCAGATGAGAAGTCGGTCTTGTTATAAAGGAGGTTGGGTGACAAAGCTAAATGTAATTTAAATTTCTACTCCAATCTATTTTTAATTATTCATGTGTAGATTCTTTTGTAGGGTTAACAAGGAATTTGCCAGGAGCCAGGCCACAAAGGCTTGGGTTGTAGTTTTCCAGCAGACATCCTGAAAACACACTGTCACAGGCAATCAGTGTCCTTGGGGACCTGGCATGTTAGCAGGGTGTTTACTAATTGGGATCACTCCCTGGCAGATAATTGTTTGTGACACCCAGGCTGATTGGACCCACAATATCTTCCCATCCTGCAAATGGTCCGTGACAGTTTTGATGAATTTGAAGTTTGGAGTCTGAATAAATCCAAGGACGTTAAAAAGAAATGCTTCCACTGGCAAATGCATGTAGAGGAGCAGAGCTGTGCCCTGGGTCAGCCCCCCAGAATGGAGACACATGAGCACACAGAAAAAGGCCACTGGTGGGTCTTGTCACACTTTCTGTTTTTCCCTCTTGTGTTAATTAGGAGACTGGAGGAGGACCAGCCATGCCAAAATAAAATGGGGAGAATTGGTTTATTTTGCACAGAACAGGGGTGTCCTGACCAAGGACTTTTGGATGTATGGGGAAACTGCAGATTTATTGAAATATCTGAATGAGTTCAGATGTGGGTCAGGCCTTGCTGCCAGGCAATAGCAAAAGTGATGCAGATATCCCCAGCAAACCAGCAGCTCTCTGGGCTGGGAGTAGTATCTGAAAGTTGTGAATACCATTTTGCAGGGGAGACACAGAGATTCTAAAAATTTTTTTTCTGGGAGCTGGCCCAAAAGGTATTTGATATTTCTGCTATTTTTGACTGACACATTGGTATGTGCTTTATGGCCAAATTGACATTCACAGAACTGCAGGAAAGTTCCTGTCCAGCCTCCTGCTCAAAAGTTATTAGTCCTTCTGTCCCAAGCAGAAATTGCATTTTCATGCATTTGACAGAAATTGTCATGTTTTGTCTGGTTTGTATCTGTACTGCACCAAGATGAGCAGGAGGAGCTGCAGGTTTACTCTTTGCAGTTCAGAGCTCAGAGCTGCAGCTGGATTCTGCAAGTGCAAGTGCACAGTGTTTGCCAGGTTCCAGATGAAGTTGCAGGGCTGATCTTGTCCACGGGTAATGGTAGAAGTTCTGGGCTTCCCTGCTCCCAAAAAAAAAGGTCCTTAGTGGTCAATAATTTTTCTACACGTGTTTCTGGGAGACTTTAGGAAAATTAGTACTGGACATACATCAGGTCTAAGAATCACTGCTACAGTTCCAGTATCTGCTGTCTGGACCTTTGGATTGGGAAGTAAAGAATTGAAGAAGCATTACTCTGTAAGAGGCTTGGCAAGCCAGGGAAGTTATTAATGCTGTTAGGAGAAACTACATCCACGTTCTGGCTAGTAATGGGCTAAAGTAATGGCTAAAGCATAGGAGACAAGGATTCAAAGGTGTCCAACAGCAGCAGAGTTCATATTCCTGTCCAAAACAAAGGTCAGTCATCCTCCTGAGCCAGAAACTCTTCCTGGAGAGAGAGCTCTCCTGCTGCAGTAGTCATGCTCTGTTCCACAAGGAAATGGAGCTCCAGATGCAAATTGGCATGGAAAACTATGAGAAGCCATCTAGATCTGAGCTTTGAAAATGGGAGCTCTTCATATAATCTCTCATTTCTTCCAGATCCTCCCTGCTCAGCTCAGTGTGAGAAGCATCCCATGGAAGGCAGGCTCACTGGGTGTTTTAATGGTGTCCTTGTAGAATAATCATAGTGAACTGAGTGGTGGTGGGTGATAGAATAAAAAAATCCCTCTTTTCAGTGGTCTTTTTTCAAATGAAAACACTTCTCTGAAGACCTGTCTGGATACTGCAGAATACTCTCCACAGACCCATCACAAGGGGGCCTTTGATTGCACTGGATGGGTTCAAGAGCGTTTGGCCGAGTCAGCCATTGGGAGAGAAACCAGTGCCTTGTCTTGGAGGCAAAGCTCAAGGTGCTTCTCAGGACATCAAAGTTCATAACGTTGAGTAACAGAGCCAGGCCAAGGAATCGTGTAGGTTCATTGTTTATGCAGGTGTGCTGTTCCATTCCATCCAGGATCAGCAGTGCAACGAGAGCTGCAGCCAGCACAGCACAGACTGAACGGGTGAGTGGAAAGGCACAGGACCTGCAGGAAGAGATCTCTTGCCACAGAAAGGCAGGTAGTGCTTGTCAGACATGACACTCTGTTTAAGATCTCCCCAGGGAAACCCTCCAATCAAAAAAGAATTGTATTCCCTAAAATAAAACTTTTAAGTTTTTCTCAGGACCTTTGCTAGCCGTGTGTTGTGTTGTGGTACAGTGAGGAGTCTTGCCCAAGAGCCACACAGAGAATGAAAAACTTCAAATTGGAAGTGTCCAGGTGTGCTTTACAGTTGCCCATTGTATGCAACAAATGGGGTTAATTAACTGTTTCTAAAAAAATGCCTAAAGTTTCCCCAGCAGTGAGAGGCAGGGTACTGCTCTGGTCATGCAGAATTCCAGCAGAGCCAGCAGGATCATACAGGAGTGGTGTGGTCCAGCTTTCTGGCTCCTATCAGCAGATTATGGCTTAAATGGGATCAAGGACTCAGACTTTGGAGTGGGAGCACTGGTTACATGAGATGATCATTTTTATGGGTCTTAAGAGAGGCAACCCATCTCCTAAAACCCAGCATCCAGCACATTTGCTTAACTCTGATAATCTTCCCGAGCTTTAGCAGATTCACAGGAAAGGGTGGACCTGGAAGGGTTCCTGGAGGCTGTCAAATGAGTATCCAGTGTTTCAATTGCAATGAGCTCCAGTGCATCTTCCGTAAATCTGTTTTAAGTTGTTTTTTCGGGGTCAGTGGAACACAGCATAAATCCCAGCTCACTCAAGTCCTTCAGGCAGAGAATTTGTGGAATACATATGGAAATACTTTTTCCTGGTGTTCTCTGCTCTGCACCTCTCCCAAACAGAACTTACAATTGTGTTGCAGTGTAAAAGGGAAAAACCTCCAAGCCTGGAGTAATGTATACAATTCAATAATACATGAAATTCAAAGCCACACATTAATCACATTCATGTTTAACTTTCAGATTTAAACCCCTGCAGGTTGGCTGCCCTTTGTTCTGCTAAGTGGAAGGGGGCATTCCAGCCTCTCCGTGCAGAGTTCAAAAGCTGCCTCGGGTAACAAGTGCAATTGGCTTTTTAGGTCTCATTGTATTCTCCCTTCGGGGCATAGTGAGAAGCTACTGCACAGGTTGGCCCCTTATCAGGCTGTTCAAAGGGAGAAGAGTTTGGATAGCAAAGGTTTGGCAGGTCACTGCGAGGGGCTGCTGGCAGGTTCAGGAGGCCAAGACAGGAAAAGTGATGATGCTGCAAGTCAGAATCCAGCTGCATTGGCAGGTCTGGGCAGGAAGGGCAACTTATACAACAGCCTCTCCTTTCCTCCTGCCACCTTCCAGTTTCCAAGCCCCTTGTTTTCATTAGTGTCAGCTCATTTGCAGGTTTTTGTGAGCAGGATTTTGGGTGGGAGTTCTTGCCTCTGACATGCCCTAGTGTGTGTTGGATTATTAATAACTGTTCCTGGTGGTTACCTTTGTCCAGGATTCACTCATCCCAGTGCTGTAGCTTCCTTGCCTCTGGCTGTTCAGACCCCTCCCCGCTTTCAGTCCATTCCAAATGCTCTTGCAGTATGGCTTTATTCCACCCTTTTTCCCTGCAGCCTGGCTTTCCAGGGCTCCACATGGGCAAATTAAGCCACAGGGAGCAAAGGCTGTTCTGCTGCCCTTCAGGAGAGAGCCTGCCTGCTTGCTAAGGCCTACACTGGCCTTGGTTATAGACACCAGTGGGGTGCTGTGGCCAACTGGAGAATGAAATTATTTGCAGTAGCTGATTTGCATCAGCTGGTTGATCCACTCACAGCAAGATGTGGCAGCAGTCATGGTTGTGCTGTGGCTGCAGATATATTGGGAGTAGCTTCAGGTGGACAAACCTGGGGGTTGGTAGCCCCCCAGCTGTGGTGTTGTAGGGGTTAAGCACGTAGCAAAATCCTCACCAGAAAACTGCTAAATGCCAATTAATCTATAGTGTTTTGGCCATCAGGGAGCTTAAAGTGCATCCATGGAGCTGTAATGACAAGTTGTCCAGCTTCCAAATCATAGAATCATGGTTGGGTTGATGAGGACCTTCCAAATGCTCTTGTTTCAACCCCCTGCCATGGGCAAGGACACCTTCCACTATCCCAGCTTGTTCAGGGCTCCATCCTGGCCTTGAACACTTCAGAGATGGGACACCCACATCTTCTCTGGGCAGTGCCAGTGTCTCGCCACCCTCACAGCCAAGAATTTCTTCCTAATACCCAGTCCAAACCTGTTCTCTGTCAGTTGAAAGCCATTCCCTCTTGTCTTGTCACTCCAGGCCCTTGTCCAAAGTCCCTCTCCACTTCTCCTGGATCCCCCTTAGGCACTGGAGGGTGCTCTGAGGTCTCCTGGAGCCTTCTCTTCTCCAGGCTGAACGACTCAGCCTGTCTCCACAGGAGAGGTGCTCCAGCCCTGGGGCCCCAGCGTGTCAACCCAGGGAAGGCCAGAACTGAAGATGTCCTGTCTGATTGGGGGAGACACAATGAGCATCCCAAGAGTGCTTATAAACATCCCAGAAAACAGGATGTGGAGCAGACTGTTTAGGAGCAAACACGGCTGACTTGGTGAGACTGCCCATCACCAGCCAAATGAGCCTGAACTTTGGAGTTAAATGGTCTGAATTCCAGAGAGTCCAAACATTTTACACACTGGAGTGAAATGCCAAGTTCAAGGCGTATGGAAGGTGTAGTGTTGGATTAAGTGCACTCCACACAGTGATGACCCCTTGCTGCTGGGTCATCCAAGGACATTTTCCCTGCTAAATTCAGCTTCTGACAGTGCACACCATTAATAGCCATCAAAGTGGTGGAAGAGTTTGATCCTGCCAGGGCCTCTCCAAAACTTAAAGGAGGAGAACAAAGAGGTCTTTTCACAGGGGGTGGAATTCAAATGCTTGTTAAGATCGAGTGGTAAATTCATCACTCTCACTTGCAAAATTGTGGGGTGAAAAATTGGGCTGAGCCCAACTGTGGGCTGAGCCCACCAGCCAACAAAGACAGTGTGGCTTGAAAGACTTTCATGTAGAATACAAATATTGAGGTGCAATAGAGGGCTAAACTTCCCGGTGCTGTCAGCTGAAGAGAGAATATTTTCTGCAACAACACTGAATTCGAGTTGCAGTTATGAAGTATATACTGTTCTTGCAGGGCCACACTGGGGTTTTAATAGAGCAAATGGCAAAGTTCCCACTGATACGGTTTGGCCCTCAGCAACTTCAGCTCTGGAAGTTATTCTGTATTACCTGTAGAAAGGTTTCCAACCTTTCAAGCTTTGATGCAAAAAAACTTTTCCTATTTATGTCAAAAGAACGATTGGTGTCCTGTGAGCAGCATGCAAAAATTTCCAAAAGGCTGGGTTATTGAATAGTACCTTGGGCTTCTGCTGAGAGATCACACAAGTGGCTCTCCAGACTTATTCCCTGTGCTTCTGCACTATCCAAATATATGGAAAAACATGGAGCAGGCTTTCCAAAGGCATTAGGCACTCCACCCCCAGTTTGAAGGCTGTGTTAATTTGAAATCAATATAGAGCCAGGTGTCTGATTTAGGCAGTCTCTGGTACTTTATAGTTGCCATAAGGAGCAGTGTTATTTAGGACATAGTGAAAGATCTCAGAGCTAAGTTCTGTTGACTTAAAAAGGGGCAGGACTCAGCTCAGCTTCTGATCTAGAGTAAGTAAGCATCTGTCAGCTGCCTGGTAATAACTTGCTGGTGGTGTATTCTGTGACAGTCCACAATAAATGGGAAACAATTAGATTTAGTGTTTTCCTCTGTAACTTGTGAGAAAGCTACCCCATATTTGAGAACAAGGCTCCCCAGGGACATGAGTGTGCATGTGGGCTGAGGGAGGCTGCTGTGTGGTAGTTTGTTGCATTGCAATCAGTCATGACTTCTGACTCAGAGTTCTGGGATACAGCAATTTCCATCTCCTCTAACTTCTCTTGATTCTTCCCTTCCTTCCTTCCAATTAATTTTTCCCTTAGAGAAAGGAGGGGAGATTTCAGGCATAGGCCAGTACTGAAATTGTAAATTTGATGCCCATGTGAGATTTCCTCTTTCTGTTTCCCTGATGGATGGAGATGAGCTGTATCCCGTTCTCCTAAGGGAAGAAGACCCATGATGGTGGTTTGTTGCACATTCTCTCAGCTTGGAATAACACAATCTGCAGTCTGCAGCTTTGGTTTGTGCCCACAAGAGTTGGATGGATGCTCTTTATGATCAGCCAAACTAATCCAGGTTCTGAAACTGTCACACTTGGTTTAAAGTTTGTAATTAGTGCACTGTAAAGAGGGACTCAGTTGCTATTACACAAGGGGGAAAAAATCCCAGAACAATTTTTTTTTGGTTCAAGGTGTGGGAAATGAAACTCCTACAACACTCCAGAGAGGAGAAACCTCTGTCTCTTTGCTTTACAGCAAGACGGAGGTGACAGGCAGAACTTTGTCAGAGCAGGAAATTGGTTCTAAACATCCCAAATGTTTAAAAAGATACATAGGAATACACTTTGAAGGGGCATGAAGTAAATCTGAGGCAACAGACTATATCTGAAAGGACTTTTTTCTTAAAAGGCAGTGTCTGATGAAAGACTTGCAGACTCTCTTCTGTTCATATGCTGGGAAAAGATATTCTGGCCACACTGCAGGCAGCCAGATAGCTCACAAAAAGATTCAGTAACTTAACATGATCTTACTTGTATAGAACTTGCTGTTCTTTGACCCAACTAACTCAATCCAGGAGGCCTTTAAAAGGAGAGAAATAAGGTGTTTCTAATTAAAAAACCATAAAAAAAAAATGTTTCAAGAAGGACAAAAAAATAAAAATAAACACCAACAGAAGAACATCGATTGAAGAATTATTTAATTTACAAAGTTGCCTAATTCTCCCCATGTTTTGACATGAAAGGTGGGTCTGTGGCCAGCTTGTAAAGTGCAATCACTTGGCTACTGGCCCACACACATGGGTAGCAAGTCAACTTCTGCCCTGCCTCCTCAGCACTCTGATGTGCTGCAGCGTGGCAGGAGGAGGCAGACGGACGTGAGCAGGAGCACTGCAGAACTGGCAGAGTCAGCACTTGATTGGATGCCATTTTTACAGCTGTTGGATGTTTGTGTTTGGGAAAGGAAAGCTAATTCGTGAGTTTAAGGCAAGGATAATTCCAGTCCTTCCATCCTGCCCCAGGAGGGGAGTGATCGGGAGGGAGCCACAAAGTCTTTGAGATTTTTGCAACTTGTGTGCACAGTTCTTAAGGTGAAAGATTGGGTGAAAGGCCCTTTTTAGTGTTAAATCTTTGGAGGGGAAAGCATGTAGGATATTTTAAGAATAGGTTTAGTTTAGGGAAAAGCTTATTTGATCTTGAGTTTCACTGCAATTTTGGTCATTCTCTCTGCCATCTGGTGCCCATTTATAAGGTACAAAGTAAGGAATCAGTTAAAAGCATGCACAAGCAAATGTGAAATTTGTGCTAGAACAATGCACTTGGGGATTTTAATACAATAATTGACCCCTTCCTTGTTTGTCTGTCTAATGCTCACTTTGTTCTCTCTAGATCTCACAAGATATTAAATTTACTGGCTAGAGAAGGGCTGCAGACTAGAGAAAACAGAAAAATTTGCTGAGAAAGCAAAATTAGAGGTTAGTAGAAATATCTTGTTTTCTCTGGGCAAATAGTACTTATTCTCTGTGTGATCAGCCCCAGATACTCTCCAGCAACGGCTTCTTGTTTTTCACTCCACCCTGAAAGGGTTCTTATAACCAGAACTATTGTTCTAGTGGCTTTTTACAGATTTGGTAAAAATATCCAGAGAGCCATGTCAGAGAGCAGTCTATCAAAAACTGAAAACCTGCCACCTCACAGCTTCCCAGCTACAAAGAGACTTACAGACAGTGGTGACAGCCAAAAGCTCTCCTCCTCTTACTCTGCATGTTTGTCTCGCTGCAGGCTTTTCATAGTTTGCAGGTAGGTCTTAGATTTGCCATGGAAAAGGAAGCTGGTGAATATTTTGTGCCTGGCAGGCTGGGAGGGAGAAACCAGCCGTGGGTGAATTGTTGTGCTCAACACAAAACGATTGATCCGTGCTACAAAAGCCCCTGTGCTTCTCTGTGACGTGGGACACTGTGAAACCTTCCTGCTGCCACTGCAGTTGGAGGTGTTTGCTCCTTGGCCCAGGAGAGGCAAGTTTTTGGGGTACCTGAGAACTTAGAGTGCTGGTTCCATGTCTCAGCACTAAGGTAGAGGAGGTGGTGGACTTCACTGAGCTGCTCTGCAAGGGAAAACAGGGACAAAAGCCACAGTTTCAGCAGGGTCATTTCAGGGGTGTCTTCTTCTCTCCAGCCTTTGCTTGTGTCCCATTGCATCAGAGTCCCCTCTTCCAGCCAGATTTGCCTTTCTAGGAAGGACTGCTTCAATCAAGGAAATGCAATGATTTTAGTATTTCTTATTCTAACCCTTGGACTGATGTTTAGGTCTCTGGCCTCTGATTTAGTTCCTTGCTTCTCAGGTGCCAAGTAGATGCTGTAGATCCTGTTTGGATCCTGTAACCAGGCTTTCCTTAGGCTGGCAGGACAAGTTACCATCATGACCTCATTCCTACCCACAGCCTTGCAGCCTCTTTGTTTCTCATCCTGGTGGGTTTACCTGTCTCCAGGAGCAAGTGTTGAGCAGAGGAAGGATTGCACAGCCAGGCCCTGATGCAGTTCATCCATTTGTCTGCCTGGGCAATCTCGAGTCCTGAGGTCTGATAATTAAGTGTTTCATTAGGCCTGACACTGCGGTGGAGCCTGGAAAAATATGTGATGTGTGTTAGAGCACTTTCACGTGCTGGAGCACAGGGCTCTGCTAGAAACTAACACTGGGGAAGAGCTGAGTCTGCTGTGTTGGATTAAACCTTGTTCTGAAAGGATATAGTGGGTCCTGAGTGAGGAGCAGGGACAACTGATGGCAGCTTGTCCCAGCACAGGTTGCTGCACCTGTGGCCTCTTCCCCAGGAACTTCCCAGGTGGAAATGGCATGGGCTGAAAAAAGCACAGAACTGTCCTTGGGTGGGGGGGGGCAGGAGGAGACAAAAGAGGATGCTGAGGAGGGCCAGAAAGTCCCAGGGAGCTGGAAGACTGTCAGAAGGGAAAGACATGACTGGAAGGGTCCCAAAGACTTTAAATGTGGGAGGAGATTTTCTCTGCAACTTTAGATGAACTGAAAGGCATTTGAGCAGGGCTGGTTCCCTGTCAGCTCCTTATCGCTGTATCCAGGCATCTCTCCAGGGCCTATCAGCAAAATTTCTCCATGAATCATTTACACTGAGTAATTCTGCTGCAGACACCATCTCTGCAGGACACTGCTTGGTCCTGTGCAGCTACACTGTGCTACACCACATCTCCCCTCAAAATCTCTTTTGTCCTGAGTGAGACACTGCTCCTCACGATCGAAACCGTCCGGGAAGAACACAATGAGAATTAAATGTAATTTAATTTTACTCCAGTAAAAGGAGTTAAATCTTAGCAATGGAATCAGGTTGTGCTGCAGTCTGTTACGTCAGAATTGAATTTTCCCAGGTGCCAGCTGGGTTTATGGGTTGTACCTGTAGGAGAAAGAAAAGCCTCGTATGATGCTGAGAACTCCCTGTCCAGGTGCCCGTGTGTGGACAGGTGATCTGGATAATCACAGGTGGGTAAAGGGTGTTCTGTGGTTGGAAGGAAACACTGCAGCTTTTCTTTTACGCCAGTGGGAATAACTTCTGGTCTCTGCTTTTCTTTTCAGGCTGATGTTTACTGCTCACAAACAATGGAAATAGCTCACATGCAAAATGCTTGCTCATCTTAAAACCAAGACCCAATCAAAAAGGAACTCTTTGAAAGAAGTTTTCAGCAATAATTTATTTCACTATAATATGAACAAGCTTGAACTGAAACTTTTATGACCTATGACTTGTCAGATTTTTCTTCACAGACCTTACCCTTTAGCACATTTTTCATGATAATACAAGCCAATCTGTTTATTATTTTCAATTTAAAAAGTAAAAAAGTATCGCATCCTCTGAAAATTGCTTCATTGTTGGGCTGTTTGAGTGGTCAGTGTAATATATCATTGTTTGATCTGGCAGAACCATCTATTTATAAGCTAGTATGTGTCAAACTATTTTTTTGGCAAAACTGGGAAGACACCTGGTTTAGTTTAGATTCCTTGCTCTGTAATTCCAAATATCGCTCAGTCCTCTTGGATGGAAAACACGGGCTGGGATCCAGACTTAAGAGTGCTGCTGTCATTCACAAGATGCTCAAGGGCCTCTGCTCTCAAGGTTCATGAGATCATAAATTGTTTTTTAATTTTTCTTTTTTTTCATAGTTCAAGTCTAGGCATGAACCCAGTGCAGGGCACATATGAAATGCGAGTGAGGTGCAGTCAGCCCTGTCTGCTGCTTCAGAGTTGCTTGGGTTGACCAACAGAGGCAGCAGCAAGGCAGCCACTGAAAATTTGCTGATGAGATCAGGAGGAGTGTGTCACCTTTGCAGAGCTGTCAAGGCCTGGGGAGGTAGCACAATCCTGGGCCAATACTGGGAACAGAAATTAGAAACGCAATTATTCTGCAGCTAAATACATTTAAGGGAACTGGTGATTGATTTGCTGTTGAAAGGCACTGTTCAATAGCAGTGCAATAATGCCTTTACAGAGGAGTCTGTAGTTTGTTCGATCCCTCTTGTTATATATGATGTTATATATGACATGTTATATATGACATTTTATATATGACACACTGTAGCAGTACTGTATTTTAATACAGTTCCCCTTTGGAGTCAGCCAGATCGTGTTATTAGAAAAGATGCAGGCTGTGCCTGTCACTGTTCCATGGCTGTAAAGCTCAAGAGCTTATATTGATGGATTCATATTGATTTCAGCTGTAATTGGTTGCAGATCTCATAAAGGGTGCTGGGATCATCACTGTCAAGTGGTTGGTGTGATGAGAGTTGTAGTGTGCAAGACTCTGTGTGTGTCCAGCACTTACATAAAGGTAGCAGCAAAGATGAGGGAGAAGGCAAGGTGAGAGCCAGAGAAGGAGAGGAGGAGAGAGGAAAAAGGGGGGCACAGGTCCTGACCACAGACTGTGCTGCTGGCCAGACCCATGAACCTGGTCCTTTCTGCCCAGTAACCTCAGAGCATTAATCAGCACCACGATCAGCCCTTAGCAGGCTTTGTTTTCCCTCTGTGGTGGATCTTCTGTCTTCTACCCGAGAAGGAGCCCTTTGCAAGGAGCTGACCAGTTGTCTAAATAGGCTCCAGCCCCCTCTTGATTATTTTCTCTCCATCCTCCTGGTGAGGGAGATAGGTGGTCTGGAAAACAGAGGCCAAGTGAAACGGTTCATGCCCAGAGCAGCTAAGCAAAACTATGCTTTGAGGCCAACTTATTTTTCATAATTTGTCTTGTAATGCAAGCCAATGCAGTAGTTTAAGGCAAATTTATTTTAAGCCTTAAAGGGCAAAGGACTTGTATATTTAACCACAGGCTAAGTCTGGCTTAAGTACACTGAAGTCAGCAATGACTGTTACTTCAGTGGCCTCCTGTCTCCTGCTAGGCAAAGTCCTTCTGTTCCTGCAGCCTGTCTTTAGACGCCCCTCAGTAGTGCAACCTTGTCAGTGCTCTGGAAAGAAGGAATGGAGCTTGGTTGTGAGTGAATGAGTGCTTATTTGTGACAGCTGAACCCTTATCCATGTAGTGAGTACCCCTGTGTTGCCATTTCTGATGTGTGTTGGGCACTGAGTCCTGCCCTGAGTGAAGAGTCGGTCACTCAGCCCCAGCACTGACCTCAGCCAGCCTCCTGAGGGCTCTGAAAGGCTGCCAGGGGAAATGGCAAAGAGGAAAGGATGCCTGAAGTATTTCCCTTCTTGTTACTTCAGGTTACTCAAGGTTTCTGGATTTAACCAGCTTGTTGTGCTCCACAGCCCAAAGTGTCCTGGAGTGCCATGGTGCTGCTTTGCTCCTTTTGCCTGTTCCTAAAGGCAGCCAGGGGTCACAGCAGGGACAGCCTCTTCTGTAGCAGACCTCAAAGATAAAACCTGGTGAAGTGGGAGAAGTACACTTTAAACCTTCTTTTGCCCAGGGTTAAACCTCCCTTAGTCCTCCTTTAGCCCTTCTGATCCACCTCTTCCAACTTCATGCTGGAAGACAACTTAGGAGGAGGGAAGGGCATTCTGCAGCTCTCCTGTTGAAGCTTCCAGGGCCAGAAGGAACATTACTGATGTCACAGAAGGCATTCCCTTGTTTCCCAATGGTCTTAAAACTCTATGCATGTTTTACTTTGTGTGTCTTTAATGCAAAAATCAGAAACTTTCAAGTTACAGGGAGTTTGTGTCTTGTCTTCTTGGATCCTGGTATCTCTGACACATCCAGCTTGAACTGTGGGTAGCTAAGTGGTTTGCTGGGTCTGGCCCTAAATATTTCTTCTGCTCAAAATAGGAAGTGTCACCTTGCTATTAATGGAGCATCTTCTCTGACAGGGCCATTCCTTTTCCTAGTTGCCTGATACCAATTCCAGGCTATTTAAATGAAGTTACATGGATATGCATGGCAAATACATCCCTTTAAAACCAGCCAGTAACTGTGCCAGCACAGCCTCTGGTGGTTTATGGATCTGAAAAAGTAGCTAAGATAAGAACTTAGAGAAGGTAGAAGAAAATACTGTTATCAAGAGCCAGTAAAGGGGCTACGTTTTCTGCTTTTGTGTTAGAGATTCTTTCCTGCAGCTCTTGCAGAAGCAGTGAGACAGACTATCCCCACTAAATCACTCCTTTGAGCATGTATTGGGTTTGGGTTGTTATCCAGTCAGAGAGAGCAGGATGATGTGGGTTGGAACCACTTCATACTGACTCTGTGTGCAGTGAGAGTTCAGTCCTGAGACAGGAAGAAACTTTGATTTTTACTTTTTCCTGTGCTGGTAGATCGTTGTAGCAGCAGCACCTGGCAGTCACTGAAAAAAAAAAAAAATAGAAAAGTTCTGAACATTCTTTATATGGCTTTTTAGTGCAATATTTAATTTTTAAAAAGTTCTGTGTCCAGAATGTGAGATTATTACAGGTTTCAATAATTAGCATTCCTTAATGAATGTGCCTTGAGCTGTTTCTTAGACTGTTTGCATTCTGTCCTTGGTAGACATGGATGTCCTTCCATCTCCTGTAAGGAATGGCATTTTATTTCTTTTTTTCCTGTTTTCAGGATCCCAAGATCTTTGATTATCTGAACCTTGGAATTTTGAAACACTCTGTCTCCTTTACCACTGTAGGGCTCTGTTGAAAACTTCCTATTTCTCAGAAAAACTGTGCTGGCACCTACCCAACAGTTAGAGAGAGGAGATTCAGAGTAATAGGGATATTAATTGAAGAGTTTGCAACAGTTTTAAGAATGCCTTTTTACCCTGCAGTGAATTACACATCTTTGTTCTGCTCCCTTAATACTTCTGACTTCTCTGCTTCCTGTTGTACCTATCCATTACAACTAATGAGCTCTTTTGCATTTATCCTTAATTTCATAAGGGTAAAGAGGATGCAGGCTGTGGGAACCACTACAGTATTTTTCCTTCCATGTGCAACATGGAATCCCCGTACAGGATCCTTCCTGCTCCTGAATGTCTGTTTGCTGAGCCCTGACAATGAACACTATTTCCAGTTCTGTACATATCCTAGCAAAAAGTATGGCCTGTTCCAGTGGTGAAGGCATAAATTTGTTTTATGGGTGTGTTACACAAAACACCACAAGCTAGTAGATTCTGATTTTTATTTGGTGGTAATCTTGATCAATAGCAGCTAAACCATTTACAGAAGAAAAGTAAATGGAAAGAAAATTTCACATTTATATTCCAGCTGTGCAAAGGGATCTCGGGTTTTCCCCCATTCTCTCCTCCCAGAGCTTGTCAGCAGTAGGAATTCATAGTAATAAAAGCCAGACTTATTTCCAATGCAGGTGTTTCTGGAGTGATTGTAATCTTTTTGATTAACTGCATCTGCAAGAGATCTCATCATTACAAGCAAAGCAGAAGTTATGAAGGAAGGTGCCCCTAAAGTAGCGAGCTGGCAATTAAAATAGTATGATATGCTTTGGCACATAGGATTGGATGGGAATTTTGGAAATACATAAAGGTAGGTCTGAAGATGTCATTATGCCACCAAAATCTTTGAAGCCTGCAGCAACATAATGGATTGGCAAAGGCAAAGGGGCCCGATGTGATTAGGTAGTGCTGAAATCCAGCTTTTGGAGATTAAGCTGCATTACTGAGATCAGGGGCCCTTATCAAGCTCAGTCCCAGCAGATTGCCCTAAGTCATCATGGAAATGGCTGCAGAAAAGTGCTGATTTTGTCAAAACAGCATTTCACTGTTTGTGAAAGTTTCTAGGATGACAGCCTTGGAGGCTGAGGTCTGGTTTCCTCATGCCAAGCAGCACCATAAGGTTTGGGAACATTACAAACTGAGTGGTCTCACCCTGTATTTGGAACAACAAGATTTAATTGAAAGGGAAACTGATTAACAGTTGCTAATCAAGGCCACATTTTCTTCCAGCCTCTCAGTTGGGGCATGTGAAATATTCATGAATGGTTGTCATTCCAAGCTGAAGTTTTGGAGAGAGCAGGGCAAATTTGCACATGTAAAATGCATGTGCTCTGTGTAACCTGCCTGGAGGTTTTCATAGTCTTTACAGCCACAGCCTGAGTAGAGCTGTCACAAAAGGGTGGGACTGGGAAAGGTGGAGCAGACTGATGACAGCACTGTCCTTCCCTACTCACCCTCACTGCTGCTGGCAGATCTGTTTCCAGATCTTTCTTGGTTGCCTGGAACTGAGATTTCTTTCCCCTGGTGCTCATCACTACCCTGATCCCTCCAGCCATCAACAGGATATCATCCCTACATAAACCTTCTGAGGTGAGAAGTTCCTTCCATACATCCAGATGCAGAAATGGGTGATTATCCAGGACGTGCACCAGGGCTTGAACCTCTGAGTGCCAGTCCAAACCCCTGTTTTTGAGATAATCCATCCTGCTTTGTGGTGTAAAGCCAGCTGGCACCTGGCTGTGTGGCACAAAGAATTAAACTGTCCTTTCTCAGCCAGAGGCATGGCAGTGCTTTGGCTTTCCCATCACTGCTTGCAGGGACACAAGTGAAAGGATTCAGTGTCACGCAGCCATGACCCAAAGTCAAAAGGCTGTCTAAGTTGTTACTGGAGGAGATCCAGTCTTAGGAGGAAAAATTCTTGCCAAATCAGCTAGAGAGAGTTGACTGAAGTATGTTTGAACAGACAGATTGTTCAGCCATCTATGCAGCTGGCTCAGTAGAGGAAACAGTTATTCCTGGGTAATTGGAAGCAACTATGTGGATGTATGCATAAAAAAATAATAATATATATTGGACAATCTTTCAAGCTGTCACCGTTTCTCTCAGTGAGGAGGCTGAATTCCAAGGGTAGCAGGGGGAAGAACTCAAACCTAGAAATTCAGGGTTGATACCCTCCCACCCCAATAATCCCCTATTTTGTCACAGGACTATGTAGCTCTGGATAGGGCTGTTGTTTGACACACTCCACCCTGCTGTCCCTATTCTGTCCTGCCTTAAAAAAACATACCAGATTTCCTTTGCCTCATCATATATCATCAAACAGCCTTTTGGTTTAGTGAACCTGGTTGCTAAATCCAGGATGGGAATTCATGAGCAGCTGAGTATCGATGCAGAACCACGGCATGCACTTTCTAGCAAAACATTTAAAATCCCCCATTCTGCCTTAATATTCATTCTGGGGCTTGGCAGCAGCACCAGATTTTGTATTTTTTTTGGGATAGCACAAGAAGAAATTCTGTTCCTTTTGAGGCCTTTACCCTTCCCTGCCAACCTTCTCTGCTGGGCACACGGCAGGACACTGCTGCTCTGGCCCTGGCTTTTCTAGCAGGGACTGAAGGGTTAAACTGAGCCCCAAGCACTTGTTCTTCCAACATACCCTGCACTCCTCACTCTCCAGGATTTATGGTCATCTAGTCACTTGTTTAAAAGATTATTGGAAAAATATGTAAATGAAAGTTAGTAAGTGTAGCAGAGTGGTGTAAAAGCAGACTTATTAGCAACAGGATGCAAGGCTCTGCACATGCTACATTTCTGTTGCTGGAAACATCATCAAAGAGCTTTCCAAGACTGCGAGGCCCAGATGGATTTTACATCTTTATGCACCAGCCCTGAGCCAAAGCTGAATTCACAGGTGAAGCTGACACCACAGCACATGGGGAGGTGTCTGGTTTGTGTGTCCGTCCCCCACCCTGGCTGCAGTTCTGGCTCCTGGGAGAAGTGGGGGGTCTCCTCAGAAAAGTGGGTTTGGGTGGAGCTTTGCTAATGATAATAATAATGATAATAATGATAATGATAATAATAATAATAGTTTAAAAAATTGGTGAAAATGACAGCTTTGCTTCTGCATTGGGAATTTAATGAGGCTTTAGCCTTAAGGCTGAAAATACACATCACAACTATTCTTTGGCCAGGCCCACTGGAGCTTTTCCCCCTCTGGAAGTTAAACAAGTTCTGCCAGCAGCCCACAGGGCAGTGCATTAACCATGCTCTTCTCTTCCTTTGCTGGCAAAGAAGCTGTAGACTTAAACTGCCAAACACCAGTGCCACAAACCCCATCTGCTTTCAGCACCCACAGGAATCATGGCAAGGGTTTCTCTGGCAGCTGGTGGCAGTGGCCACCTGTCTGGGCAGCAGGACACGGAGCAGAAAGAGCAGAAACCCGTTTTCCCCAGGGCATCTTCTGTCCCTATTGCAGGCTCTGCTCTCCTGAGGGAGCAGTTCTCCACCTGTGTAGCTGATGGAGAGATCTCACAGACACAATATTCCACACTGAGAACCAAAGGCAGCTCTGTGGGTATACTCAGGCTTAGGGAAGAGGTCCACATGGCAAGACTTGGGAATTATTATTATCTGGGTGTCAAACAGCTAGGTGTACTTGAGCTATAACTCTGCAGAGTCCCTTTTAGATTCCAAAACAGGCTGCCAGCATACAGACTGGATTCTGCAGCCTAGAGATGTAGCCAGAGGCCCCCCCAAATTCCCTGTTCCTACTGGCTTTTGCCCAAACACCACTGATCCCTTTTGAATGGGGAGCAGAGCATTTGGGCTGCTGCAAATTCACCTCTGCCCTGCTCTGTCTGCTGGGAGGGTGCCCCAGATCCACCAGAGCTCCAGGGGTCCTGCTGTTCACATCCATCCTCCTGAGCAGGAACCAGATGGGCGTGTTCAGGACACCTTAAATCCGAGCTTTGGAAACCTCCAACTGAGAGAACCCTTGCAAAAATAAGCCCTCAGACAATAAAAAAAAAAGCTGGAGTGAGGCACTGCCAGCATTTCTCTTGGCAACCCGTGGCTCTGAGAATCTGCTTCTTGCCACACGTGTGCAAGGCACATCATTGAACATTTCCTGACTGTTTGCCCAGGATGCTGTAAATGCTGTCCAAATAGCAGGGTCCTGCCTGCTGCTTTGGTACATCTGGCTGAACTGCATTAAGCAGCAGGCCAGAGGCTGATGGAGTCCCCACAGGACGTGCTCTGCAAAGAGCCCGGGTGATGAATGATGGTGCTAACATTGAACAGCCTGCCTGTGATGTTTTTCAAGTGTCCCTCCCCAGCAGCTCGCCTGCTGCCCTGTCTTCCAGGAGATAACCCAGCACAACAGCACATTACCTCATTAAACAAGCTAGCTCTAATTAAAAACAGGCGGGGCATGGCCTCCCCTGCATTAGCCTGAAGGGTCCAGTCTGCCATTTCAATTCCTCTTTGGAAGATTAATATCCACACAAGTTGTGGAGAGGGACTTTCTCAGAAGCAGTCAGTTCACAGCAAATATTAGATGTGATGAAAGCAAGAATCAACAACCAAAACTGTAATCATGGGGGCTTCAGATGTTCATGCCATAATCTGAGAGGGTTATGTGGGTGTGTGTGTGAGGGATCTCTCCATCCCCAGCTTAGAAGAAATGAAGAGATGTGATTTTGTGCAAATCCCATATTAATGTCACCCAGACATATTGTTTAGGCCCAGATTCTCTATCACTACACTATACCTGTATATCTATCTATCTATCTATCTTTATATATTTTTATATATTATATATATATGTGTATATATTTTCACAGGACACTGACAGCAGAGCCTTCTACAAACATCCTGCCACATCACCTCCTCTGTCCCTCCCACTACTCTGAGTTTCAGGGTAAAGAAAGGCCAGGTAAGAGATGCATTTGGCTGGCCCCTGAATGGATGGAAAGGAAAAGGGGAAAATGGATCATATCCATGAACTCAGAGCTCACTTTTCATGGCACTCAGGTTTTTCTTCCCTGATGGGTCTCTGGTTTATTTTGAGCCAAAGGTTTTAAGTTCAAAAATGACTTAATTTGGAATAATTTGAAGCATGCCAGTAGCCTTATTCAAGTCACTTACTACTTAGTTTGGCTTTTATTCCTACAGAACATTTGACACAGAGCACTGCCATGATTTATGCAGAATTCCCATTGCAGGAGTGGCCTGACACATTGGAAGTATTTTTACTTCAGAACTTTACTGCCACTGCCTGACTGGCAAATCTAATCCTTGTTTGGATTGTGTGTTCAGTTCATACTGAAGTGGTCAGTGGCAGAGATATGATCACCTATGGATTAACATCTCTTTCAGGTCCAGAAGCATCATGTTTTAAGAATAGCCTTTTAAACGATTATTTGGTAACGTTAAACAGGCACAATCTGTTTGACTGACAGTTTCACAGTGACTCAAATTACAATTATCTGAACTTACTATGATTTGTGTACTTAACAGTCTTTTTTTTTTTTTTTTTTTCTTTCTCTTTCATTGATAAGATGATCCTTGAAGTCACAAAAGCTGGCTTAGCAGCCCACTGTACTGGAAAACCAGCACAAAAGATGAAATTGAAGTTGTCAAACATCATGTAAATAGTCAAATGCAGTTGCCTCTGGGTGGAAAAGGTCAATAGGGTTGTTTGGAACAGCATGCCAGGGGGAAATACTGCTTAAATATCTATAGTAAATTTTGAACTTAAACCCTTTGGTTTAAAATAAACCAGAGAGGCACCAGGGAAGAAAAATGATGACTGAACTAGGCCTAGTCTGTGACCTGAAGAAATGGCTGTCTGAAATGCAGGTGACATAGGCACAAGTTTTAGGTCATGGTGCCACCTGCACTCTGGCAGTATTTAGTGAAGATTGCTGTACAAAACCATGTACTTGGCCAAGGTGGGGACACATTGCAGCTTAATTAGCTGGTGTCTTGGACAAAACAGCCATTGTGATCTGTAATTTCATCACACATTTAGTGGAAACAGGTACCCTGGAAGGAGGATTCTCATCCTTGGTGCCTGCCTCTCCCCCAGGAAATGTTTGGCCCAGAACCTATGCAGGGGAATTGAGATTTAAAACTGAGACATCGGACTTAATGCTGACCTTAGTGTGCAGGTGGGAACAGGAGAATGGATTTCATGAGGAAGAGCCAATTTGGATCCTTGCCCAAATCTTAGTCCCCAGTATCAAGGCTTGAGAATGATCAGGTGCAATAATAAAAAAACCCAAAAAACCAAAAAAGCAAAGGTTTCTTATTTCCGTGTTCTCCAATATCTATTTCCTGTCAGTGTTCAAAGTGAGACTGTCAGGTACTCCAAGAACATCTGTTTCCTGGTAAGACCCAAAGTATCAGGAAGATGCTATCCTGATATGTTTTTATCAGGAGATCATCAGTCCAGTTATGGAAGGTCATCTGGAGAGGACAGGCAGCCCTGGCAGACCCTTGAGATCCTTCAGTCAGGACTTACAGCAAAATTTCACTGGGTTCTTGAACCTTAAACTCCACATGGACTCCCAGCCCTCCATTTATAGGGTATTCAGACTTGCAGTCAAATTATTTTAATTCATAAAGCATTCTTGTTGTTATGAGTATGATCTGGAACTCCTCATGATGCTTTAAAGTGTAACAGGTTTAAAAACCAAAACAAACCCAGGCAATAAATGACTTTTTCAGTTTGCTTTTTGAATAATCTGCAATAGCCATAAAATCAAAGAGGAAATAGTAAAATCCAATATTCACACACATTATTAATGAAGTGGAAATGGCTCTTAAAAACTCTCTACCTCCACCTGTGCTGTATCCTTGGGAGTCCCTTAAGGGGTCCCTGAAGGGATATAAGTGGCAGAAGTTGTGGTAGACTGGAGCAGGCTTCTCTTCTTCACTGGCAAGACCCTCACCTCTATCCTAAAACTGACTGGTTCTATGCACTCACCCTTTCACTCAAGGAGATAACTGTAAATTGAATTGACACAAGGAGATAATTACAAATTAAACTGCCTGCTCCTGTGGAAATTGCTAAAGGAGAGGGTAGAATCTGCTGATCTCAGAGTGTTTGAGCAGACCAGTTTATTTGGCACTAGGAATATCACATTGCATGTCTGTCCCTTGGAAATATGTGCATCTAGTTTGCAAATTCACCTGGAGTTAATGGTGAGCTGTAGCTCTTCCCTTCCATTCTGCAGCTGCAATGGCCATGAGGCCATGACATATCAATTCTTAAAAACATCCTTTCTACCTTCTCGAAACTAGGTCATCTTCTACCACCATTCTACTAAAAATCAACGAAAGCTTTTGATCAAGGTGTGGTTTCTTTGCTTCATCAACTCCTCCAGTAGAAGAAATATTTTTCCTTAGTGATGGAGTACAGTGCCAAAGGGCATTCCTTCACTGTGCCATTTTCCAAGCTGATGGCTGGCACAGGATCCTAGCAGATCCTTGTTGTGCACAAGGAGGTGTAATAACACGGAGAAGGATGAAACAAAGCAAGTGTTGCCTGATAAATGTTTCCTGGGAGCAGAACAAGGAGGATGCTCCATCCTGCAAAGAGGAGTCTGCCAAGCCATAGCAGGTGGTAGGCCATGTCATTTAGGTCTGTCCTGACAAATGCAGGTGCTGGGGACATCCAACTTTCCAATGCACCAGGAGGCAGTGTTTTCACAGCCCTCCTTGCTTCACTCATCAAGGTAATTGGTTTCAGCTGAAATCAGCTCCCCTCCCTCAGAGCTGACTCTTAGGGCACTGACTAACCAAGGCCTTTTTTTTTTTTTTTTTTTAATGCTTCTGTTAATACATTAAGCAGCTGAGCAAGTTCCAAAATTTTAGGAATTCTGTATTAGCAAGGCTTCCAGAAGTTCTGTTTCTCTCCACATGAGTTAACTCCCACCTGAGCCTCTGGCACCTTGGGGCAGTGCACTTGATGGGGGCTCACAAACAGCCTGCAAAGCTGCATGAAGGTGTTTGTTACTGCACCTCGTGGGCAAACTCCTGTGATCCATGTTCTCTGAATGCAGAAACTGCCCCATCCCACCTAAGAAGCTTGCCTGAATGTAGGCATGTTCCTGTGTTAACTTCTTTGAGGCCTTTAAACAATGTAAGGCTTGCAAACAGAGTTAGGCAGAGAATGTTTATCTCATTGGCAAAAAATTGTGAATCTCAAGCTTTTCCCTGCTGGGAGTCATTACAAAACCAGAAACAGCTCACAATAGCCTGAATTTATTCCCCTGGGATTTGGTAAAGGCCATCTTCCATCCTGGCCAGGCCTCATTCAAGATATTCTGAGTTGTCTTGATATTCAGTAACAGATGCATTTGGGAAGAGTTTTAACAAAGACATTTTCCAGCAGAAGACATGTCAAAGTGGTCCTAACCAGACCTTACAACAGAGCCAATCAGTCATACATTTTGGGAGGTTCAATGGTTAATTCCAGCTTCCAGCTCTGCTGCAGGAAGGATTTGACACAGCTGGGACTGGTTAAATAAGAAACTTGAGATGACACCATTGCAGGCCTAAACATTAGCCCGGGCTAATGGCCACAGATCTCTCTCCTCTCAACACCAAAGGTAAAACTCAAAGTAGTCTTGGCTGTGTCTTGCTCATGTGCAGATCCAGGGTGTGTCAGGCTGTTCTGCACAAATCCCTGAGCACAGCCTCTGGGGTGACCTTTATTTCCATATTGAAGTGGGGCACCTCTCGACCTCAGTTTCTCACTGGTGCTTAGACACCCTATTTAAACACCAACCTTCCAATTCCCACAGTACCCTTCCAAAGGGGAAAATACTCCAACTCCCCACAAGCCCTCCAGGACATAAACACAGCACTAACCTTCAGAGAGAAAAATTTACTTGCGTAAGAAAGCTTTTCCAGAGAATGAACTGGTTCCTGACTGTAGAATGAGAGTTTAGCTGTATAAACTCACTTTGGGGTCTGTAGTACAGGATATGAACATGAATGAAACATTAAAAATATGAGTTGAGAATAAAAGCTCTCCCTAAATCTCCCTTATTGTATAAGCTGCTATGAATTAAAGCCCTTTCAGCCTGATTTTTAGTCATCAACATAATTATTTAGGAACATTTTCCAGACCAGTGTTTTTTACAAGTATTTTAACAACCTGCAAATCAGGAAACTGTAAATCAGAGAAATGAACTGAAATCAGCAATCACAAGGCAGGAGGCCCCTGGCTGAGGCTGTGACAGTGAATAGTGGCAGCTCTGCTCCCTCGCTTGCCAGCACTGGGAATGGCTGCTGGGGATAGGCTTGAGCTAAAATCCACCAGAGCCTGGGGCTCAACAGGGTTGAGAGAGTTTGACTGCAGTGCCCTGAGCCAGAACACTCTCAGGTCCTGCTCTTGCTGTGAAAGATGGGCATTGCAACACTCTGGGTTTGCCTTCTCTCCTTTTTTCTCTCCAAGCGGGACAAAGTTAGAACTGAAAGTCCTTTGCAAGCACCTTCTTCCTTTCCCCAGAATGAACCAGTTCTGCTTCACTTCCACACACCAAATTGAGGCAATAGGTTTATAAACCTAAGAAGGGTAAACTATAAGTTTCAGTGCCAAAAAATATAGGGGTGTGTTTTCTAGAGGTGCACTCCATCACCAGCCTGGGTCAGCCTCACCTCATGGCAGAATTCTGATCCCTGGGCCATGTTCTAAGTATGCCCTTAGTTTTGCTGTAAAGTTTTTTTTGTAGTCAGGTGAGACAATTTGTTCAAAAGTATTAAATACAGGGGGATTCTAATTCAGCTTTTGCAGATCTGGTTGAGTGGCAGCCCTTGGGTTCAGAAGTCAGCAACCTGCAAGGCAGATGTCTGGTCTTTGACAAAGGACTCATGTGCCAAAAACCAAAATCCCACCTGTCCCACGCTTCTGGAATGGCAGAAAACTGAGCCAGTGAAGTCCCTGCTCTGTTCTGTTCTGTCTGGGAGTCAAGTGATTCAGTTATTAAAAAAATCTCTATAAAAATATGGTACAATGGAAAAAAAAACTTAAGCAAAAATAAACAACAGCAAAAGAAATTCACTATATTTTATTTCTTTCCTAGCTAGTAGTTCCCAAAGATGCCAAAAGAGGACTGACACTGCCCCCCTTACCCCAAAAAAAGTAATTTAAGCCTTGCAGAACCACTTATGTAGCCATACACCTGAAGCTGCATTAGTGCTTACTCACCCTTGGCTGTAACCACAGCCAAGGAATCCATAAAGGGTGAGTTCCAGGAGCTCCTCTCTTAGAAAAGGACTGAGGTGGGGGGAAGGATGAGAGGAAGACAAATCAATTGTGAGGTTTATTCTTTTCTGAATAACAATATTTTTTGGATGAGTCTGAGCAGAGCCTTTCTATTGTTTCTGAGAGGCTTTTTTCCCCACTTAGTCTTTCTCCAGAGTTCTCCCTAGGCTTTGCAAGTTTCTGTTGTAGCACAGAATAGGTCAGTGCTCTCTAAATCTAAGTGGTGGCTTCCCTTGCTGAACTTCCTTCCATAAGGAAAATGCATTGGGGTTACCAGGAGGGCTGGCAGCAATTTCCTAAACAGCCTTTTGAAGGATTGAAAAAAAAAAATTAAAAATCATAGCTAATAATGCACACAAAGATATCCAGTACTCCCATCTCCTTGCACAGAAGTGCTGGCAGCTGCTGGGAGGAGCTGGGAAAAAAAAAAAATCCTCATTATACTCCAGGCAGCTTGAAACCAAATAACATGCACTCACAAAAGGTTTTCATTTTGGAGCTATTGTGCCTGGCCTGTTTGGGAGGAGGGGAGAAAGAGACCTATTGTCTCTTAAACAGCAAAACAGTGGCCTGGTTTCAGTTCTGCAGGAATGGAGTGGTCTGGGTGCCATTACAGCCGAGGCATCCTCTCTGCAGCTCTCGCCCCCTGCTCCGCTGGGTTTGCAGCTGCTTTGCCAAATCCCCACAGGGCAAGGGGCCTTGCACTCCAGCTGCTGGAGAAGGAATATCCCCCCTCCCTGCTCAGCATGATAGGAGAGTAATCAAAACATCATTTCTAATAGGAAAATGATGCTTGCAGAAGCAAATGGAGGCTGGCTGGCTTGACAGAGAGGGGGTTTTGGGAAGGACAAAGCCGTCCTTAGCAAGCTTGGGGATGAAAACCTGAAAAGAGCAAGAAGGGTCCCAGAATCCCTCAAATGTAGGCATTTGTAATTGCTGTCTGAAGTCCTGTTCAACTTTTAATAGACACTACAACTATTGATGAAGAAGTTGTTTAGTTGTTTCTAGAATTGAAAACACAGTATTCAAGCAACTACTGCAACTTTTCTCAACCTGCCTTTTGTTCCTGGTTGCTCTTCCACACAAAAACAACTTTTAAAGCACACTACTGGTTGTAGGCACAAATCATCCACAGAATTTCAGTTCTGTCTCCGTCAAGGGCTCAACATTGATCACAACTGTGAATAAAGAGCTGTTGAATGACACTTTTATAAGTCCATTTTTCATTACACAGCCTTGCTCCGGCACTCTTAAAAATATATAGGAAAGATTGTACCAACACTGCAAACTCACTAATTATTTCATCATGGCCTATCTTGCCCAAGCCTGTTCATAGAAGCTCTCACCATATCCAAGAGAAATGGATTTGTAAGGGAAAAAATTCCCTGAGAAGGGGGAAAAAAGTGAATTTGATGCACGGGCTCGGAACAAAAGCTTGAGGTGCCGGTTCTAAGGCGCTCTCTCTCCAGCTGCCTCCTGCTCCTGAGCTGGTCCCCAGGAGCTGTTCAACATCCACGTTTCACCAGTCAGCCTTTGCAATAACAGCATTCTCAGTGGGCTTCTCTACCCTTACCTGTCCAGGAAGTGCCTGTGCAGGGAATTGCTCTTGGCAGGGAAAGTGTCAGCGCAGTTCAGCTGATGAGATCACTGTGAGTTCCCCCCCGGCTCTGCTGGGATCCCAGGCTGCCTCCTTGGAGGAGAGCAAAGAATTGCTCCCTCTCTGCTGTTTTTGTACAAATAGGTCAGATGATAATTCTGCTTCATATCTTGATGAAAAGAGAGGAAGTATTCAAGGGGTCTTGCCCAGTCTTTCGGAGGTGAAATGCACAGTTGAAAACCATTGTTGCAGAGATTTCCTCAGCATAAGGAACTCGGAGAGCTGTAGATTTAAAATGTTTTGAGCATTTTGAGTGCATTGTCCCCTTGCAGTAAGTGCTGCTTTCCCAAAAATCAGGAACTAAGAGGTGTAAACCAACTATAAACAGAAGTGATTCAGCTAGTTTGTGAGCATCTCTGCTTACATGAATTTAGTCCTAAAAACATTTTTATCATTAAAAAAAAAATTGGCTTTCCCCCACTTAAATAATCTCAGCTATACATAGATATTGATCTAATAATTAAAGAACAAAGGCATTAATCCTTTCCATTTGCTTTCAGCTGTTTTCAATGAAGAACCTTAAGTGTAGCATCAGAACAATTTGGACTCCTGGGATGTGTAAGCACATGGTGTCTCTTTCCAAACAAGGTTCACAGAAGTTGTCTCATTTGAAGCACCAGGACAGCACAAAAATAATAATCCTATAAAGAAAAGGAAATAAACTGTAGGGTTTCATATGTTTTTCATTGGTCAAAACATGACTGTACTAAGAAAATGGACAGGTTGAAAACCAATGTTTTGAACTTCTCAATGCCTGGATTAAACTCCTGTCCCTGGAACTGTAGGAATTTGTCCTGTGAAACAGAAAAAAACCGACTTCAGCAATGAGCATTAAAGGATCTATTATGATGCTGAAATGAACTGGTCTGCTTGCATTCAGCTGGGCACAATGGTATAGGCATGCACTGGTTGTTCATTCTAAACCCAGATTCGTGGATAAAAAGGTTTGAAATGTCCCCTCTCTCCTCCTTGTGGGGCACTCGTGCAGACCTGTGCCTTGTCCACCAAGGGAGAATAAAGGAATCCTGGTGTAGTTCTGGCATCCAAGGAGAATGGTGTGGAAATATCTCTGGATCAAGGTTGTCCCTTTCTTGCTCCAGACTGTTTCACATCCAGACATTTTGTGAACCTTGGCTCAAGCACTTTGCATTTCAGACTATATCCAAGCTGTCTTTCACAAGCACTTGGCATCAAAATCCTCAAAGGTGTATTGCACATCTGTGATGTTCTGGAAGGTGCTTCTGTGACTGCAAGAACAATGTTGGTAGGAGAGATGGGGCCAGAAGTGTTTGTTAAGTCAGATATTTCCTAGAGCAAAGGACAAATAAAGCTCAGTCAAAGACTGGAAAAAACCTTTGAACAAACAAATCCCCAGTAAGTCAGTTCTATGGATAGAGGACCCACAGGGAGAGGACAGGGATTTGGGAGCATGGAACTTCTGAGGTCCCTGAGATGTGGCCAGAAAGCCCCAAAATTATGTGAAATGAGTAAGTCTCCCACATTGCCTTGATTGTTTGAAAAATTAGTATCTCCAACTTATTTTTACAATACAGGAAAGAAGTGTTAAGACAAAGGACTGGACCTCCATAGCATCCTGTCATTGCAAAAAGCCACAGTACAAAATTCTCTTCAGAAATACACTCAGTTGAGAAGGCTCAAAGGCATGAAATGGGTAAAGTTTTCGTCATGGGGTTCAGAAGTTCTTAATTTTGAAGCTATCAGTGAATGACTCTTTTTTTTTTTTCCAGAATAGAAGGGTAACACAGAGTTTGTTTTGTTCATAATCATTTGTATGAACTTACATTACAAATAATTGCTTTCTGATGAAATTAAAACTACATCCTATGTGGAATTTGAAAGGATTCTGGGTGATCTTCTAATGTTGTTAAATACTAGAGATGAGTTGGTTCTGCAATATCTAACAGTTGTGAAGAGCAGTAGAATGTTTGTAAGATTAAAGGGAGCTGATGTCAGACAGTCTGATGGTTTTATTTATTCAGAGGACAAGGTTATATCCCAAGAGTCTTCAGACTGTTGCTCAGTGTGTGATCTCAAAGAAGAAAACAACACAACAAAATTCATGAGCCCATCAGACAAGACAAAATAATTGACATTTCCAGAAACCCCAGATGTTGCTGATCTTAGCTGAGATCAGGTCTGAGGTTTTAGAAACCTGTTGATAGTGAATGAGGGATTTTTTCAGAAGCACAGAGAGGAAACTTGCAGCTGAAACTCTGTGTACAGAGGCTGAGAGGGCTGTGCAGAGACAACTGTCTGCCTCAGAATGAGAAAGAAATTTATGCTAAGAATTACAATACAGGTTGGAGGACGAGTTAAATGACACATCAGATAATAAAACACAATAGAGATGACAGGGGAGAAGAGAAGTATCAATAACGTGAATGCACTTTACAAGAATATCCATGTGTGGAGAAATGAGAGAGCAGGATTAAGGATGAAAGTGGAAATTACAGTGTAGCTTTAAAGAAATAGAGAAAATACTATGAACTTTTCAATAATGAGGTGGAAAAAAGAGATACTGGCTGCAATCCAGGCAGCTCAGCTGTTTTGTAGAAATACCACATTTTGAGGAGCTTTGAGAGACAATTACAATTCTCAGGACCAATAAAGCACCAGGGGCTGATAGTGTTCCTGCTGCATTATTGAAAACAGGAGGGCCTACACAGACTCAAAGGCTTTTGAAACTGATTTGGTTTGGAAGCTTGAATAAATTCCGAGTGAATATGCCCAATTCTCGAGGAGGGAGAAACCAGAATGGAAGAAATGTTGCAGTATTTTCCTTTCTTTGTACAGCCTAATATGTCCAAACTGTTTACAAAAAAACCCTCTTTTTGTTCACAGAGAGGAGAGACTTCATCCATTAAGAGCTCAGGCTTGGACAGGACCGTGATCAGGATATATATATTTGCTCTCTAGCTTTTCATGAGGCATAAAAAAATCTTGTTTATTTGTCACAAATTGACTTCCAGGAGAAAATTATGTGGATAGCTTGAAAAATGAATTAGAAAGGTGCAAATATGAATTGATTGTAATGGTAAACATTGTACAATCTGCTCTGTTTGACCTTGGTGAAGGGTTAAGTCAGAGAGATGCTTAAATATCATTCCTGTAATTTTTAATATGACTGGGTGGGATTAATACACTCATTGTGAAATTCTCAGAATGGTGTGAATTTGAATGGTTTACATTTCCTTTTTGCCCATTGTGGTGAGTTAACTGTTGTGAGAGAGAAGAAATACAGCTCAGAAGAGAGTTGTAGACCAGAAGGTGCTGCAAATAAAAAACCAAACTCCAAACAGTGGTTAAATTTGAAGGAAATAAAGCCCAGTTGTTAACTTAAGATCATCTTGGGAGTGCCTTTCTGGGAGTCAGTAAATACTCTAGATTATGTTGCTGTTAAAGGGTTTGAACATCCCAGAGGAAACTAAGGCTTGCTAAGAGTGATGATGATGTTACTTTTTCTTCAGGTAGCATTTAGGTCCAAAAGAGTGAGAGAGACCAAGCTGCAGAGCTCCAAGTTGTTGGATCTCTACTTAGATGGAAGAATGGTCATTAAATAACTTGAACAAAGCCCTGGGATAGGTTTTTGGAGAATGCAGGGGAAAATGTGTGGAGAAGATTTCATAAAGATGAGCTTGAAGTCTGTGAAGAACCTAATATAGAAAAGGTAATGAAAATCCCTGGCCAGTGTATTGGCAGAGCCAACATCCAGGATGATGGAAGACAGAACAGCCAAATGTTTCTTGCAAGGCTGTTCTCATGGTATTTGACCTGGGTGCTGATCAAAGAGGCAGCATGGCTGAGCATGACCAAGGGCCCTTAATGTGAATTAGCAACAATGCAGAAAAAAATGCCCTCATGGGGGAAAAAATAAAAAAAAAAAGCGCCCTTGACAGTCTTAGCAAACTACAGAAAGAGCCAGGGAATTTTTGGGTCTGTAGAGCTAGTAAATAAATAACTAGCACTGCATTAAAAGCTGGATGTCATAACAGGGTTTCTGTAATGGCAGGTATAACACAGTTAGAGTGCAGTGGGAATTTTGCATGGAGTAGGTTGGAAGGTGGACCTGACCCAAATATTAGACATCAGTGGAGATGAGAAAATGAGGGCAAATCTGCTTGGGAAGATTTTAAAGAGTGAGAACTATTGAACCAAGGACTGTGAAAGGAAGCAATTTGGCTGGAAATCTGGTTGGTGGTTATTAGAAGGGTTCTGATGGCTGCAGCTTTGGTTTTCGTGTGAATTCTTACATAAAAAATTGTCTCTGCTGGAGATAAAGAGCTGTAAATGCACCACACTGGGGTAATTCTCATATGACTGTTTGACCTTAATCTGTTTCTTCACTTGCTTTTGTATTCTAACCTTCTCAACTGCTAGCACAATATTTTTACGACTTGGACTTACTCTTTATGGTGTTCACTTGTAGGAGCACTTCTGTCCTTAGCTGGCCTGAAAATTGCAGGGATTCTGGGATGTGAGCCAAAGTTCTCTGAAGGTCCTGGAAGAACTTGTGGATGAGGCTCTGTCACGTGGCTGTTTGTCAGGACTGAAGGTATTCATGATTCTCTGCCACGTTCAACCTCTTGATGTTGACCTAGATTGGCACAACTGACTCCTTTATATTTTCAGTTTCTCAAACCTTTTTCCTCTACACTGACATCCAATCAAATCAACATTAAGTGATTGTTTGCTGTCCTGTGACAAAATGTGCGACTACATTTTTGGGGAAATGATACAAATATTTTCCAACTCCAGAAATACTTTGTTTTAAATTCCTTGATGTGCTGTGATGGTGGGTGTCTTCCTTTCCAGTATCCTTGTTTGGCAGAAAAAAACCTCCTTATCACATATATTTATGCATTTATCACACGTGTAAGTGTTATGTTCATATACAAACAATTTCATATCTATGTACCCGCACAAAAAGCTCAGCCCATTACGTTGTGATTTCCCTCTCAGCTCACCCTGGCTCTTTGCTCAAGCTCTGTCTCAGCCCCTCTTGCAATGGTTTTTCAACTTTCCTCCACATCCCACTTCCTCTTCGTGGATTTAAAGGACAAGTTGTTCTCCCTCCAGTGGCTTTTGCTCCCATGACTCTTTCTCAGACTTCTGCATTAGCCATTAGTATCCTGCTGCCCCTGATAGCTCATTGAACTTGGTCTTGACTCAATGGTCCTGTTTGGAAAGATTTCCTTTCCTTTATCAAAGCTAAACAAAACCAAGGAAATTAAATTAAATACAAAACTGTGTTTGAATAACAGTAGGGCTGCGACATGAGGCAGGAAGCTCAAAGATAAGGCTGATGATCTGCCCAGAAGTGCTGCAGGAATGAAGGCCAGGATGTCAGCCAGGACCCAGCATTTCTGTGGGGTTCCATCAGCTGTCTGTCCGAGCAGTGACTGCCTGGAGTAGGAAAACAGCACCTCAGGGCTGGGCTGGGAGGGAGGGGGGGTGTGATCTCCCCCTGTGCTGTTCCCCACCCCTCTCTGCAGCCTGAGAGCTGACACCTCCGTGCAGTGAGTGCAGCCTGGGCTCCTGGGAAAAGGGGCAGGAACCACGGACAGGAGGTCTAAAAGGGCCTCTAATCACTGTCCTCCCTCTTGATTTGATGTCTCTTGGGCATTTCAGGCTACTTCTAGGGTTGGAAATATTGCTAAACTAAGCATCTTTTGCTGATGTTGTTCAGAGCTTTATTGCTCATCCTTCTCTGATACTTTTATAACTTTATACAGGGACAGAGGGCAAACACCCATTTATTCTGTCCTTCCCTCAGTTCCCTTGATGAAAACAGAAAACTGTGTCTACACCCGATGTTAAAGGAGTTGGATTATTGCTGTGGTGAAAAACATCACGTTAGTAACTCAAGCATACCTACTGTAGTGATTTCAGTGGGAAATTAGAGTTATGAAATGTCCATTCATCCTGCTCCTTATGGAGACTGTTCACACTTCCCCTCCCTGCTGGTGTCTGATAAAATGATAGAGAAATAACTGGGTATGATGGCTTTAAATATACTGGACTGTCCCATGGTTTCACCTGCTGCAGCTTCTGTCCCAAGTAGGAGTTATGATGCTCATATTCTCACCAGCAGGCTGAGAGCCAAGTTCAAAGCTGAAGAAGGCCCAAAGAAAGCTTTTCACTCTGCTAGCAGGTACTTGGGCATAGAAGCATTGGGAAAGGCAGGGGGGAGTGAGAAATGCACAGCAAGGACTGCAGGTCCTGTGGCTTTCCATCTATTTTCTAAGACACGTGGTAAATCTTCTTTTTTAAAATGCAAGTCTCTCCATCATTCTTACTTTGTGTGAGCTCATTTCAATTGCACTGACTCTAAATATTTCTTTGGCTATTTGTTTTTAAGTAGTGTGTTTAAAGTTCTCTCAAGGAGCAGAATATTCGATTGAAATTCAAGGGAGGGCCCTCTGTTGGAGCACTGCTGACAGACAGCTGTAAGGACAAAAAAACCCACAGCTCTGGTAATAAAGATAAAAGGAGCTCAAAACATGAACCAACTCCCTCACTTGCCATAAATTCAGCGTGGTTTGTTTATTTCAGATTAATTGAGCACTGGCATCTTCCAGTAGTTTTTGTCAGGAGGAATTGCAGATATTGTGCCTGGGAAATCTTTTTCTCAATTAACAATTTTGGAAAAATATTTGGACCTGATGGGAACTATGGACAATTTCAAACCTCTTATAAATGATATCTAATGCTTTAAAATGTACAACGTTGCTGGACTGCTGGCTGGTCAGAATATAAGAAATGTCCCCATCCAGCAAAATTCATTACCCTGGAAGGGGTCACAGCACTTAAAACTCCTGTAGCTGACAGCAGAGTGTCAGGGCTCAGCCCTGCAGGTGCTGACAGTGCCCAGAGCCAGCTCTGACACCTCCCTGTGCAAAGCAGGTGTTGGCAGGAACCGGGGGTTCTTTGCCCCTGTTATCTGTGGCTGTTATCAGTGAAGCCCCTGCCCGAAGGATGCAGAGTATAAAAGAACAGATTCCAGTGGCCCTTAAATCATAAAGCTGCCTAAATCTCGGGACCACCTGGAAGGTGATGTTAGGGGGGAAGCAGAGATGACTGATGGCTTTCTCCTCTTCTCAGAGTCCTGATTGCTGCTATCCCTCCACAGCCTTATCCTGCTCCATCTCAGTGCCAGTCTAACAGCACGGATGGCTCCCCTTGCCCGAGGCCATTCAGGGCTCATCCATCTGGAAGGAGCTGCCACAGCGCCTGTGAGCACTCACCTGGGCAGGAAGGAACACCAGGTACTTTGCCTTAATGATTGACAGAGTCCCTGTGATCACAGTGACTCCAGCTGATGTCCTGTGTGCTTTTCTCTCCTACCCCCGACTGGGATACATCCTGTGTGTTTGTCTTTGCTGTTTTCCCCCTTCACTGCAACAGAGGAGAGAGTTGTTAAAGCCCTGGTCTGATTCACTCCTCTCCCTGTGCAAACCACTATCTTCTCCTTCCTGGTGTTTGTTCACAGAAGATCTTCTGAAGCTGAAGGACAGGTGGGTTTTTCAGAAGATAAGGACACCTTGGTTTTCTTAGCTGTTTTCCCTGACTCCAATGCTGGGAGAGAGGTCCCTGACCTCTCTCCCTGCTCTCTCTCTCCCTGCTCTCTCTCTCCCTGATGCTTCTTCTGTCAAGATCACATTTTCTTGGCATGACCTGAAATTCCCCCTGTTACGTTTCTTTTGAGTTTTCATTCACTTTTGGGCACAGAATGCAAAGGAGGGACAAACCATGCAAAGAGGGGACCAGCAGCAGAACCACCCAGTGGAGAAGTGGAGGTGACTGACCCAAGCAAAAATTGTGCTCCTTCCTCTGGCACAGGAAAAAGAGAAAAAGGGAATCACATGGGAAGTATCTCAAAGCAAAACCAGTGAGAATTTATGAATTAGATTCTCCAGAATACTCCTGCTGTGAGTTGGTGACCAAAAAAAGCTCTTTAAACAGCAGGGTCATGTGACAAGTGCAGAGCCTGAGACTGTTCCCCATTTGGTTTTGGTTATTTAATACAAGTTAGATTGACAGAAAGCTCTTCAATGAAAGGCCTTAAGGAAGAACATATTGTTGATCTGGAAAAGTCGATAAACAACTGGCAGCCATGCATGGTATTTTCATGCTAAACCAAGATAAAAAGATTCCCTCCCTGTTCTCCCCCATGCCCCCTTGTTTCTTTTTGGAATACAGTGAACATATGTTTTTGTCCCCGTTAAAGGGACATGATTTTGATCAAGGCTTTGGCATGTCCAGCGAGCCTAAAGCAATTTTTGCTTTTGCAAATAACAAAAATGATCTTTTTAAGATTGGCAGCCTCCCACCCTCGCATGGAACAAACCACCTCGCAGCTTTGACTGTGACACAGGGGCCAGTGAGGCACAGGGAGCCTGCACAGCACTGCTGGAGCCTGATCATCTCCTCAAAATGAGTTTTGTAACCCAAGCAATGGCTCTCTGCCTCCTCAGTCACATCCAGGGAGCTCTCATGCTTTACACCGAGCAATAATCAGCCTGCCACGGCCTGTGGGACACTTGAAAATGTCTGTACCAGCACCTAAAGACCCCTCACCGGCTTCCCTTTATTTCCAATTAAAATAAACACGGATTAAGTGAATATTCACTGTCAAGTCCTAAATGTGAATTACTGCTGTGTGCTGTTTGTCAGGCCTTGTTCTGGGGTGTGTTGCTTCTGATCTGCCCGGGCGTTTGTTGCCTTTCCCCCTGTAAGAGCGTTTGGATGTTTCATCAATCATGCATGCAAGTTCCTTTGTCGTCTTGTGAAGGAGTGATGTGGTTTCACTTATAAAAACCATCTTGAGAGCATGTTTCCTTTTAAAAAGTGAAACCTCTCCTTAGCAGTGAAGTGGCAGGGACGGAAAGCAACTTTAGCTGGTCTTGAGGATGATTTCTCTGCTCCAGGAAGTTTTTCAGTTCTCCCTGCAAGCGGCCAAGGCAGCCTTCTTGAAGGGCTCATGGTAGTAATTAGGTCACTGTGTGTGGATGCCACAAACTGCAAGCAGTTCTGACAAAATCCAGGTCTAAACATCTTCTTGGGGATTTTCCACTGTGCAGAGACGGAAAGAAGGGTTTCAGTGATCTAGAACATCCCTGAAGATACACGAGATAGTTTTAAGGCAGACGTGGGGGAATTCTGGTGTTAATGGATCACCCCCTCACAGTCTCTGTGTGCCTGTCCTGAGGTCTTGAGGGGACAGGCTTTTTCTGCTTTTAGCCTCAGGCAATTTGATTTCTCCACTGAAAGGGTGGTGAGGCATTGGGGTGGACTTCCCTGGGAAGTGATGGAGTCATCATCCCTGGAAGTGTTCGAGAAACACCTGGCACCTGTTTGGTGAGTGGATTGCAAAGAGTGGCTTGTAAGGAAATTCTTGATTAAGAAATGAGTTAATGAGTTCGTTTGAGTCCACCGCGAGCTCATGAGACTGATGAACTCATCCCAAGCAGTGACCATGAAGCTTCTCTGACTGTCCCTCCACCTTGACTGATGTTCCAATCCAGAATTTATGGAAATCTGGGCAGGACAGAAACAGAAAATAGAAGGTGCTGTGAGATGCCAGGTGTCTTGGCAGAGGCTTTTGGCACTGGGGCTGGGAGGCTGTGCAGCAGTGTAGCTACATGAGCTCACGTCTGTGCAGTTCACATGCTCCCACTTCCCAGTGAAACAGGAGAGGGTGCCTTGGCATCACATGAAGAAGCTTCTTGGTCCCTTTCAAATGTCAGCTTTCCCCCTGGAGACTTGTTAAGCTCAAAATGACAGTGTCCCCAGGTCATGCATTACTCAGCAGCAACATGAGGCCCCCAGATGTGCAGTGCCTCCAGCTCACAGGATGTTCTTTGTCCAGGGGACAGGGTTCCAGTTTTTGGTTTGGTTCTGTTTTAGAGCATCTGGCTAAAAAGGGCAGGAGCCAACACACTGATTTGACTTGAACTTGAGGCATCATTCTGAAACACAAAGATCCTCCCATTTCTCATTCTAGCTTGAGCTCTGGAGGAGAATAGGATCTTCTTTCAGTTCAGTTTGCAATTATTGTGGCATATGGAGGTGTTTAGGGATCACAAGAAGGATCACCAGGCTTTGTAATAAGTGAAGATTTAAAAACTGAGTGTTCTTCCAGCTGTACCTGTGTGAGAGGGAGATCCACTTACAGATTTATCAGGCATGAGAACACACAAAGAGGTGCTTGTGCTCCATCCAAAGCTCCTCATAAAGCAGTTTAGTTTGCACAGCTCTGAGTCTTCACTGTGAGTTCATCCTCCTAGAGTGCTCCACAGCTTCATACACAGTGCTGTATTCCAGTTAACTTCTTTGATTTCATCAGTTTGGTTGCTTTTTCCTGCCCCAATGCACCCATATGCCACAAGCTTTTTTTTTTTTTTTTGCTGTCACATAAATATAAAATAATGAAGTAAGGCCCAGGAATATGCCAGAGAAAACACAGTGTGCCTCATATGAACTCAAGATGTCAGCTGCCTTCGTGGAAAAAGGAAGATGGATTTTGGCCCAGTTAAAGGTACTTCATTAAGGGATATATGAGGGATGTTGCAGGATTACTCTGGGATACCATCAACAGTAAGAAGGGAAATTGACTGTCTTCTATAAATGGAAGAGAGAATGAATCCTGAATTCTGAAATATCTATGGATTGCTTGGGACTTCCTGGGAAGTGCCCTCAGTGTTGCCATCCCTTCTCCTAAGGCAGGTGCTGTTGTGCCACCTGGTTTGGAGGCTCTCTGCAGTCACCTCTCTGCAGTGACCAGGTTTTTGTATCAAACCTCTGCCTGTGCTGCTGCTCACAGAGAGACTCAATAACTGTCCGTGGCCAAGGAGAGGGGTAGAGTTACTTGGTTTGTGGAAAAGAATATGGGACCAGGAAGGAGATCCAAAGGTAAGAGGAAAGGACTCAGAGCACAGTCAAGTTTTCCAAGAATTTGTGATTCTGGAACAAGTAACAGAGCCAGCAGGATTTATATTAAATGCATGAAGAAATAAGTCCCCAGTTCAGGCGAACGTTGTTAATTCTCTGTTAGGGAGAGACATGGTGAGGCTTTTTCTAATAAACATCACTAATTTGGATAAAATAAACCATCTGCAGGGCTACAGTCAGCAAAACTGGCCAAGTTTAAGCGAGCTCACTGCAACATTGACCCGATGAACTGTGCATCAGGGGCAGGATTCAGGCCCTCCATCATCAACAGGCTCCCAGGGCCCAGCATTTGGAAATGTTCAGCTTTCTCAGAGTTCTTGTCTGGGGGACAGGCTTCACTTCTGTAAGTAGAAATCTAGAAAACATCTTAAACTCCTGTGAGAAACCCCAAAAATTTTCAAGGCGTGGGTTCACAGGGAACACAGGTCAGGGATCATGTCTTTGTCTTCCATATAATCTCTGCAGAATGTTATAATGAATCAGATTTTCTCTCTCTTTAAACACCCCAAATTTGGGGATTAGCATCCAAATCAAGAGTTAGGAAATAAAATGGGCTCTTTCCTGTTAAAATTAATTACTGCAATAAAAACCCCCAAGCACATCAACTTCTCAGCTCTTTTGTATCAGGTCATTAAGTGCTCAAAAATCCTGTGGTATTGCCACAGAATTAATGATTGCTCTTTCAGGACACCCAGTCTCAGTGGAATTACTGTGCTAGAAGAACCCCCTGGTCTGAGTTATTTTCTTTTCATCCAAAGCCATCTGTCCCAGTGCTGCAGCATCAGATCCTTTCAGCTATGAAATGCTCACTTGGCACAAACCTTTTCCACCACTTTTTCCAGGCTGATTGATGGCACGCATATCCAAGGGGAGGGTGGTAAGTGCCATCTGATGTGCCTGACATAGGGATCTCCACGAGGAAATCCCAGTGAAGTAACCCTTCAGTCCTGTCTTCTCTTTTCCCTTTCAGAGCATATGAAAGCTACGGGAGCAAAATCTGTATTAGATATGGGACATTAATCAAGATTTACTCTTGGAGAAATTGGCAGTAAGAATTCAGCACAAACTGGTCAAGTAAATCCCAGAGGCCACTGGTGCATCCCCAAGGAGCACTAAAATATATTTCCTCCACATGGAAGATGGGTAAAACAGAAGGGGCTGGCTCCCCTTTTTATAATGGGTTTAATTCTGAATTTAACCACTATTAGGATTTGCTTGTTTTTAAATTAGTCCCATCCCCTTTCCAGATTTTTTTTTCAACTTACTCATTGTGTCACAGGAGCTTGCTGTAGGTCCAGGTGTAGGTCCATGATTTCATTGCTCCTAGAACTGGACTAGGGGTGGAATCTGAGAGTCAAGGATGAAAACCAGTGGGATTCAATATCCTTCTGAGCCTGAGCTTTGGCACTGGTGAAGTCATACACAGAGATTTCTATGAAATAACTACTCTGTGAATGTTGGTTATGCAAAGAAACTCTGATGTTATGTACCAGGAGGAAACATATTCGAGCTTCAGAAGTTTAGTCTGAAATCCATGCTGATATTTTTTTTCAAACCCTCTCTAAAACCTCCAGGAAAAGTTAGGTATTTTAACCAATATTTTAAAACATTTTAAATGGAAGAAAAGAGCTTATAATTAACATCTCTCTTAGTCTCCTGTTTTTTCTTTTAATTTAAAAACATCTGGAATCCAGTGTTGACAGATAAACCCCTTAATCTCTTTACTTATGTTAAATGTGCTCTCCAAGTCGTATTTTTCACTTCTGATTGAGTGGCATCTGAAGGAGGTGTGTGGGGAAAGTGAGCCAAAGGCCGAAATATTTGCAGGAAGATTGGTGCAGTGACTTCATTGTTGGAAACACACCTGAAGAACAAAGGGTTGCCCACGGATCAACCCCATTTTGGCTGCCTACATCTGTCTTGGCAGCTGGTGGTGGATGAAGTCTTCTCCATGCACAGGAGCCAGGCTGCAAGAGGCTTTATAACTCAGCTGTGTTCAGTTCATGGCCCTTTTATAGGTTCTTGTGCAAAATTAGTGCTGTGTGGAGATTCCTGGCTGGCCTGTGGTGAATTGGAGCTGCTGTGGATGAGCCCAAAGCAGCCCCATTCTCATGGGAATCACTTGTAATGGTGCCAAGAAGAGCAAATTGTTTTTTTAGTGGCAGTCACTTTCCAAAGAGTGGTGGGAGGTCACTTGGCATCTGACACTAATCATGTCTGAGCATTAATGGAAGGTTGGGTGACAAAAATCTGGCATATAATTGCATTTAGAGCTGTGAAATCCAAGATTACTTGCTAAACATAAGCCTGTTTCCTGACACGCTCCTCCCATGACAAGCAAGAAGATTGCCCTGCTAAGAACCATCTCCTAAGACGGATTTTGTTTAATCATCTTTGCTTTGTGGAAAATGGCTGTTGGAGGACTTTGTCCAAAGTAAATCTGCTTTTTCTCTTCACTGGAGAAAGGCACATAAATCCCTGATGATGCTGTGAAATGTTAAAGGACACACCCCAGTTCTAGTGGGAATGGTTTGGGTCTCCTCGCTGCTTCTGGAGTTTGTTTTTTTTTTTTTTTTTCCCCTTGAAGCACCATCTCCTGGAATCCAGGGATCCTGTGGTGCTTTTGGAATGAAAAGTTTGTGGAACTGCAAGTTCCACAGGATAATGCTTAAAAACATATGAGCCATGTATAACAAAAGGCAAGTATTGGGAATATGGTGGTTATTGGTTTTGGTCGGTCTGCACACGGAATAATTTCCTTGGGAGTTGCAGAAGGATTGAGTGTCCTGACACTTGAGTGCTTGGAGTTTCCAAGGCTGAGGGAGCAGTCCTTCATGGAGAGGAGGGAGGGCAAACACCTTTTCCTGGGGCACATGGTAGAGGATGGAGAATGTCAAGACACCTGCACTGACATTTTTAAGGCAATAATCTCAGTTTTTGGTGTTCTGTCCCACACTTCATAAATGAGAGACATTTTAAAGAGTCTTCACTTCTACTTCAAGTCAGAAGGTATGTCAGTGAGAAATGGTGACTAGAACTGAACAAATAGGAAAAAATCCTTATGGATGTTATTTCAAATTCCAAAATTAATTTGTTTGGCCTGTGCTCAAAAGCCTCGTATGTCAGCTTTGTGAAAACACTTGGGTGCCAGTGTTTTATTACCAAATGAGGATTTTAAAGCTCTAATACTTCCAGTGAGTCACTGGAAGTGAATTTAGTAATTTGGAATATCTAATTCAAATTTTGCATGGTGTTAAGCACTGCAGTCATTCAGGTGGCAGCACCCCGAACTGGAGTGTTTTCCATTTCCCTTAGAGAACAGTTAAATATTAGTCAATAAACAGGCTCTGGCATTCAGAGGAAAAAGGCTCAGAATTCTCTAACATGAAACAGTGGAAATTTCAGATAGTGAAGCTATTCCAGGAAACAGTGAGCTACTGTGGTTGTAATATTCAAAATTTGGAAGGATCAAGAAGGGTACTGCTATTGTATCTAAAGCTGTTCCCAGGGAGCTGACAGAGAGAATGTTAGAGAAGCTACAGGCAGTTCTTGTTTTCAATGGAAATTCTGTGTGTGCAAACATACAACTCTTGCAGGTATCCCTGCAGCTCAGATGTTAAGAACAAAGCCCTGCTCATCCAAAGGCACCCTTCTCAAATATTTAGCTCTGGATGGCAGCAGATTCAGTAGGGAAGTTGGAAGTTCTGACAACTCCAGGCTTATCAAGCAACTAGCACTTAATCCATGCCAGCTGCCTGTGGTTTCCTTCCTACCACTGCCAAACCAATACTAAATATGGGCTTCATATTGGGAATAAATCTTTTAGTATGTTACAACATGGTCATGTTTCTTGAAGTATGTAAAAGAGTGAGGAATCAGACTAAACTGAGGATTGTGGGCAGTTTGCTTTTAGAATAGAATAGTGTTTTTCTTAATTTGGGCTTTTTTGAATAGTTATTATCACCAGCCATGACTTCATGAGACGTAAACTGGGAGGGAGGAAGGCTGGAGGAGGGCCTGGTGTGGTGGTAAAGATGTGCATGGATGGGAGGGAGAGCAGGTATGTAAGGATTAATATTTAGGAATGCGCTGATGGAGGGGATGAGCAAGGATGGCTGTTGAGGCCATTCAAGGATTACCCTCCCCACTCTCATTCCTTTCACTTCCTGCTGACCTGTGTGCCCCGTGGCCTAAGGAATTATTTCGAGTCTATTTTCCATCAGGCATTTTTTCCCCTTGCTGTCTCAGGCTGAGCTGAGCTGACTCCAGAGAGCCCAGAGCTGATGGCTCTGCCCAAACCATGCAGCTCCCAGGAGGGGTAGAGCAGGCATGAGGTGAGGAGCTGGGAAGAGGAAGAGCCTTGCACTCAGAGCTTGCTGGTTGTGTAAATACTGCACTGCCCTTTCTGCCAGGAGACAGAGCATCCCTTGTGATTCCAGAAACAGCACCACCTGTGCTCAGAAAGGGTGGCCCTGGCACAGGGTCTCTGTGATGGCACAGGGGTGGAGTGGGGGAGCCATGGAGACCAGTGCCTTTTGTAAATCCCTCTCTGAAGCAGCAGGTTACATAATGGTTGTGAGCAATCCTGGTGTTTACACCATCCATTACGGAGCCCTTTGGCAAGTGCCCACCTGCCACAGCTCAGCCAGCACAGCCAGCCAAAGGCTGATCTCACATCCCCACAGCCCCACTGAAATGGCTGTGGATTTATCTGCATCTGAATGAGGTCAGGGCCTGGCCCAGGGTCCACAGGGATGCTCAAAGTTGGTGTGTGGAGCTGCTCACAAAGCCCTGCTCACGAACCCCTGCCTCTCTGCTGCTCTTGCAGGCTCCAAATCCTTTAAAGGCTGCTTTGCCACAACTTTTGGGTCGATCCAGCAATTGAAAAATATTATTTCTAGTTGTCAAAACTGAAAAAAAAAAAGGGTAAAAAACATGGATTTCACATCCCTGCACAGAGCTTCTGGCAGCTTGTATCCTTTCTGCACTTGTGATGACAAATGATACTAACCTTAGCCATTTTGCTTGGCACTTGGGATTGTGTTTTCTGCAGTCATTATTCTGCCCAGAACAGGGAACAGTTTGTAATCACTGTTTTGGTTTTTCAGCTGCCTCATGTCCAAAACCAAGGCTTCAGGTGAGGATTAAGCACTTTCTTTGTGTGGGAACAAAAGCCACATCAGTCACAGGATCCTGGAGATCAGAAAACACCTTGTTTTGGAAGACAGTAGAAAGTTTCTCTGTTATCTCACAGAGTACTGTGAACTGTGCTAGGGTTGATGGAGCCAAATACTATGATTTTCTTCAAAATTAACTTTTCTCAGGTTGTGTCTTTTTTTCACATCTGACCGTACAAAATTTGCTCCCCGGAATTTGTTTTGCTCAAGGCCTGCAAGCAAATAAGAGAGAGAAGCAGAACAGAATAGCAAAGTGGAGTTCCTGAGTTCAGGTTCTGCCTGGGTGTGACACCAGTGATATCAACACCACGAAGGTTTTAAAAGCAGACCAAGGAGATGGTCACAAGGCCAGAGAGGGGCTCATATTATAACAGCAGAATAAAAACAGGGTAGGCTGTCTGCTGCTGTGTCATTTGTCACCTTCCAGAGAGGCCTGAGTGGCCTGTCCATCTCAGATACACTGGAGTGAGATTCCCACAGACACACCAGCCTTGGCTGAGCCCTTGGGTGTGATTCTGTATGAACTCAGTGGGCAGGTAAATGTGCAGAGCTCGTGGGGAGGGACCTCCCCCTGCACACTGCAGGATGGACAGCCACGCTCTGCAATTTCATTCACAAATTCTCCAAGACCGAGTCAGTTCAGCACAATTCAGCAATTTCAGAAATTTCAGCACAGGGGTGGTCCTTCTAGTTTTCAGAATAATACTCCAGAGAATCTTTCAACAAAATGGATGTGATATAAGAAGTTGCTGCATTGAATATTTCACTGCTAGACTTGTAAATATGCAAACCCATCTGGTTGGACCATATTTTAAGAGAGTATGGGTGCTACCTTATGTTATTAGGAGGCATGGGAACATTCTGATATGTTGTAAATTAAGCAACAATGCCCTGCACAAAGAACTTTCCACCCCGACCACATTGCAGGCAATTTCTAGGAATGGTTTCTTCTGTTTCAAGGAGAAAATGATACAAAAACTAAACCTAGAAAATCTTCACTGAGGCTGACCCAGCTATCACCCCCCCAGCTCTCTGATTTTGCAATAAAGCAGAAGCTGATCAGATCCTGTGGAGCTGTTCAGGCTGCAGGGAAGTCTCCCACGTACCACAGATATTTACTGAGCAACTTCAATATCTCGAATCAAAACAAATGGGGCAGCTTTATCAGTAGACTTCCCCTGCTTTTCTAATCCTGTTTCTCATGCAAGCTCATTGTAATAATCCAGGCTGGATGCTGTCCAGGCAGCTGGTGGATGTTGTCATTCTTCCATTGGCTTGACAATGGAGGTGTGGGCCAAGAGTGAGAACCTGGAAGAGTAATTGCCTTGACCAAGAGGAGTGGGAAAAGGCATCTCTGGCAGATTTGGAAGCAATAATTACTAAGAGCCATGCAAAATCATCTCCATCTCATTCTGGATGCTTGAAAAGATTCAGCTCTGTGTGCCATCACTGGGGTTTTTGGCTTGGAGAGGTATTTGGAAGTTCATTCATTACTTGTTATAATCCCTCCCAGTTCAGCTGTGCTGAAAGAGAAATATTTACGTTAGAAATAACGTCCTCACTGCCAGTAACTGAGCTGCCCATTGTGGAACCTGTGAGGGAAATGAAGTCTTTATAGTGCTCTTTGCTCTGCCATTCTCTTGATCACTCAGATTTTGCTCCCTTGGTGCTCTAATGCCTGTGTGACCTTCAAAATAAACCCCGAGCATGGCAGCAGAGCCAGCTTTTTGCTATACAGAATTAGAGTTTCAAATACTTCCCTTTTGAAGTACCCACCACTTGAATCTGTGACCAGTTTTGGACCTTGGCTGCGTCTGCTCTGACTTGTTCAGACTTTCTTACTTTCTGCAGATTTATTTTGCCCTGTTAACATGATTTGAGTCCAAACACTACATCACAAATGTGGGCTTTTCGGCAGCTCTCCAGCGCTGTGCTGAATCTTTCTCTTTTGCCTTGCTTTCAATAATTCCAGTCTATGTGGACAGAGCTGCTGCTGCTGCTTTTAAGGCATGTCTTGTTGAAGCTTTGCAGGCTCCTTCAGATTTGCCCAGGACTCTGTTATAAAAGGAGAAACTAAATCTCTTATCCATTCCACTTCCAAATCTGTGTGTTTCTCTTATTTCCAAACACTTCATTTAGAAAGCTGGCCAGAGAAGCCTGAGCTAATGCCACGTGCCTCATGCAGTTCTGTTGTTTAGTCCAGGCAAGATTTGCTTTTGTAAACTTTTTTAGAGATCTAGAATTAAATGTGAAACATGAGTCAAACAGTTTTTGAATGTGTTTAACTTGGAACACTTCTTAGTTATGATGTCCTGATTCAATACAGGAGAATGTACTTTTTTGCCCTCAAACAGCTTTGTAAGATTGTTATCAACTGGATAGATATGGACTTACTCATCTTGTTTCTGATTCATTTGCTTTGGTTACTCCAACTCCAGCAAGGCAAACCAGAAAACTTTGCCAAAGAAACTCATGTTTCTGAGATTTCAAAATGAAAAGGAAGCCTGGATCTGCAGGAAATATTCCCATCTTTGAAAGAGTTTGGAGCAGACAGGCACAGAATCCACTCTGTCCTACCATTGTAGCAGAGGGGTTTTATCCAGACCAGGTATGAGGGCATTGAGCACAGCCACGTTGTGAAACTCTTGTCTAACCCATAAACCTACAGACAAATGTCATCACTGCCTAATACCTGAAGGGCCGTGTGATGATTTGACAGATCCTTTTGGACCAGATTTCTTTAGCCTGGTTCTTTCACCTCGAGGGTCTCTTTCTACCAAAGAACTCCCATTCCTACCCCAGTATCTGATCTACTGTTTACAGCCCTGTTGACAAATGCTGCCTTTTTTTGCAGCCCTGTTGACAAATGCTGTGTTTTTATCCCTCTGGCTTCATCTTAGGTTTTGTCTTGCACTGTCAGAGCTGTCATGCAGACCTGCAGCAGGTGAGCACCAACAGAGTTCCCTCCTGGTCAGCCCTGCTCTGCAGAGCAAGAGGATGTGCTGATTTTTAGGGAGGTTGGTTTAGGCAAACTTCCACCAAGGAGTGCATTGCATCCCTCAGGGAAAGTTGCCTTGTAATGGCCCCTCCAGCACTTCTGTGCTGGGTCAGACAGTGGTGCCAGGCCCTGGCCCTGCCCTCATTTTAAAGAGGTTTGCACCACACTTAAACTTTGCTTATCACCACTTCCTCTCTTCTGAGCGCGGCATGGAGAACTCATTTTGGCAGGGAAAAAAAAATAATGGTAATCTGCAGCCCCCATATCTGTCCTGTATCAAGGTCAGAGCAGTCCTGACCCAGGTTCTGGCTGTGATGCCTTGGAGCTCTGTGAGTGCTCTCTGGTTTAAAGGTTTACTGCAACAAAAAGCTATTCAAAACTCGGAGCGAAAACACAGAAAAAGCAGGGCATGGTCTGTTATCCTAAGTCAGCTCGTGGAAGCTTGTTGCCAATTGACCAATATTTTCCACTCATCTGAGATACTGATGGAGGTCAGTGTTCATTTATTACCTCAGCTGGCCTAAAATGTCACCAGTGGTTGTTTATCTCAGCTATGCACCTCATGCAGCTACAAGCTGTAGCCTTGGCTGCTTGACAGTGCTGAACCAAGAGGGACTCTGTCTGAAGTCATGTTTTATTCAGTTGCCTCTGGCCAGATTTGCTCTGTTACCCTTGTGCTGTCACGTTATTTGTAGCAGTTGGACAGAGATGTGCCCGTGTACATCAGGAATGACTCAGAAAGCCACAGTGGAAGTGGGAGGATTAGCAGGGACCTGGTGTCCCCACCAGGGGAAATGAAGTTGTGTCCATGTGAATGGCTCTGTATTGGTTATCTGCAGGTGCTGGGTCCTCTTTGAATATTTCAGGCCTTATCTGGGGTCTGCACTGTCTGTGTGGAAGAACAGTGCTAATCTGATCAGTTTTGTCAAGTTACTAAGTGACACCTCTAGTCATAATCCAGACTTCTGGTTTGGTACTCACTTGGCTTTCAACAAACTGTGGGTCTCTTCTGTGGGAACAGAGTTTATTTGCAAAAGCTCTGATTAAACAGTTTTGTTGTTTTTTTTTTTAAACAACAAACCTGCATTTGGTTGTTACAGTAGATTATTGACATTCATGTCTCAGCCTAAAAGCAAGTTTAAAAAATCACATTTTGGAGTTTCATATTTTTTCTCCCACTGACAAACATGCAGAACCCATTCCCTCAGCTCTGGACACAAAGATATTTTCTCCTCATTTCTGGAGCTGTGGACACACTCCATGTGAACATGCAGGGTTTTTTCTATCCTGGGGTCTTCAGATATGGACAAAATTTAAGTATATGGCTCCTAAAGATTTTGTCAAAGTTCAGATTTATGTACAGACAGAAGAACTGGAATATTACTCTTGTGATTGGGTACTGCTCTGCATTTGACTTATGCATGTTTTTGAAATGCATCTAATATTAAGCCAAGCAGAAAAGAGGCTCTATATGTTGGGCTTCCCTGAAGACCTTATCTGAGGTGGAGAGATTCACAGGATCTCTTGCAGAGGAGTCCAACACATTTCCTGCTTAAGAAGCCTTCACTCTTCAAGGTGTGAGCCTGGCTTAGTTACTTCCATATATATTTGTTTTTTAGAAATTTGAATGTATGGGAGCAGAATTCCCATTTTGGCTCAGAGAGTTCAGGGGCTTTGCCACTGCTCCTATTATTACTTCATTTAGTGCTTCCTCTTCACGATCCTTTTCCATCCTATTGTAGAGTTATGACCTCCGTGACTGATCTACCAGACCATTGCTTTGCATTTGTGACCAGCACCCTCCAAATTTCCAATCTTTGGTTTTAGCAGCCCTTAGATCTCCTGCAGTTTAGAACCATGTTCATTTTGATGTAGTTCTTGGTTGCTTTATGCTTAATCCTTTCAAAGCTTTTCCCCTTTTTGCTCGTATGAGTGCTACATCGTTCTGTGCTCAGCACATGAGCAGATCAAGCCACCACCAAACCAACCCATGGTTCTGGATTTGTGAGGTACCTTCACTGTGGAAGGTGAAAATCTGCTGAGCAAGATGCTGAAGGGATTGATGGCTGTTTACCAGATCAGTCTCACCCCATCATTATGAAAGGATGTTTTTTTAACCTTGGGGATGGAGTTCTGCAGGGGTCACTGGTGGGGTGCTTGTCACCCATGATGTTTATCATCCAAGGTTTTTCAAAACAGAGGGAGAACCTCAATCATGGGAGAGTTACAATGGTGTGTTTGTCACTCTGTGTGCTGGCATCTATGGTATGAACAAGACAGGACATCATGGAGGGGCTGGGGGGGGATTGTTCTCTTGCAATATTTGCTGTCTTACTCTGGTGTGGTCCTTGCCAATATGTGTTCATTTCCCTCTTCACAGCCAGTGTGGTTTTATGCTTCATTCAGGGAAATTTCTGACTGTCTAAAAGTGCCTTTTCACCTGCATGAAGTCAAAGAACAGAAACATTGTTAGTTTGAGACAGAAGTTTTGGCTCCTCTACCTTTGCTTTCTTTCAGTGATCCTGAAATTATTTAACAAATTCTTCTAGCACAGTGAGAAAGAAGACGTGAGGCTTAGATTCATGCACACATGGCAAGCACAGATGTGATATTGTCATGTAGCTTTTTATGGGCAACTCCTGGATATTTGCTGGAATATTTCAAAATCCTGTTATCACAGAATGGGTAAGATTGGAAGGGACCACAGTGGGTCTTCTGGTCCAACCTCCCTGTTCAGTAGAACTCTATTATCAATATTCAGTCCAAATCATAACCCTTTATTTATTGATTTAATTAGTTGGTTAGTTAATTATTGGGATACAGGAGGGAAAATAACGGAAGAAATAAGAGTAGACACCCCCTGCATCATCTGGTGACCTGGGAAAAAGCTTAAGATGTTGTATGAACTCAGGAAATTTCAGGTCAGGGCTGTAGTGCTCCCTCATTGTCCTTCCTCATCATTGCAGATTTACCTGCTACCTCTAACTCCAGTATCAGAATAACATTTCCTTGGTGACAGCATCGTTTTCCTCCTTTCTTGTTCTCATTTTCTTTGTTCCCCCGTGTGTCTGGACAAACACAACTTGCAGCCACGGCCACGGGGAGCCAGCAAAGATGTGAAACCCTGAGTGGTGGCTGTGCTTGGGTAACCACAGGTTTGTCTCAGAGCCCTCTGTCCACACTTGTCCTCTGAGGACCAGGGTCTTAGCAAACCATCCCTTTCCCTAAAACTGCACCTGGCTGGCTAAGGTTTGGGACAGGGGTGCAAAATGAAAGAGTGTGGATGGCTCCTGAGAAGCAGGGCTGTATCTGGTGCTGACTAGAGGCCTAGTGGTGAATAAAACCTGGGTAAACCGACCCAAACTCAAAGTGGAGAAAACCCCACATTTCCTTTCAACTCCACAGCTGGTATTGAAGTGTGGTCTGCCTCTGCTGTGGTAGTTTTACTGGTGAGGAACTGGGGAAGTAGGAAACTGTAAACCCATTTGGTTCAGATAATCTGTTACATGAACTCCGTTGTTGAAGAGAAGGAAAAAAAGCCCCATAAAATATTTACTTAGAAAGTGCAGCTTGTTCCCATTTGTGACCAAACATACTAAGAAGGCTGAGCTTTGTGGGGACATTTTTAAATGGAGGAGGGGGGAGCCCTGTAATCATAAAAGCCTGTGAAAAGAGATGATTTTTTCTAAGGAAAAGAGCCCAATAAGAGTTTTTAATGTACAATCCATACAGCACCACAATATTGACCTCTCTACTCTCAGTCTGTTCAGTTCTCTTCTCCTGCAGAGCTTTTTTTCAGTGTTTATAGCTCTCCTTTCATGGATTCTCCTCTGTTTTTACCACTCTCATCTCCTCTGCTTTTCCTCCATTTGGAACATGAGGGAAATGAGGAGAGGGGTTCTCCTTTAAAATCCAGCTCCCCAAAACTGATGTAGGCTCTCACCTCAGGCTGGAAAAGAGGCAGCTGTCACCCCAGGCAGTGGGAAGGGATCAGCAGCTGGGTACAGGGCATGATGGACCTCTGCACCAGCAGGAGAGGTCTTAGTCACACCAATTGTTTGTTGAAAACTTGTGACAGAACAACTGAAATCCCGAAGTTCACAGTAGGAAACTCTAGGTAAAAAAAATTATGGTCTGGATTGTACAGGAAAGTGGAGTTTGACAGACAAAGTGTTTCCTTGGGTCTTAAAAGCTACAAAACTCTTCATTTATTGGAGGAGAATTTGTGTGAGGTAATAGAAAAATGTTAACTGCAGGGGCTTTTAGAGGAGCTTGAAAGTTAGGAACTTAGCTGTCAAATAACTCATCATATCTGTCGCAGGAAAAGGCAATGGAAGAATTTATTTTCTGCTGCTAAATTTCCCTCTTACACTTCTGGGAGGGGTTAACATTTTTTGTGCTGGATTAAGGTGCTCCATACCTTAGAGGAGAAATGCAAGGGCCACATTTTTTGGGAAATGCACTCCCCTGTGCCCGTTCATTTGTACTAAAAGTGCCTGTGGGCCCTTTGGTGACTGAAACCCACCAGAAAACTCATCAGGAACATGGGATTGCAGGGAGTAAATGTCACACTGAGTAATGACTGCTGAAAGAGAGGGCTCTGTTTTTAACCTAGTTAGGAAAAATGGATGTGGAAGGGGGAAGAGGACATTTCACGAGATACTCCTGGAATAGTTTTGAGTTGGGATGGCTTTTCAAAGGAGCTGGTTTAACCAATTCCTCCCTCCCCACAAATGTTACATAAGAACCATTGGCAAAACTAACACACACACGCTTCTGGTACAAAGGGCTGAAAACCCAACCCAGATGTTTACAAAGCAACCACAAAAGACCGGAAGAAAAACAAACATACAGAGATGTTTTAAATGCAGAGCAACCAGCAAACACAGGAAAAAAATATCCATGTTCCTGGCAGTAGCTTTTGAACATACTGAAGCCATTTGGGGCAACCCTCCTTTAAACCTCCCCCATGGCAGGTTTGAATTATCAGTTATGTTTTCATTCATCACTTAAGGTCAAAGACTTCATCTTTCAATATAGGCCCACCCTTCTCTAAAAAGACAGGTGGAAAAGGTGCAGCAAATCTTCATCTATTGCCTGATGATTAGTCCTGATTTGTTTACCCTGCTTTCCCCTACTTCTCTTCTCCTGACAGAAGCTTTACAGTGAGGACATAAAAGAGGATACTCTCATCTCACTTGTGTTGCCCTGTGAGAGAATTGGTGCTGCTCCTGCTTCCCATTGGCCTCCAAGTTCCCCAGGAATGGCTGAAGTTGCTATCTTTTACCAAAAAGGTCCAAAACTGACCTGGACCACAGTGCAAAACTGCTGTCTGTCCACTCACTGCAGGCTGGGACTTTGGGCTCTTTTCTGGGAACTTCTCAGTGCTTTGAAAGGTGAGAGAAGATCTGAGTGGAAACACTTTCCTCCCAAGGCTGAAATGCCTTTCTGTGACACTGACAAAAGAAAGAGGATGGTTATCCCAACAACATGGACCCCTGAAAAGCTGCTCCTGAGAGTGTGGAGTGCACTGAGTGAGGAGTCTGGTTTCTGCACCAACTTCTTGGTCTTCTTTGACAAAAGCCACTGCCTTTGTGAGTTTTAGGTCAGAACAAAGAGGTTTTTTCCCCCTCTGAGGTATTTCTATGTCTCCTTTGTTTCCTCTGTGTGAACAACTTGGAAAAATGCATTGCATTTGGACAATTCCTGCAGTCACTCCTAAAATGCAGCTTACATTTTCCAGATGGCTTAATAACAAACTGATTTAATATTCTTTACACTTATATAAAAAGTATTAAAGGATCTCACAGATTCTTGTGCCTGGATGAGGTGGTCTTGAACAGAGGATTACCAAATACAAGGCTAATTTGGATCTATATATGAACTTCATGTGTTTGTTGTAATTAATGTGTTTAATAACTTATAGTGAAGGTATCAGAATTAATCCTGCTTTTTCTTGAAGAAAGCTGTGCCTGTCACTCCAAAGCACAAGAAAACACTGTAAAAGTTGTTTACTTTGGCTTCTGGTGTCCTGGATTTGCTGAAGAAGGTCATGGCTTTTGTCCCCATCTACCTACAAGGCGAAGTGCTTGAAGAGGAAAAATGTTCCTTTCAGGCTGGAATGTTGGGGTTGCAATTTATTGTACGGGACTTGAAAGAGGAATTTTCAGTTCTAACTTGTTTGAAGAGGAATGGGCTGGTGAAAGAATGTAAGGGCACTTCTGAAATGAATGTTGCCTGTCTGTGGAATAGCCTAGAAAGGAAACATCCAAGGGGATCTGTAGCTCAGCTATTCTGCACTGCCTGAACAGAATAATGAAACACTTCTCTTGAGATTTACGAGCCTGGAAAATACACTGCAGATTTCCATCAAGGCCTGAAAATACTACAGTCTGTTGTCATAGTCTCCAGTACATCTCTTTTTCTGCAAGTACAGGCTGAGAGTATTGGGAAGGGATCAGAGGTGAAGTACAAATGCAAACACAGAAAATAAATACATTCTTTATTGTCATGAGAACCTCAAGTTGCAACTCTAAAAGAAGTTTTATCTTTCTAGTGCAAATTACCTTTTCTTTTTTTGTTGTTGTTTTTATAACTACCACCTCCAAATTACCAGCAGGGCAATGGGTGGTAGGGGAAGCAGGAATTCTGTTGAAATTCTCTTTCTTTGGCAAGTGCACAAACAATGGAGCTGGTGAGTCCAGGCTGCTTCACTTTTCTCCCTGAAGGGCAGGGGCTGTCTGGAGTGTGCTGGGAATGCTGTTCCACTGGTTGATGGGAATGCTCATCCATCCCTTCCTGTCCAGGAAAGATGAGTGGGGCAGTGAGTCGTGCACTTCATGGTTTTGTGCTAGAGAGTGGAAGTCCCAGAGTCCCAGGAAGCAGGACCACAAGGCTGTCCAGACTGTCCCTGCTCCAGAGCAGTGTCAGAGCTGGGAGGTGTGTGAAGGTTGTTACTCCTTCTCATTCCCAACAAATTGCAGTGCTTGAGATTCCAACCCTCTATTTGTTCTAATTGCACAGTGGAATTTTTCCCTTGGCTGTAATGCCAATCTCTCTCGCTGCAAGTGTTTTCTATCATGGCTTGTCTCATAAACCATGAAGTAGATAATGTTCCTTGGCAGCCACATCTGCTGGTGATATTGTTGGTATTAATATTTTATCACTGCTGTGTTTTTTAAATGTCCAACCCACAGGTTTGAGAATGGTTTTGCAGGTGAGAAAACCTTTGTCACCTGATTAGATGCACCAACTCAAGGAATGAAATCTTACCCACCAGTTCTGGATCTCAGTCCTAGGAGTGGGGACCAAACCTCCTGGTTTAAAACAAGGACAAGTCTGTGCTGTCACCTCTAAGCCACCTTTCTTAGTGCCAGACTCTCAGCAGAGGTTTAGAGGACCAGCTCTGGGCTCTGCTGAAAGCCCAGCTTGCAGATTGGGTGTCACAGCGTGGAGCTGAACTCATTCAAAAATCGAGCGCTGAACCCCTCTAATAAAAGAACCTTCTCTGCAAGGTTTCCCCAAAGGCATCCCAAAAGAGCCCATGGCCTAAGCAAAGAAAATAAGTCCATCCTGATCCACGCTCTGCATCCTGATAGGAATTACCTGTTCCAAACTCACAGCACATGGGCTTGGCCAGCGATTTCCTTGTAAGGTGCCAGGGGCGAGGACAACCCCGGTTCCATTTGCAAGGAGCAATTTTGCGGGCAGAGAATTAGAACAAGTGCCTTGTGTGTGATGATTGATACTGCCAGGCGGACAATAATTATGATTTACACACGATTTCTTTATTCTTGAGGGGAAATCCCAGTTGCCAAGTATGTTAACGAGGTATGTAATGGTGTGTTAACGGACACCATTAGCTTGCTGGACAAAACCGAGCCCCCTGCCAAAACAAACCTTCTCCAATGGTACGTTTTATGGATCAGCAGATTCTGAAAATGCTTCAGAGCGGGACTGGGTGGTGGGGCACATGCTCTGGGAATGGCTAACAGTTTCCTAACCACAAGTTTAAAGGTATCTGTTAGTAATTAAACGCGCTCGAGCAGTTGTTAATCCCAGTGTTGTGCAATTTCTCTATGAGGTGCAATAATTGCAGCCCGGAAATTGTTTGTTTCAACGTTATGACCAGATTAGCATGGAAAGGAGTCCCAGCTTGTAGCAGTTCGTGTTAACTTCTGTCACCAGGGCCGAGGTGCTTGTCTGTGCTCTGGAATGTGCTCGCGGCCCACGGTGTGCAGGGGGCTGTGCCTCCCAAATCCTCCCTGGAGCTGGCAGGACTCGGTGCTGAGCTCAGCAAGGCTCTTGGGGGATGACTCTGGTACCACAGAGAAGGGTCTGGCAGACCCTCGTGGCTCAGGGTGATTCCTGAGCACTCGGGAGGCTCTTGGCTCAGCTGCCTTTGGGAGCAGGAGCAGCTGAAAAACTCCTGCCTAGAGGCAATCAGGGAGTCAGCACCTTTTTGAGGTGTGTCTAGGTCTGGGCCAGTGTGGGAGGCCTTGGAGTGAGCCTGAGTCAAAAATGCTCATGGGTACAGGTGCACATTCCCAGTGGGAGCTGCCTGCAGCTCGGCAAGAAGAGTTTGTCCTGTGGAGGGAGGGTGGTATCGCACCCTCCCAGCCTGCACTGCCTTCCCTCAGAAAGCCTGACCTCAGTTTTCAAACTGGGTTCTTCTGTATAATCCATGGTTTTAAAAAAAAATTTGCGGACCTGGACTTTTCTATTTCCAACAAAAAATTCAAATTGCGGGGACTTCTGCAGTGCCAGATGTGTTGGACAGCTGAGGACAGTAACATCCTGGAAGTGTTGAGCCATAGTATTTGCCCCAGGGGTTGGATCAATGGGCAGATGTGAATATCCTGAAATCTCAGAAATCTCCAAAGCACTTTTTATAAAAACCAAACTGTGTGACCCATTTACTCCAGAGCAGAACTTCCAGGGCCTCCCTGTACTTCTTTCTGCTCAGCTGTTCAGCATAGATATACTCAACAAAGCTCCTTAAAGCAGATTATTGCTTCAGTTGTGAACATTCATGTATTAATACAAGAATTTTGGAGCACAGATATAAATTAAATAAGTGGCTGACAAGGCTGGAGTGATCCAACAGTGATGCTGCTTCTTCCTTTGAAAGGTTTCCATTCATCTCAGACATGATAGTCTAATCTTTGACTGATACAAGAGTGTTACCTGGATGGTTTCCAGTTGTGTTAATGGGAGCTGTGAAAATCCTGTGCACAGCAGCAGGAGAAATGCCCTCCCTTTCCAAAGGGAATGGTTTTGGTTGTCCTTAGTGCATTACAATAACCAGCCACCACACTTAATTGCTTTTTGTACCACTTTCCCTCCCCTCCTCATGTCTTTATCTCTTCATGCCATAAAAATATTGCATTTTAAAATGAAATCAAGGAGACAGAAAACAGAGGAGACGTGTTTTGCGTAAAGGAAGAAACATGTGTTAGGAATAAAGGCCTGAAATGGGCAAACATATTGAAGACATCCATGCCTTCCATCTCCCCCTCTGCCCCTCGCAGGGAAGCAGGAGGGAAGCACCTCTCCTGTCTCTCCTTGCTGGGATGGGGGCTTGGTTTTCCTGCAAAATAAATCAGTTGTCATCCCAGGAAAGGGGTCAGGCAGGCTCAGAGCAAAGTGTGGAGTTTTTCCACCGTGGGCTGTTCCATGTTGGTGTGAGCATGTTCTGGTACTTGTGCCAGAGCCGAGCATGCTGCTGGCACAGGCAGGTGAAATTCCTCTGGCAGAGCCAGAGATGACTCTGGATGGCTTTTCAAGGGAGGGAGTTGTTCTCACTGCTCCTGGGGAGGACAGAGAGGCGTGGATTAATCACGTTCATCCTCCGTGACAATCCTGCTTAGGACATTCAGTGTGTGCTTGTACTGAAATCAGATGTGGGTCAATCTAAGTGAACTGTAGTTGGCAGGGGAAATCCAGCATGGATTGCACAGCTTTCCCATGAAAATGTTCAAGTGACTCACTCATAAAAACCTTCCTGCTGCTGCTGACCTGCTCCCTCCACCTGAGCTGGGTCTCAAGCTGTGCTTGTGCTGTCCTGCAGTGATGCCAGGGCAGGCAGAGCTGAAGAATGAAGGGCTTTCAGGGAGTCTGACTCCACCTGGGCTGCTCCTTCTTTTCTTCTTTGCCAAGAAAAATAAAAATATATTCTCCCCACCAACTCCTTAAAAAGGTTGAGGCGGAGGGGAAACTGCAGAAATATTTTAAGTGCTTGTTGTTTTTCCTAAGGGGACAAAAATGCAATGTGGTTTTATTCTGGCCATGCAAATATTTATGTGAGCAAGAGAGAAGGAAGATCAGAGAGAATGACTGGGTTTGGTTGTGACACAGGCTTTGGTGCCAGAGATGTGGATTTACTCTTGGCTGTGCCAGAGTTTGCCTGTCTAACCTTGAACCAGTCACATTCACCTCTGTGCCCACAGCTCCCATCTGCTACAGCTGATGTGAACCCTTTTTTTTTTTTTTTT
>VZTR01017519.1:186980-322776 GCA_013400775.1 Chaetops frenatus
TTTTTTTTTTTTTTGGGTATTAGCTGCATGGGGTTGGGACAAATTCAGGGGAAAAAGGAGCTTTTCAACTCAACATGAAGATCTGAGTGCTTAGGTGATGTAGTAATCATGGAAAATTATGGCAATTTGAGCTCAGGAGGGCACCTCCAGAATCTGCACCGTGCCCTGCACACTGTGCTTGGTTTGCTGGAGCCTGCTCTGAGCTGCTGCAATGCCAACAATGGTCTGCATTCAGTGAGTAGCTCCTCAAATTTCCTGTGGATATCCCCAGCAAATCTGTATTTAAATAAGCAATAGTTTCTTAATCCTGGACTGCAAGTTGCTGGGGCAATTTGTACTCAAGGTGAATGCTGAGGTTAGGGAGATGTGGAGATGTATAAAAGAAGCTTGCCATCGAAATTGCTTCCAGCTGTTTTCATTATGCCCCACTTCTGCAGAATAAACCAAACATTTTAGCTTTCAGCTATTTCCTTCTGGACTCTGTAAAGCTACCTGTTCTCAAAAGCATTATTTGGTGTCTTTAAGTGCTTTAGTCTGATGTTTTTACAGTTGTATTCAGCCAGTCAAGAAAAATGCCTCTAAATAGATAGGAAAGGCAGCTGAAAAGATGGAAAAGCAGTTTGATTAAATGAAAATTATCCATTCAGTTTGACTTGTTGAAAGCATAAAAATACTTTGGTAATATATTTTGGATATACTAGAGTTTCTCAACAGTCTTTTATTCTAGTCTTCCCCTGCCAAAATGGTCAAGGCCACAGAATTTAATATGTAAATAACATGAGCTGGTGCTCAGTTTCTTCACATTTCTTGTCATATTTAAGGGGGCACAGCAGCCCAAATGATTCAGAGTGGGGTTCAAACCTGTGTTGTTAGGGCCACTCCCAGTCCTAGCAGAAATGGGTACAAATTTGAAATCTCTTGCTGAGACAAACATCAGTCTCAAAGGACTCAATATTTTGCTAAGAATTTTCATGTGGAGGAGTGGCCAAATTATGTTAAAAGGGCGTTAAAGACATTTTCTTGACTTTAAAATCCTTTTGACATAATTTGCCCACTGCAACCATCCTGTGCCTTACCCAGATCTTAAAGATCAGGCCTTTCATCCATAAAGATGTCTCTCTGGTAGCTGAAAAATTTATTCCCAGAAATTAAAATATATTCTTCTCTTTGTTTTTAGTGAATCTATTTCTGTCTATCTCCAAAGAGTGATCCTTATGTGCTGGTTGCCCACTTGCCCAATGTGAATATGCTACCTCAAGAGAAAAGTAATTGATTTTTGGCCAAAGGACAGGAGAAAGGTTAGGAATGTGCAACAAGGTTTCTCATAACTTTGGAGGAGGCAGATGTTTCTCTTCTGTTTCCAACCTTCATTTTCTTAACATGAAGAACGAGTTCTTTAAAACCAAATAAATATCCCTTTGAGAAGAGCATGGTTCCTACTGTTATTCTTTACATTAACTCTTTTGTAGCTGAGGCAGAGTTTAGCTTGTTGATTTTTATTGCAAAAAATGAGAAGAAGAGAGACCACAGTGTAATTTTTTTCCCCATAAATGGCTTCAATTATGGCTTAAGAGCTGGTCAGAGGAGTAACATCAGCAACAATAACAAACGCTCTGACATCTGACATAACATGGATTGTCATTGTTCATTCTAGGTAGTGTAAATATGACTAAAAATACTTTCTTCTTGCAATTAAGATTTCATTTAAACATCCATAACTGCAAACGTAGCAGCACGAATTTCATATTTATAAGGATAGCAAAGGGGACTTTTGGAAGCAGTAACCAAGAGCAGATTTCTACTGGGGCAGGGAGAGAGGAGAGCCAAGGAAAGGTTGTTATTCATGGGAGAAGTGCACAGGGTGGTGTCCCCTGTCCCTGACTGGCTCCTCTGTGCATGTAGGACATTTCCTCCTTGTCTCAGTGATGGAGACAATGGGATGCCATTCTCCTCCTTGGGCACTGAGACAAAACTGTCTAGGAAACATCTACAGCCTAGAGAAAAGGTGAAAACGGTCTAATTTCAGGTTGATATCCTCCGCCTGGGGATGCCCCTGAGGCTAATGCTGTTAATTCCACGCTCTGCAGCCCCCATTTGCCAGGGAAAAGGGCTGGAATGTTTCCCAGGACAGAAAGCCTGGCAGGGGAGAGCATCTGCGTGTGGCTGGGAATGGACACGGGGATCCCTGGGGCCCACTGAGGCAGGGCCAGAGGCTGGGGGTCACTGATAAGGTAACCTTGGCCACAGTTTGTCTTCCCAGAGTCTGCCTGATGGGAAATGTGCACAAAAGCCTTTGTGAAGCTCTGCTTGCCACATGTAGCTGTGCAAGGCTGATGGGGAGGCTGGGCCTGTTTACCCACCAGGCCTGAGAGAGGCATTTGGTTCCTGAGTTTATAAATCAACACGGTGACCCTTTTTTCCAGAGGATGGAGGGGGAGGCTGGGGATCTACAGAAACCTCAGTCTGAAGTCTGGCCATGATGGGATCAATGAACACCCCTCAATGTCCTTCCTCTGCTCCCTGCTCTGTGCTGGGCATTTAGGATTTTCGGAAGTCCCCACTGGGAAAGAGTCAGGGGGAAAGAGAAACGTGAAATGCAGAGGCATTAAAGAGTGCCAAGGAAGGGTGAGACATCAGCTGCCTCAAAGGAAGCCTGTTGTAGTCAGGGAAGCAGGGCTGGGGTGCTGAAGGATGTGGCATTCCTCGCATGGGCTGAGTGTCATGGGAACCTGGGATAGCCAAAGCAGGACATAGTGCTGTAAGAGTCAAAGGAAAAAGTCTTTGTGGGGTCGGGACTCAAACCACTAAAGCCAAGCAAGACCAGACCTGAGTGGCTCAGCCAGTTATCTCAGAGCCATGGGCTTCCCCTCCCAATGGGCTGGGAGAGCCTTCCCGAGAAGTCTGTGCTGGGTTGAGAATAGGATGGACGGCAGAACCATAGAGTCAGGAGAAAGAGGGTTTTTCACACTTAAGAATCACAGGTGGCTCTCCAGGGCTTCCTGTGATTTATTGTTTCCACATTGTGTGAGTGGGGGACTCTCAGCCCACCCACACTCAGCCTTTTTTTTCCTATAACAAACACAAGAACACAAGACATGTGAGTGAGTTCCACATGTTCATACTCAGCTGACTTCTTCCTCAACTCTGTGACCATTACTGTCCATAGAATCACAGAATATTTGGGTTGGGATGGACTTCAAGGATAATCTTGTTCCAGCCCCGCATTTTCAGCTGCAAGAGCATTTTGTAACCATGTCCTGGGTCTACTGGGACACCTGGGGACATTTATGTGCCTTTGCAGAGATGTGTGGCACAATGAGACATCATTCCCCATCAAAATGCACCTTTACCTAATTTTCTTATAGAAAGGGTTTTCATGCTGGTTGTAGTTCTGAAAATTGTAGGGTGAACAATTAGAATATTTTTCCCTGCCCTCCCATTTTTCCTCCTGGACTCTCCTAAATGCCCAGAATTTGGTACCTTTGGAAGATCCCAGCAGCTGGATGTCAGCTCTGCTGATCCAAGGGAACCTGAAGCTCAGTGGCCCCACTCTGCTCAGTGTCAGTATTTTGCCTCTGGGGCTCTTGAGTGTTCTCACCTGAATTTCTGGCATCCTCTGGCTGCACGTGAGCAGAGGCATTACTGCCACTTATGGATGATATTTTTCATTGAGCCACTTGAGAGTGAAGAACCTGTTTCCTGTTTAGAGCTCAGAGAGCTGAGCCCAGCCATTTCCTTGCCAAGGCTTTTGGAAAGGAACACCCTTTCTGTCCTTCCAAGCACTCTGAAGACATCTGAGTTCACATCTGACAAATGGGTAGGGATGGATCTGCCTGTTCCTGCCTGTGTCCTGCCCGAGTGGGGCTGGGGATTGTGGCCAGGGCTGTCAAAAGCTGGGTTTGATTTCACCCCACCAAGGAATGTGGCTTCTGGCCTGGAGCTGCTGTCCCTCCACAGAGCAGACATCAGGCCCCTGTTGGTTTACACAAAAACCAGCTAAAAAAAAGTCATTTTGGAGTCCTTGTACTCCAGCTCCCCACATGATGAGCAATAACCTGAGCACAAAGTCTGGGTTGCTGCTCTGTTTGTTTTTGTGCATTTCCCATCCACAAATTCGGGCTGCTCTGGCAGGAGAGAGAGGATTACAGGTTACACCTGAGGGTTTTGTGCCTGGGTCTGTTTAAACCTGGGTGATTTCTGGCAGAAAGTTCTACTCCTTTACAGCCAGTGCTGGGGTACCCATGCATGTGTTAAGCCAGAGTTGAACAGATTACCCAGGGAGGTGTTCCAAGTGCTTTGTAAGGCAACTGCTGCAATAGGGAGAAGCTGAAAAGCCTAATTTTGGGCTTGTTTTACAAGCTAAATGTCTTTGCAGATCACATATTCCCAAGGCTCAGTGCAATATAATGGGATGAACTGTTCTGAAAGAGGGAAGGGGGTTCTGGCTTCTCTGAGCTGCTATTGAGAGATGGTACCCTGTAATCTCACCCTCGAAAGCTCTCCATCTGCTGTTTTGTCATATTATCAGGCAGTGACCACTTTCAGTCTCCCTCAGACCCCAGGAAAATCTCTGTGGAATTTAGCCAGACACGTAAATGTGATGTTATCACATTTTATCACATCTAATGGGAAAAACCTTTGGGTATCATCACAACCCAATTAAAACAGGGCATTCTTTCTACTCCAACAGCAATATTTAAATATTAAATAATATTAAATTAAAATATTTTTTAGATGTCTCTTCTATACAACTCCACCAATGTAGCTCACTTTCATCTTAAGGGATATTTTTATTTAGGAGAATACTACAGAGGCTGGATAGGTATAGGTTGTTCTGGAACAGGAGGAAGATCTTTAGCATATAAATACCTTATTAAACCTCAGCACACATCTCTTAGCAGGCAAAAAGTCCATGCCCTAGGATCTGAAAAATCACTCTGCTGTGGGGGGAAGGATATTATATTCAATAAATCATATGGAACTATTTATCAGCAATCACTTCTTTAACGTTTCCACAGTCTTCAGTTTCAAAGCACATTTTGAAGTGACTGAAGTTTGTACAGAGAAGTTTATTTAAAAAATTATTTTAGGAAAATTACCTCAGGCTTGATTGTGTATTTATGAAGGGTTTCTCTTTTATTTATTTTTTTTTAAATATTAACATAATGTAAGAAAATGACTTTATTAAGAACAGTGGAAAAATGTGTAGAGAAACAGAAAAGATTTTGTAGCAGACAGTCTGTAATGGGAAAAGTTTTGCTTGTCGTGCAGTCACAAAGGGCAAAGTCAGTGGAAAGACCTTGATTTTGATGAGCTTTGGATTAGGCTCGTTACTGGTGTGGGATTGTTCATTACAGAACCTTGTGCTGTTTCTGGTTATATCTACATCCTCCTCAGTGGATGTATTTTGATTTCTCTATTTTTCTCCCTTGCTATTAAAAGTGACTATTTTTAATAACTTCATTTACCTACCTCATCCTTCTTGCTGCCTTCTCCTTATATGAATCCAGTTCTGATCTTTAGTTAAAAATAAGATTAACATGCTCATAATTCAAACAAATGAATGTTTTTTTGCCCTGAAACCATTGTTGCATGATCTCTTGCAAATCCACATCGGCCACTTTGTGCTCCTGACGTTGTTCATTCCTGGAACAATTCTGGTCTGCTGCAGTTTAATTATGATGTGTTTCAGTACACAGCTCAGCCTGGTGCTCATAGTGATGACTTAGTGATTTTCTAACCCATGAAATAAATCTGATTGTGAGTATTTGGTATGTGGTTTACAATCAGATGGATTATGACTTTTCCTGATGGGGTCAGCCTTTCTATGGTGAGCCCACAGGTTGGAATAGAACTAGAATTTTGCTGTGGAGTGTTGTGGGCTTTATGGTCATTTTTATTTAAATGAAACTCATTATTTTTCACTACTTGGCACCTGAACCATGCTGGTACTCCACGGGTTTAGGCTGGCAGCTCCAGAGATGAGCTGAAATGTGAAGTTTGCCTGAGCTGTATGAGCAAGGGGCCACACTCCTGGAAGGTAGACTTCATTTGATGGCCTTGGAAAAGTGCTGTGTGAATCCTGCTGACTGCCTTTGGAGCTGGGAAGGGAGCAGGAAAGAGGTGGCTGCTCAGGCCAGTGCACATGCAGGGCTGGAGGGGCAGGTTGGAGCCCTGGACATGCTGGGAATGTCAAGGTGCAGCTTGGATTCCAGACAGACAGACAGGATCCTTTCCCAGGCATCCCCCGCTGATGAAAGGGAAATTGTTTGCAGTGACTTGGAATGGATTTAGTAGACAAAATATGAATGTTTGAATAAAGTAGTAGCCACAGCTCTTGTGTAGACAGTAAACAATGGTTTATTGACAGTAAACTCTCGCTCCTATGGCAAAATGTCTTAAATCACTTATTTCCTGAAGGGCTCAGGCAGGGTGTCTTTGGTCACTCACACATGTTTTGTACTTTATCTCAAATCAAAACATCCTGATTTCCAGTTTCTGGAACACATTACTGGTCCTTGCTTCCCCTGTTTGAATAAAAGGTGGCAAACCCAGCTGTGCACTCATCTAGGCTGTTTTAAATAGCATCTATGAGTTAAGAAAAGGTTGTGGATAGATGAGACCCCAGGATTTGTGCAGAAACATCCTCAGACTTGGCTTGACAAATGTTGTGTTGTTGGATAACTCTTCTTAATCCCTTTCTACTTAGACTTTGCTGTGATTGCTCTGAAGGAATAGGGTGTTTTGTCTCTCCACCTGATCTCTCCCTGCTCCAGCCTCGAGCACGCAGATGTAGCTGTGCCAGTACTCACTCTCTGCTCTGATACTGTCAAAACGAGTCAGAAAAAAAAATATCATCCTGCTAGAAGTAGTTGAGGGATCTGTTTGTTTTGGCAGCACTGGCTCTAAGAGTGATTGCACACCCAGTTGTGCTGGCCAGTGAGATGGGAGGGCAGGGGAGCAACTAGGGGTGTACTGAGAATAAACCCAGGCCCACAGAGCTCACTTGCTTCTAGCCATGCAGAGACAGATGTGACAGATGTGTGAAGGAGACAGGGCAGGCTGGGAGCAGGCTGGATGTGCCCTGGAGTGGGTGGTAATTTGCTCTGTGGTACCCAGCTGTGTGCTGACTCCTCTTACCTGTGCACAGGTGACACATCCATCTTCCACTGCAGAGCAGAGTGACCCAAATGACTTCCCCTGAAGAGGAGCACATCAGCCCTTCCTGCAGTGAGGGTCACTCAGGGCAACCTGCTCCTCTGTGAGCCAGTGCTGGGGGGCTCCCACACAGGTGCTGTGCAGGTGTCCATGCAGTGCTGGAGCTCCAGCCTGAGCCCATTTGTTAGGAGGAGAGCACAGGACAGAGGGGGGGAGCTGGAGGGCTGGACTGGGCTGGTGGACAGTGGTGTGCAGTGGGCAGGCAGCAGGAAAGGAGCACAGGGTGTGGGGGGCTGCCTTGGCTCCTCCTCTCCAGAGTGAATCCTTCCATCAGGGCCAGGCTGGGTGGGGCTCTGAGCAGCCTGATCCTACTGCAAGGTTCCCTGCCCATGGCAGGGGGAGTTGGCACTAGACAGCCCTTAAGGTCCCTTCCAACCCAAACCATTCTGGGGTTCCGTGGTTGAGGTCTTGCCTCTGGTCCTGAATAGCCCAGAGTGTGGGCTGGTCACACTGAAAGTCTCTCTTGCAGCTCTTAGCATCCACAGGACTCAAATCTCGGATCCTTGCAGATTTCTTCTCCAGTGAGGGCCTTGCTGTGACCCTCTCTCTCGGGTCCTGGCCTCGGGAGGTGAGGATTGCTGAGCACTGTGTCAGCTGTATCCAAAGTGGGTTTTGTTTAATGGTCTCTGCTGCTGTTTATATTTTCTAATGTGCTACGGCTGGTGTTTGTTGCCATTAAAACTTCATTTGTTTGGAGGATCTTTTCAACAAACTGAAATCCAATAAATCATGAGTAAAATATTTATTATTTCAACTGGATAAGAAGGGGAGGGGGGAGTGGACAAATTAGTATTCCTTCAGCACTATGTTAAATGGGAGGGCACTGGGGTGTGTTCTCCATGGGACTTTGTCCCCAGAAGGTCAATTATTTGGCTGGACAGGACCAGCTGAGTGACAGCTTCAAATTTGGAAGCAGTAGTGGAGCAGAAATACTCTGAGTACTCCAGCTTTATCCTGTCTGCCCATGTAATCACATCCACAGATGATGGTAGTGAGCTCAGGGCTCTGGATTAAAACTGTCAAAAATACAAGCCTCTAATGCCTGAGTTAGAAATCCTGGGCTGATAAACTGGTCCCACTTCTGCTGGTGGCAAAGCTGTTATTGTCTGAGGCCAGGATTTCACTCCAGGTCTGTTTCAGTTCACAGACAGTAGCAGACTCCAAACCCTTCATCCTGCTGTAGGGTATATTACACTAGCTTGTGGTGGGAGAAATGACATGGAGATCTGGAGCAGAATGTGGAAAATTTCATCACAAGCATCATTACATTAGAGCTGCATGGCTTTATTTATTTGTTGAACAGTGAACTCAATTAGAAATAGGGTGGGATTTAGGGCTGTTCACGTAGTTTTTTGTTCAGCCAGTGGCTTTGGCTGAAAATGCAGAGGGAAATAAGGGAAAGTTGGACTGTGATTTCAGCATTTCACATAGAGGATACATTGCCTATTCATTTGGAAATGATATCTAATTTTTCAACATGACATATCTTTCAATGCCAGAAATGAAATAAAAAGATTTTGGACTGAGCCAAACAGAAACAATTCTGAAATCTGTCTGAAATGGGACTAAGGCAAAATCTCTGCATTGTCCAGTTAAGCTCAGAACAGGTGTGAAGTGTGGATCCAAATGTAGCAGGATCTCTAAGAGATGTCCTGTGTATATGTATATATAGCATTTCAGTGGAGAACTGATATATGTTCAGCTATGACAAAATCTGTATTTTCAGTAAGGGAGATGCCCTTCAGCACCTGTAAACCAGGCCCTGGATGTAAGCAGCTCCAAAATATTAATGCAAGGGTTTGGCCTCAAAGTTTTACATTAAATCCACCTTCCTCATCCTGCATGATAATTTCTACCCCACAAAGCCCCAAAAGTCATCACCTTCACTATCCAGGCCTCTGGATGTTACTACAATGCCATTAGGATCCTAAATTCAAGAAGTCAGTGTCCCATCTGTCAAAAACAGGACGTGTGGCAACCCTTCCCAGTGAGTCATCTGTTCAGCATTCCCAAGTCTCTGAGACCTCTGCACTCACCAGGGAGCTCTGACATTTACCAATGTTATCTTTCTTATTTCAGTTTTGGCACCTTCTTCCTTTCCTCAGAGACTGTCCTGGGCAGAAAACACATGAAATGAGCAGCAGACATCATCTGTCATCTTTCTGAAAGGTTACTGGGCTTGAGTGTGTTGTTTGGCCACAGATGGTGGTAACTTCATCAGAAAAACAAAAACCCCCACCATGCAGTGAAGAAATCGTTAAGTGGGCAGAGTTTTACATGAGAGATCAATTTGTTGAAAGGGAAGAGTAATCCTTATTCATAGTGACTTTTGGGATGACTAACCCCTCAAGAATCAGATTAGAAAATGCTATGAAATGCTTTTCCTGCTATCATTTGCCGTGAATCAGCAATAAAGTAGCCACCCCCTTGGCAGCATTCCCACTGGGGTTGATGGAGTTGGGGTTTTGCCCCTGGAAGTCCTGCTCTGCAGGAGGGGCTCGCCATCAGCCTGTGTCCACTTTTCACTTCTGTGAGCACTTGTGAGTCTACTTACAGTGTTTCATAACACAGGAACAAAGGGGTCATTCAATGGAAATGAAGGAGGCAGAGATTTGAAGCAGATGAGAGCAAATGCTCACTGCACAATAATGTCAACACCTGGCTTTTTATGGCTGGTAGATGTGAAAGTGCTTTGCAAGAGCCATCAGTGCCAGTGCCTGTGTTTAACAAAGAGATGAAGACAGGTAACACTACCTGTTCAAGGTCACCAAACAGACAATGCCAGGGCAAGAGTGGGAAATACCCCCCTTCATTATGCAATGGCTTCTGGATAAAATCAAGTCACTTTTATGGTCCAGGGCTCACTGCTCCAGGTCAGCATGACACCAACATTTCAGTGGCATGGACTGTTTGTGTGGAGAACAAGCACATGGCACTGGGAAAATGTAAAAAAGAATTCAGGTCAGACAGCAGCCTCTGTTTTTGTAGTGATCTGTCTGATGCCAGAGGACAGGAGGCTCTCTGGCTGGATGACATCTTTCATTTTAACTCTAATGCAGAGAGCAGAGTTGGTTTCTGGCAGTCAGGACTGTCCTGGAAACCCTGCAGGCTGCCCTGAGTGTGTGGTGGTCCATGCAGAAAGGGAGCTGTCATTTTGGAAATCTACCCTGTCTGAGGGGAGCAAAGGCTGGTTGTCACCAGAGATACTCCCACATAAGGGTAAAAAATGACCCAGTTTCCCTGGACTTATTCAAGAATGGACAGTGAAGCCTAAGCTAAACATTCTTGTGAAGCTTCAGGGTTTACCCAAAAAACCAGGCTGGATCTATGGATTCTTGTACCTCCACACCAGGGCTGATGCTGTCCTTTCAAATGCATTCCAGGGGGCTTTTGCCAAAGCCATCCTGAGTGCAGCTGGCTCAGCTGAAGGTGACAGGCTCCACCCTCCCATCTTGCCATGTCCATGGATAGTCCCACAGTGAGAGTGAAGCGTGTTCTCCATCTGAGCTGCTGTCCCTCCTTTACCTCTGTGCAAGAAGAGAACCCCCAGCAGCCCATTAACCCTTTCCATGGGCTCACACATGTGCATTTTAGTGGCACGGTTCTTGGCAAGAGAGACAACCTTAATATTGCTGTTGGACCTATGTGCATGTCTGTTGTTCATCATGTGTGAATTAAATGAATGACCCTGAACTGGAGAGAGAGAAACTAATGATTGCCATATTGTTTCCAGCAGCTGTCAAGCAAAAGAAGCTGTTTGAACTTTCCCCTAAAGATGCTTCTCCCTCTTGCAGTGGTTTTAAAAATCCTGGGTTTCTACCCTTTCCAAGGTGATTAATATTGTAATGATACCTTTTCTACCTTCCCCTCCCCAGGGCAGTGGGTGAGCAGGAGGAGGGAAGCAGGACAGGGAGAAGGAACTTTCCAAAACCAATTCCATGTGCAGCAGTAAAAGGTGTGATAGCTGCTTCTTCTCCTCTCTCCTCTAGTTTCCAGCAGATCCCCTTGTGCTTTCAGGTATTTCATTATGTTTTGTTTTTAATTCCTCTTCAGTGCACATATTGACATGTTTCTTTCCCTCTATTTCTGTCTTCCTTTACCCAGCAAAACGATCCCACTGGGAAGGTGAAGGTCCAAATAGGAGGTGGAAGGAAGGAAAGCATCTTTCCTCATTACTGAGAGCCAGACTGATTGATAGTGTGTGACTGAGGCAAAGACCCTCTTTGGGGTGGAGATTGTAGCCTCATCCTTAACACAAGGACAGGCAAGAGGTTGAAGCTCAGAATGGGGACTGCATTTGGAATGTGTGACTAATTGTGCTGATTGTCTGGCCCTCTTCCCAAAAATCAGGGGAGAAATGCTGTAGTGGGCATTGTTTTAAATCTACAGGATGTTTCAAGTGCTGCACTTTGAGACTAAGGAAAAGACTGAATCCCACTGCCACTGGCAATTAGAGCTGCCTGGGACCAGAGATGACCTTCTTAATATGGCTTTTGACATCTGCACCTGGGTGGATATTGCTCCACAGCCTTGAAATGGACAGTAGGAAAAGGCAGCAGAAAAATGAGACAATCCCTCACATTGTTTGGATTGTCAGTGATAAATCCCAGGGAGTGGAAAAGGCCTTCCTTGTTGGCAGGGTGATCCCATCATCTTGATATAAGAAAGAAATATTACAGAGTAAGAAGAGAAAAAAAATCATGAGGATAATCATGAGTCAAAATTCCCCAGGGAGGTGTTTGAGGTGGTACATGGTCTTGTCTGGGCTCCCTTTCCCATCAAAGCTTAGACCAGGTGGTCTTTTGGGGTCTCTTCCAACCTGGGCTGCTCTGTTATTCTGTGATCATCAACATGTTGGTGGCTGGCTGTCACTGTCATTCAGCTCCTGCTCAGTGAATCTGTGCAGTTTGCTCATCATTCCTCTATTATCTGGTCTCCTTAAAATCTGACACTGCAGTTTTGGGGGTTTTTGTGAGTCCCTTTGGATTACCTATGTGGCTGCTGTCTGCTAGACTTTGCTCTGAGCTGTCTAATTTGATCACAGATGTGGCTCTAGGACCTGCAGTGAGTAGAAAACCTTCATTCCTGACAGAGAACAAACTGTGCAAGCTCAGCTTTGGAAGGAATTTCCCTCTGGTCAACAGTCTGGCTCAACCTGGTGGCTTCCTGGAGCAAGGACAGCAAGGACAGAGATCTGGACTGTGTCTCCAGTGCTGCTGATTCTGTCCCTCAGTTAATCACAGGTAGAATGTGGGTCTGGGGTCACTCTGCTGTTTTCAGTCTGATAATCCACAATACACCATTAGAAGTCCCTAGGACAGTTTGGTTCAAAGTAGAAAATTACAAACTAACACCTCCCCACTCCTCTTTGATTTGAATCCAATTACCAGTGGGAAGGTCCCTTAATTTGCTGGATATGCAAAGCGTTCCCAGGAAAAAAATGTTGGAGAGGGGGGATCATGAAAGCTGAGACAAGATGCAAGGGTGTCACAAACAGAGGCCAAAGTGGAAGAGAATAGAGAATTGGCCAAGAAAATGTCATCAGTGACCCTTGTGATCACTGTCTTGTTGGAATGGGGAGGATGGAAATCAGCTTGGAGAGGATCCAAGATGCTGGAGACAGGGAATACACCTGCACTGCCCTAAACCACAGAAGAATCCAGCTCCTCCAGAAGCTTCTGACACAATGTCAGTCCCAGAAGACACACCACTGTGATCATTCCAGCAAGGACCTTTGTTCTTTAAATTGCAAAGAATTTTGAAATCTAACACAGGAGATAGCTGCCTTTGTGGGTTTCCAGGGGACTTTTTTTGGTATCCTTATTTGATTCTGCTAATATGTATTGTAAAAATAAAACAGGCCCAATCCAAGAGGAGGCAAAAATGACAAGGGAGAGCTGACAAGTGTCATGGGAAGGACCAGATCAAGGGAAAAAGTGAGCAAAACTGATGGCATCTATAATAGGGTCTGATAGCTTAAGTGGGCAAAATGGGGGCTTGGAAAGGGCCATGAATTTCCTGGCTTCACAGGAGACTGAAGACAACATCACTCAAAGCCTTCTCTGCTCCAGGATGCAATTTCCTCCCCGTTCTACTGACTGATCCTTTTCTGCTGTGTATATTTTTCTTTCAACCAGCTCAGCAAAAGTACTGAAAACTGGCAAGGCAGCTCAGAACAGTAAGAGATCTTGTACAAATCCTTTTTTCCTTCACAGGTTGTTGAGACAAAGTGTAACAGAAGATTACAGATAAAAATGGTCTTTTCTGTCAAAGATAGTAAAGTATTTCCACAGCTGACCAGCTGCAGTGCATGTGGTCCTGGCAGGTCCTGAAACCAGTTTTTATAGATGTCTCCACAAAAACCAATTAATTTGACTACTGGCATTAGCAGCATGATAACCTCGATGCTTGCTGTAAATGAAAGAAGGGCTTCAATAAAAGCAAGGGGTCAGATTGTCCATCTTGGTGGCTGTTTGGTGCAAACCAAAATATTAAATATTAACAAAATATCAGACTTTCTGTGCATGAACCCTTATTTACCCCTGCAGATAACACAGAGGGTTACACACAGGGTACCCTACTGAGGGTGGAAACAACAATCATTTGTGCTTGAAGGGTGTAGTGCAGCAGTGGAGAGGTGATTGCTTCCAGAACCCCTTTGCAGGCTGTGGACACATCACACTTTTGAGGGAGGAATCGCTGGCATTGCCTCCTGAGTGCTGCAAACAGCAGTGATTTGATGTAACCTCCAAGTGAGCCAGTCACACAAAGCTCTCTGAAGTCAGTAAGGCTCCCTGAGACCTGGCTCCCTTTCACCATTTCATGGGGGCAGCTGGCCTGTGGCAAATGTCCCTGGCCTCCCCCAAAGGCTCTGAGCAGAGGGAGTTCTGCTGCCATCTCTGCTTTGGGTAATTTGTAAGGGGAGCTGGGGCTCCTCCACAGGAACCCCTGGAGCTGTTGTAGGGTCTGTCTGCTGGCCCCGTGTAACCCGACTCAGGTTTGGAATAATGTGTCATCATGAGCGCATCTAAAGAGGTTTCAGGCTGTCCTTGTGCAAGCCTGGCTTAGCTGACCTCCAGGGGTCTCTCCCGACCTACATTTTCCCGTGATGCTGGGCCAGAATGGTGACGAGCTCAGGACCTCTGCAGCACAGGCTACTTTTATTTCCACTGAACGTGAATAGGAGCATTGTGTGGGTACCCACGGGCCCTGACAGGCAGGCCCTGGCCGTGGCTGGAGCTTTCACTGGCCTCAGCTCTCGGTCCCTGTCTCTGACAGAGGATCTGGTGCTTGCAGCAGCAGGGAAGGTGTGAACTGGAGCAGCTGAGGATGCTCAAATTGCTTGTTCCTACAAGCTGCTTGTCATGGGCCAGTCATGTTTTAGACCATGGCAGCCAAATGCTCAGATAATGGGAGACAGAGCTCCAGCTTTACACTGCCAAACTTGGAAAATGAAGCCAAAGTCACTTGGGCTTGACTTGAGTGTGGAAAAGAGATGCTGCAGTCCTCTGCATGCTAAACAAAGCACAACACGGCCCAGAACACAAATACTTGCACAGTCTCCCACCTGTGAATACCAGCTTTGAATTGGCTTTGATTTTTATTGCATTTTTATTTGTCCACAGCAGCTGCCAGAGAGTTTTAATGCTAGAATTACTGCTGGAATAAATACATCCTTCCAAGCCCTTGCTGTGGCTCTCCCCGTTGGGAGTTTATGTAATGGACTGAGTGGTACAAAAAGTATGCAGAGAGAACATTCTGCTTCCTGGAGGTTTCAGCTTGGTTTGACAGCTCGCTGCTGACTCACTGTCAGGGCCTGGGTCTGAGCTCTGTAGTGAAGCACTGAGGGCTGGCAGGCACAGCCATGGACATGGCCACAAATGGATGTGGAACCAGGCTGTTACCATTCTAGGTGACTTTTTGCCTGGGCAGTGCAAATGCCGTGGCATTCAGCCAGATGCCAGTTTAGAGCAAGGGCTGAAGAACCAAAAAAGACCCCAAAGTGGCCTCAAAATGCTGGAGGAAGATGAACATTTCTTTTGGTGCTATTTTTATCCAATATTCTAATTTTGTCTTGTTCCCTTACATAACTTCCAGAGTTACAGCTGAATAAACTTTCAGGGAAGAGAAATATTCCTAATAGAGCTCTAACTTTCTCCAGATTGAGTCTCTGAAATCATCCACAAAAAGTTTCCAGTCTCTCTATGTGGCATAGGACCTTTGTCTGACAAGCAAAGGGTAGAAAGAGATTTAAGCCCTATAAGAGTTGAGTTTGTTCCTCCATGGCAAAAGGCAATTATTTTGTTTGGGTTGGGTGGGGTTTGGTGAGGTGGGGTCAGGACAGCAGAAATCCTTCTGCCCCTGCCCTTCAAGATGTGCTCCAGGCCTGGTCCTGCTCCCCCTGCCCACGCCTCCCTGAGCTCTGAGCATGCACGGAGGAATTTGGGGTGCATTCATCTGCCCCCTCTTCTGTCAGTGGAGGAATTTGGGGTGCATTCATCTGCCCCCTCTTCTGTCAGTGGAGGAATTTGGGGTGCATTCATCTGCCCCCTCTTCTGTCAGTGGAGGAATTTGGGGTGCATTCATCTGCCCCCTCTTCTGTCAGTTCGGGCTCCAGCAGTGGAATGAAGGGAGATCTGGTTCTATTCCCTGCCCCAGGGCTGATGGATGCCCTGGGCAGCTGCTCTGCCTGCACTTGGAGCAGACCACAGGAGCTGTGAGAGTTGGGGTGTAGTTAAGTGAAGTTCCCAGTGCTCTGGCTCTTCCCTGCTGCTCAGGGGCTGTGTGAGGCAGCTCACGAGGCAGCAACACAGTGAGGATTTTCTAATGCACTCCAGGGACCAGGTGGGTCCCTGGCTGCTGCAGGATATGGCCTGAGAGAGGCTACCTTTTCTTTTCCCAATTCCCTTTTCATGTTAAATCTGCAGGAAGAAAATCACCAGATGTCTGCTCCAGCCCCTCCCTGCATCTAAATGGGGAATGCTCAGCATCCCAGAAAAGCCAGTCTGGTTACCAGCCAAACGTGAAGGATGGGGACAACAAGGGCTTGAAGAAATATGAAATCAGGGAAAATGGCTGTAAAGGCAATGCACCTGTACCCCAGCAGCTCTTTTTTTATAAAAAATGAAGAGGAAACTTCAGTGGACTGGTTGTTAATTTTTTTTTTTTTTTTTAATAATTGAGAAAATTTGTTAACAAAAATATGAAGCAAAACCACAAGACTGGTGAATTAGAATGTTTTCTAGCTGTCTGTCTTTCTCCAGAACACAGCCTACATTTGAGTGGTAGTTTAAATTTGTCCAATGTACCTAATGAAGATGCAAAGCCCAGCAAATCCAGCTGGAGGTTTTCCACTGGCTGCTTTAGACTTTGGATGACTCCTAACTCTGTAGGTAAAATAACACTCACAAGTGATCAACACTTGCCCCTTCTTGGAAACCCATCAGCCCAAAATGTGGCCACGTGTTTGTTATGTGTTTTTTGTTGCATCTTTCCCTGAGACTCTGTAAGGAAAGTGCAGATCATCAGGACAGGACATGGCAGCACTTGAGATCTTGGCAGTGGGATTGTTTATTGAGCAGTGACAGACTGCAGCACATCCCTTTCAGCAACGATAAGGAGAGGTTGGTGCAAGCCTACATCTGAACTTGGCTGGGCACAACAATGTCATGTTCCTGATTAGCCACAAATTTCTCTGAAGCACTTGCAGACACAGGAGCACCCTGATTTCTGCTGCACAGTGTGACTGATTTCTGCTGCACAGCTTGTGTTGTTTCCACTGCTCCAAACTCGGTGTGCAGCAGTGAAATACAGCTCTGTAGAAGTGCTGGGCCTTTTTATTTCCTACTCTGTTTCTGCTGCGTGCACTCTACCCAGAGTTATGATCTTCTGCTCCCTGTTAAAGGTTGGGCAGGGTTTGAAGCCACCTGTCTATGGCAGGTCCCTCCCAAACCAAACCATCCTATAAGTGAGTGAGAAATATTTTTCTACAATCCTCTTATCTGGCTCTCCTGTGGGCAGTCAAATCATCTTTAACCCAATACTAAAAGATCCCTTTTCCCCTTGGGAAAGATCCCTTTCCTGAGCCACACTGCACAGGATTGACACAGAGAGGCTCAATCTGGGTGGGCCAGGTGGTTTTCCTTGGACACTCTGATCCCAATCCACCAAGCCCTGGCTCTTCCTGGTTCCATCAGGACCTGCAGCATCCCTGGCTCTTGCAGTAGACCAACAATATTTAGGACTTTGGCAGCAAACAAAGGCAGGTTTTTGTCACTGTCCCTGTGCTAGAACCCCTCCAAGGTTGTAACAGAGATTTCCAAAGCTCTTGTGACGTGCAACCCACAGAGGGTTTTCTGTGTAGTGCATCTCCCTGAAGACCAGTAGTGATTTCCTCAGGGTGAGAGGTTAACAAAGGCCCTGTGAAAGCCTTTTTCTGGTGTTAGAAGCAGGGCTTTGGTATTAGATATTGCCTTAGCAAAGTAATTGCAAAATACATTAATAGCCATTGACTGGTGTGTGTTTTTTATCTAGATTATATCACTATTTACCTTTTTTTCATGGTCTCCAAGTCTCTCATTACCTCCAAGATTTTTTGAGATGTTTAAAAGATGGCCAGGTCTGAAGACAGCAGGAAATAGGGAGCAAAGAACAGTGAGGGCTGAGAATAGTGTTTCCTTCCATAAAGTATATCTACTTGCCCTGAATCCAGGGATAGCAGCTAGTCTGACAGAACAAAAATACAAACTGGCTTTCTGCCTTTTAACTTTGGATCCCAGATATGAGGCTTGGACAGAGAAAAGACAATTGTCATATCTCTCCTGGTGTTTTCTGTCATTTATTGAAGCTCATCTGATACAGCTGCAGCCTGTCCTAATGTTGATCTTTGATATCTGAAGAGAATTCCCCAAAGAGTCCTTCTGGATGGGAAACACAGCCTGAACAGAACCAGCTTCCCCCTGGAGAGGTTAAATTGAGGCACCAGGACAGCGGTTATTTGGAAGCAAGGAGTGAACTCACATGTTCTATGTCAGTACCATGATTCCTGCAAAAGGCTCAGGAACCAGCCAGTGGGATGTGCAGCCTTTTCTGCATTTGCAGGTAAAGGCTGGAGCTCCTCTGTATGAATTAGAGCAGTCAGAGAGAAACCATCAGCTAAATGTGAGAATGAACTGGGGATCTGAGAGGGTTCCCCCATGACTCCTGTTCAGCAGCTCTGTATATTGTTTTAAAGGACCCTTGTGCAAGAGTTCTGTTGCCTTCTGAAAGAGGAGATTGCTTTACTCACTTGTTGTGGGAAGGTCTTCAAATTCCAGCCTTTCCTGCTGATATTACAGCATTCTAGGGTTCATCCTGCTGCAGTTGCCCTGTGCTGTATGGGAAGCAGGATCCATGGCAGATAAATCCACAGCCAAAGCCTGTTGTTACAACAGAAGTCTCTTGCCAGAGAGCCTGAGCTATTCCAGAGCTTCTCATTCCAGCTGAATGCAGTTAATGCTCGTGTGTGCTCTGGAAAGTGTGTGGGAGACAGGTCAGGGTGTTCTGGAGCACAAACTCACCCTGTGGCTCCACAGCAGGTCCAGCATCAAATGGAGACTCTGGTGACAGGGGACAGCTCCAAACTAATGCTGGACAAAACACTCCTACCCATATTCTGCCTGGAGGGCTCAGTTTTGGCCAATTCCAGCATCACCAAGTGAGCCACATTCCAGGGACATCAAGGGGAAGGAGGTAAATTCTGTCTAGGAAGTGGGAGAACCCATATAGAAACTATGACAGTAATCTTGACCAGGATGAAACATTTGTGCCCTGAAATTCCCATTCATGGGTCTTCCAGTCCTAATTGCACATGTACCTATTCCCATCAGTGGCCAGGCTCCTTGGGTGGGTTCCCAGCCATTCCTGTCACTGGTGCATCACCCTTTTCACTGCCTGGGGAGATCACAACGTGTCAGAGGAAGTGTAGTTCACTCCTGACCCATTGCAAAAACAGGGATGTGATGCAGAGCTGCATCTCCCATGAGGCATGAATGGAACTTGGGCTTTGAAACATTTTAGTTTTGCCTCAAAAAATTGCTATTTTGAGAAGAAGTAGTTTCTGACCCACTTTCTAACCTACTGCAGTTGAACATGAAGGTTAAAGACCTCAGTGAGGTGGAGGGGGTTCATACAAGCATAACTTCACTTTCTGGTTGTCCAAGAAATAACAGACAGAAATTATTCATAGCCAGAGCAGTTTTGAGAAAAAGTTGCAAAGGGAATAAGTTTGGAGCTTTTCAAATCCCCTGGGATCATCTCCTTTCCTGAAGTGCATGGAGAGAGCCTGGTGGTCCTTGGGTGAGGAGCAGAGGAGGGGGGTGCTTCCTATCCCAAGTCTGGTTTGAAGTTGGCTGGCAGCATCTTTCAGTGGATAGAGGCTTTTGCGTGCCTGCTTTGACTGCTTTGGTGCACAAACAAATAAATTATGCAGTGTGTGAAAATTAAAATGTAGTAAGTCTTACTGAAACCTTTTGAAGCAGCCATCTCACAGAGACAGCTTTAGGCCTGGTTGCAGATCCCGGGCTCTTATCAGGATAAGGAACATGAGTGTGAAGCCTGGCACCCTCTGGCCCTGGCTGCAGAGTGGTTTCTTTGCTGGGTGCATGGCATTTCTCAGGCTGTGCCCTGGGCAGGCCATGCTATATTTGAATACATTTTACTGGTGAGGGAATAAAGGGCCACTAGAGCTGCAACTTCCTAAGGGCTATTCTGCAGATTCCTTCCTTTTTTCTTTTTTTTTTTTTTTTTCCTTTAAAGGAAACTCTCAGTCTTCTTAGGAAATAATCTTTTGTTTATGTCATGAAAAAAGCTGTGCTCTCCTGGCTGGGAGGGTGGAAGAGCCAATAGGAAGAGGTGCCACTTGTGCGTTTCGATCCAACCAAACGTGTCTTAAATAAACATATGTTTATTTTTCTACCTTTCTGTTGAATTGCATCCTTGCCAACATAGAAGGTAAAAGTATCCAGTTCAAAGGAGGCAACTGCAAGCGTAGGCTGACATCCTGTTGTAAATATAGAACTGGCCTCATGACAATGCCCTGCTCAGAAACAATGGGAGCTGGGAGAGAGAAATGTGTGAATTAACACAGTCGAGGCAAATGATGAACAGCTGATGGAGGAAAAGAGCCGTGGGCCAGGCTGCCAGCTCTCAGGGCTGCCTCTGAGCTGGCCTTTGTCCCCTTCACAGAGCTGTGTGCTGCCTCTGCTGTGCCCATGTGCCAGCAGTGATGCCACCCTGGGGATGCCAAGGACATGGGGCACCCTTCTGTGCCAAACCACACAAGAGATTTCCCTGTCCCCTTGCTCAGACTGGGGCAGAGCAGAAACTTTTGTCTGCTTTTGCCTCTGTCCCACCTCGACAACAGCTCTCTGTCCTTCCCAGTGCCTGGATCAGGGTTTGCCATGCAGGGAGCAGCAGAGGGGAAGCTGCAGCCAGCCTGGTTCCCTGCCCTCAGGACAGTTCTGCACAAATCCCTGTGGCCAGGTTAATCCTCCCTCCATCATGTATTGCAATGGGCAGTGTTCAGCCATTTCCACAAGCAGGATGAGAGCTGAGAGAGAAAAGAGGTTTATCCCAATCAGGCTTTGCCCTGAGGAACCAGAGTTCCAGGCTAATTAAGAACGTTAATGATACTTCCTGTGATACCTGAGAAACCTGTCCTGACTTAGTAAGAAGCAGCCTGTGGCTGTCAGCTGTTCTTGGCTCTGGCTGGGGACCTGGCAGAGCTCACCAGCTCCTGTCCCAGTGAGCAGCAGACTGGGATGAGAAAGGAGCCTGGGATAAGACAGGAACCCCATGCCTCTACAGCTGGTTTTCATGTTTACAGCATGTTTGGGGGGGACATTGTTGTGACCTTTTGGGCACTGATGGCTAAAGTGGGTGCACTGCCAGGAATCCAGGCAAGATTTCCTCTCTGGTGAATCCCTTGTATTAAATGTATTGAAGTTTAAAAACTTGGCAGAGGGAAGCCTAGTTTAACTTACATTCATCCTGGCTTTTCTTTGACTAACTACAGGTTTTTTTTTTTTGTGGCTGTCATGTTGAAAATGATGGCTTGCACTGGCAAGTATTCACCTCACTTTTGTCCTGAGCCACCTTCAGCTCTGGGGCTGAGCCAGCAGGGCAGCAGCCACAGCAACAGCAAGTGACTGCCACCAGTTTATCTTATCTAGCACACCGAGTGTGCCATTCCACAGCTGAAGCCCTGGGTTTTCTTCCCTTCTCTTTCTGTGCAGCACAGGGTGTGCCCCATTTGACCTAAATATTTGTGAAGTTACATCCTTGGGACAGGCTGAGAAAAGGTTATAAACTCATTTGTTTTCATCTTTTCCTAAGGCGGGCAGGCAGCAGTGAGGCATCACAGCTGCCTCAGTGGGTGCCTCACACCTTCCCCTGAGCCAGCTGGTGCTGGCCAACACCTGAGACAGGGCTGCGGGCCTGATCCACACAAAAATTCCTGCTTCCTTACCCAGAGAGACCGAGGCAGCTGTTGCCTCATCACTTTCTGTAGCCACGGGCCTGGAGGTACCACTGGGGGTAAGAAGCAAATAGTGCCATGGGAGATCAGCTGTCCCATCACTGCCAGAGGGGCTCTGTGTGCTCTTGGGTGTGAGGCACAGCTCAGTGAGCCCTGAGAATCAGCAAAGTGCTGTGGGGGCCAGGGTTTTCCCATTGACATCAGTGCCATTGGGTTGCTTTGTACCTGCACCATCAGCCGTGCTCATCTTTGGAGGAAAATGGGAAAGAGTGGGTTTTGCATGTTAGTGAGAGGAAACCAGGCAGCTCAGTCCCAGAGGTGAAGGGTGTGTTCACAGTAACACCAGTTTTTACATCTCCCCAGCACTGTTCAACAGCAGCTGCACTGAATTATGGTTGTGGCACTACTGTTTCTTTTTGGAACAGGGAGGAGTGAGGTGCAGCTTTGGAATTCAAGCATAAGACAGAGCAGAAGGCATTTTTCCACTCCACTCTTGGCTTCAACAGTGGTCAAATTCCACAGCAACTTCAAGAGCCTCTCCTAATGTGGGTGCCAGCTGTGCCCAACACCTGGGTTCCCCTGGGTGTGAGGCTGGTGCAGAGATCCTTCTGCAAGGAGCAGTCCCAGGTGTGTGTGGGGAGCAGTGCTGTGCATCAAGCCAGGGCTGCCCTACACACCCATGGAATTGGGCAGAAAACAGTGAGGATATAAGATAGATGATATCCTAGAATTTTATGATTCTTTCAGAGTCTTGTCTTTCACAGTGTATTTTAGTTTTAAGGCTGCTGCACCTTTGTGCTCGTGCATCACTCCCTGGTATTCTTAGAGAGCTCACTCATGCTGCCCCACCAAGCAATCTCTCCTCTCAAAAAACTGAAGAAATCCACAGCCAAAATGTTTCAGAGCCAGTGCACAGTTTCCTGACCGTGCTGGAGTTTGGGGTGCCTGCTCTGAAAGAAGCAGCTTCCCCTTTTTGCATGGTATCAGTGGGTTTGGGGGACACTGTGGTGCATGACTGCAGATCTGTCAGCTGGGGGGAGGGGGAAGGGGGGTCCCAAAGCATTCTCAGGAGTGGCAGGTGAGTTATTGCAGGAGCCAGTGCAGCCCAGGAGCAGGAACAGGCAGGGAAAGAGGCTGGGACTGCCCGTGATTTGCAGTGTGTGACCAGCAGTGCTGGGAGCTTGATCCCACTGTTTGCCATACTCTGTTATCAGAGCTGCTCAAATGTTTTCCATTAGCTAATCCTTAACCCTTTGCAGATACAGACCAACCCTGCACTGAAAACAAGAGCCAGATCAGAAGTAAATTCTTCATATTTTTCCTTTGGAGGATTTTTGCAGTCACTGTCTCCCCACACCACTGAAAAACATGTGAAAATAATTTAGAAAAAACCAGCAACCAACAATCCCCTCCTCTCACACAGGTGATATTTAAGAAGGCCAAAAGACCTAACAAAGCGATTTAAAAGCCTCTAGGAGAGGGTCAGGATCCAAAATTAGAGGTGACTTTCTTTGAAAACTGACCAAGGGATTCATTCAGTGACAGAAGTGTCATTTGAAAAAAAACAAGCAGATTTTCTGGAGCAGACCAGACACACCTAGGCTGCTCAAAGAGAATTGAGTGCTTGATGAGTGTAGAGGCCCTTCGCTATGCAACTGATAAAGATTTGCTGAAAGAATACATGGGTATAAGGTTTGTCTGAGTGTTTTACCACTCTCAGGGTAAAATTGTCTTTTCCTTGTAGCTGATCTGAATCTCCTGTGCTGCAAATTATCTTCAGTTTTTAACCTTTGAGAGAGCAGGTCTGATCTTCTCTGTTAGCTCATAATCTCACAGAAGCTGTGATTCCCCATCACTGTCTCATGCCACGTGCTCTGTCCTCACTGGATCCCTCCCCTCCCTCAGGATTGTGTCCTGGGAAGCCCAAATTTGGCTGCAGTATCCAAACCTGGGCTCACCAGTGCTGCATACAGGGGAAGAACCACTTCCTTCAACCTGCTGCTTACACTCTGTTGTGGCCCAGTACAAAGCTGCATTTTGTCCTTGGAAGGGCACATTGAGTGGGGTTTAGTTGCAATGTAATAAATATCCCTCTCTACCTCTGGCAGGCAGATCTGCAAAATGTCCCTGACTGACCTCCTGTGAGCCTATATAAGCACCAGGGCCACATAAGGACTTGAGCAATCCTGTAGATCTTCTATTTTTTTGTGCAGTTCTGTGTTGCACCCAGCCTCTGACTGACCCTCTCATCAAAGCCTGGCTTTAAGTGTTTGTAAGTTCACAGCAAAACCAGCAGCAAAAGCAAAAACTTGTCTTCTCCTTGAAATTTCTGTCCCAGGATCTCTTGTTCCCTGAACACTCGTTCAGGTCTCTGGGAAATGCAGAGATTTAGGAGAGGTCTCAAGGGAAAGAGTGTCCTTCACGTGTAATGTTATTTCACTGATCTTGGAAGACTGGCTGTTCTTGACCACTGACTACTCACTCTGGTTGAAAATGAATAAATTAACGAAAGGAATGCAGCTGGAGCAAGAGCTGAACAGACTGGACAAGCTCCTGTGTACAAGCCTTCCACCCCAAAGGACCTGCACATTGATAACTGATTGACAAAGGAATTATTTATGTTGCCTGTGGGGGTGGAGAGCTGAAATTCTAGGAGGAAAAGAGGAATCAGTGGAGAGCTGAAATTCTAGGAGGAAAAGAGGAATCCCAAAGTGACATTGTTATGCTCTGAATCTACAGCCAAATCCCTGGCTACTGAGCACCAGTGAGACTCCACTGATGGACATTTTGCTCCATGTTTAGGAAGGTCCTTTTTGGGTTGTCCCAAGGCCATCCATGTCATTCCTCCTGCTTCTGCCCAGCTGCTCTGCCCTAGTTTTGTGCCCAGGGTACCCAAGGCTTCCTCTGCTCTTCAGCCTCAGCCTGGTGGGTGCTTCCAGCTGTGCTCTGCCACCACATCTGGTGGCACTGGAAATGGAAGTCCCACCTGCCACCCCCAGCAGTGCCACACTGAGCCCTTGGATCAGCTGTGCCAGCAGGAGGGTGAGGTTCTTTGTGTGTGTGTGAGCCAAACAGGTGCCCCCAGCCCGAGCCCTGAACTTTTGCACCACGCTAAGGGGAAGGTGGATAATTTGGGGGTGGTGGGAAGCCTGAGAATAGAGGAGCATTCCTGTATCCAGACTAGGTGGGGCAGCGACAAGGGGATATCAGCCCTCCTTAGCAGTCAGTGTCTGAAACTTCCTTGTATTGTTTGTCCAATGCTAAGAGCTTCCCCCCAGCGCTAAAAATAGCTTTTTGTTTGTAAGTTCACTTTGCATTCACGCTTCCTCTCTTGGTTTTCTCAAGAGGTTCCTTGATATCTTGAAATTTGCTTGACCAACAGGAACAAAAGGCAGCAAAAGTCTCCCTGTGTGAAGATGGAGAGGTTTTCACCTCAGAAAGAGAGAGGGGGAGGCAGCTTTTAATATCTTTTTTATATTTAGTGCAGGTTTGAGGGGTGAGAGCAAACACCATGTTCAGCCTTTATTCCATTTACCCAGTGAGAGCAGAAAGGGAGTGCATTGTCCTCCTGGGATCCCAGGGAATAGTTGGCAGTGACACCATATAGTGAAAAAATGTTGTTCTCAAAAATTCTCGAGCAACCACTGAGCAACAGCAATCCCAGTGACTCTTAGCTCTACCCTTGGCAGCTGTTATCTGGACCAGATGTTGTCTGAAGTAAAAAGGAGATGCTGTTTTCTGGAACAGAGGGATATATATTATTTTCTGACATTATTGCTCGATTGATTTCTTTTAAAAATAATGCCTTGTAGAATGTTAATAAATAGCTGTTTATTTTGACAGCAGTGTCAAGAGCATGCTAATGTGTTATTGTTTGGACTGTGGACACTTAAGATGTATAAAGGGAATTTGTGTTGCTGGTTCCAGGGAAGCAGGAGGGTTTTGCTCATGGTGGACCCAGTCCAGGGAATGTGCTTTACATATGGGTGTTTATATCTTGCTCTGTCTGTAAGAGTTCATTTGCCTGATGAAAGATTGTTTGCTAGCACTCTAGGAGCTGGCAGGGAGGTATTTATACCATTGTCAACTCCGATAAAAGTTTCAGATGTTACGAAAGCTCTTGGATTGTATTGGGGGGGAAAAAAGAGAATTAATTAAATCTGAATTTCTTCTTAATTTGTTAGTGTTCAAGAGTGATCTGGCCTGCAGGCCTTCTAATCTGGACTGATCTACTTGTTTTTTATTGCAGTGAACCTGACTTGAAGCCAGGCAGCTCTGTCTGATCACAGGAGTGTGGAGCTCACTGTGGCACGGGAAACCAGGCAGTGCACGGGGTGAGGCAGCTCAGGCAGTGGTTGCTGTTTTTTGGTGTGGAGCAGTGTAGATTTGTCTGACAACTCACCCTGTCTGCAGGCAGATCCCAAACCTCAAATCCTGGGTGCGAGTGTAAAATCACAGGGTGAGAAAAGCCCTCCTAAAGGGTCATCTCCTCCCCTTGTTCTCTCAGATGTGGAGCAAAAGCAGCTGGTGATGGAGAACCTGAGGAAACCCTGTCCTATCCCCACTGCCTGGAAAGTGCCTGTACCCCCATGATACAACCACAGCATTTCTCACTGCAGTTTACTTCTTGAATCTGCAGTGGGTGAGGTGGTGCTGCAGCACGAATACTCAGCCCTTCTGGAAACATTGCAGCTCTTCTGAATGCCTTCAGGGAGCAAATATTGCACTGCAGACACTGCTAGGTTATTTCAGCATCTATGATCCACTTGGGAAGGGAAAACAGATCTGTGAAACAGAGCCCTTTGTTCATACAAAAAAGTAGCCCTGGAAACACGTGAATATCAGTTTTTTGGAGAGGGAACATATTCTCAAATTGACACTTGTGCTGGAGCAGGTGCCCAGCGTGTGGCTGAAGCATCTCCACCTCTCTGAGGATGAGCCCCAAAGATACGCCGAGTTACAGCAGCAGGAAAAGTCACACTCCTTTGCCTTTGTGACACATCATGCACTGCAACAATACTTCCTCTGGAAAGGTCATGGCACTGAGTCGTGCAACAAGCCTTATCAACAAGTAGGCACATTATATATGAAATGTAGGCTCTCACATGTGTGAGAATGTTCCTTGGGACAGCATCTGAATTTATGTGGTGCTGGTAATAGGTGGATACGTTTTCCACCAGGAACAAGTACAATGAAATCAGATGGCAACTGAAACTAAATGCTAAATTGAATCATAAAATTCAAATAAAAATGAAGTGCTGGTGGACTCCCATCTAAATCGGATTCAATTCAAGAAACTGCTGAGGTCAAAATTACTCTTGAAGCAATTGTGAAGGACAGGTCAATAACAAGTCAACATTTGAACGAATTACTGTCCCTCAAATCCTCTTGAATTCCCACAAAGGAATGGCCTTTTCAGCCAGTGTTTCTGAATGATTCTGCCTGTCTGCATGCACAGACTCAGGTTATTTTGGGCTCTTTGGGGCTGGTGCAAGGCTGCTCCAGGGAGGGTGTGCAGCAGAGCCTGGTGAGATCCCTTGAGCCCCTCCAGGTCTGGGTGCTCTGCTCACTTCCAGGACAAAGCTCCACACATCAGAGGAGTTTTTCTCCAGATGATAATGAAGAAAGAGGTTGCTGGGACCAAATGATCTTTAGTCTATCTGGCATGTGCAGCTGAGGGATGTGGTAACTCTGCACTGGGTGCTGTCACCCCTCAACACGATTTTGCCTGGGCTCCTACCAGTGCCTTGAGATGAGTGATCTCTGGCTTCCCCAGGAACAGTGTCTTAATGAACTACTGTTTCAAAACATTATTTTTTACTCAGGTGGGAATCTGCCAGGATTTTTTAATTTATTCTTTCTTTTGGCGTTTTCTTGCAGTTGTAATTAGGTAAAACGTTTGGTAAGGAATTTTCTGACTAGGTTTTTGTAATCAGAAAATGTTAATCTAAGATAACCTGTCTGTGTTTGTATGTACAAGGGCCAGTTCAGTAAATCTCCCAGTCCTGAAAACATTTCCAAGTGGTTTCAAGTATGGAAAGCATGAGATCTGGATTTTTTTTTTTTTTTTGCAGTTTTATCTTGCTTTTCTGTTGCCTGTAGCACTAAAAACAGAATGAACATTTCAGCTGATCCACACCATTTTGCCTCCTGAGATGATCCCTTTGCAAGGATTTTGGAGCTCTGGTTTTCCATTCCATCTCAGGGCAGTAAAGCACTTCCCTGGCTCTGGTCTTGTGTGAGTAGGAAGATTTACTGGAGCTTTCTGACAACTCAATCTGAGTTCCAGTTAGGTGGAAGAAAACCTCACTGCAGGGACATCTCAGCTGACTACATTGCCATTTGTGTTTTTGTGCATTTCTGGTTGTCAGAACAATCACACAGTTCTGCACACCTTCAGACATTCTTGTTCCCAGAATAAAGCAGTGGCCCTTCTCTTTCCAGTAGAAAACCCACCCTTTTCCTTTAACCTCTTTGTTGTGCAGACTAAAACTGGTTTTGATGGACCAAATCTTTTGGGAGGCTATGGGAGCAAACCCAGCAAGAAATAAAAAAAGGTAAAATGTGATGTACTGGGGTATCCTGGCTTTACCTCTCCTGTGAGATCTTCAAACACTGCTTAGTTACCAGGGGACAGAAACAGATATATAGAAAATTGCAGAGCACTTCCAAATAACGGGAGTTTGGGGCTATAGGGTTAGATGGGAAGAGAAAGGAGGAGGGAGAAGAAACCCTATGTGAAAAAGACTTTGCTAACTTAGACAAGTTTGAATTAAGCCAAATATTTCCTTGGAACCAGATGTTCTCCAGAGACCCACAACTCCTCTGTGCACCTGAGTGACAGATGCCAGCTGAAGTGACTGTTTCCTCTGGAGGAAATGGTTTGCTTTCTGTAAAGGCCTGGCTGGGCATGTTCTGCCCTGCTCTGAGTGCCAGCACATGCTGATAATTAAAGCAGTGGGCAACACAAAGGCTTTCTGGGCAGAAATCCTTCCCTGACTCCAGGGAGCCCACAGGCTGTCCCAGGGAAAGGCACAGCTTGTCACAGTCAGCAGCTCTGGGTGCACATTCAAAGCCAACCAAGAGGAAAAACATCACATCTTGCAAAGGGAATTCAGCCCTGGGAGCTTTGTGGTTGCATCTGCACCCTGCTGGAGCTGGTGGCCAGGAGGTCAAACACATCTGTGTGTGCTGGAGTGGAGGGGAAGGACAACGCCGTGCTATCCAGCAGGGATAATCACCCGGGTCATAGGGACCATCCCCGGGAAGAAAGATGAACTTGCATTTTTCTCCAGTGATGATGGTGATGTCAGGATATGGTAAACAAAGTATTTCATCTTTTCTCCTTTGCTTCACTCAGTTCCAGGAGCTATGCAGGGTTTTGTGCCAGAAAGATGACTTTTCTCCTGGCTGAGGCTCGAGGGCCCATCAGTGCTGAAACATCACTGGAATGTTCTGTCCTGCAGACACGGGGGAACAAAAACCTCTCCGGAGGGAGAAACTCTAGCCTTAGAGCTACAGGCTTTGTTTCTGTACCTGTCACAGTTATTTATTATTTCAGGCAACTTCTGAATTTACACAGTGCTCCTGAAAAGTGGTGCTGAGCCCTGAGTAAGCAGATGAATGGACTCTCAGCACCTCAGTGTTCATTTTGGCCAGCAAATGGAAAGCACTGCGATGGAACAGAAGGTACAGCATCTGAAGTTACTGGGTCATGTAGCAACAGCCAGTGATGCTTTTATTTCCCACTGCTACAGCTTTGAAAGCAGCTGGTTTGGGGGCTGAATAAAAGCTCAGTTTGTTTGCAATTGGTTGTTCTTCACTTTGCTGAAACTTGGCTGGTCCAAAAAAACTGTGTGGGGTGAGTGCATGTGCACAGAGTGCTCGTACACATGTGCACACACTCACACTCACACTCACACTCACTCACACACACACACATACACACACATTCTGGCACGAGGCCACTCCAAAATACAGCCTCAGTTTGGTACAGTCTGTTTGCTTCCTGAGTATCCTGCTTGGGTTTGGGTACCAACATCCTTCTCTCTCTTGTCACAGCCTGACCCTCATGAAAGCTGTGCTCCCCAGAGCACTTTTCCCACCAGGAGCAGACGTCAGAGGAGCTGGGGTGAGGTCCAGCCTGGTGCCCTCTGCTCCTGTTGCTTACCCTCTGCTGTCTGTGCTCCCTCCTTCTCCTTGCTCTCCTCTTGCTGCCGATGCTTTGGGATAAAGTGACTCAGCAGAGAATGGCAGAGAACAAGGTGACTCAGACACATCTGTCAGCACTCAGGAAAGGGCTCAGACTCCTTGGAACCTTCTTTTAGTATCTCTAAGTATGCCTAATATGGCCTTGAATCTATTTCTTGGCTTTATGGGAAACGTGGCTGGCATTATGCTCCGTGAGGCTGGAGGCTCAGGACATCAATAGAGTTAATCTTGGGACAGATGTGTGAATGGAGAAGGGATGTGGGACTTCTGCTATGCAGGGCTGTGGAGGTCTCAAGACCTATAAAATATTCCAGTATTCTCCTTCCCATCTAGAGAGCCAGGATTTTTATCCTCCCAGCAGTTCCCAGTTACAAGGGGCATTTGTAAGTAGGGGATCAGGCACAGAAATATTGGTGCTCTGGTGCTTCTTGTGGGTTGTGGGGTGTATGGGGAAGCCAGGGTTTGCTGAGGGATGAATCCCAAATGTGTGCACATTTCCTCACTGTGTTTGCTGGCAGCTGTGGAGGTGCTGCTCTCCATCAGGGAGGTGTGAGGATACCAGAAACCAGCTCCTCTTCTGAGTCAGGAAATTGTGAGATGGGGAATCTTGTTTTCATAAAATTCTCTGAAACTGGCTCTTGACAAGTGCAGTTTGGCCAAGAAAACTATGTCTACTCACACATCTTCACATCTTCTGCTTCTGACTGTGGGATAGGCATGTTAAAGATGGGGGTTTTGGTCAAAGCCTCTGTGCATTTGTGCTTGGAGTGGAGAAACTGAAGCTGTTTTACACCTCACAACATTTTTTCATGTTAAATAGCTGCAAAGCAACATATGTGACAGTGCTAATTCATCCTTGGGTACCTCCTCAATTTTGTGCTGGGTCAGTGGCTGGATTTTTAAATGGAGTGGTCTTAAATTCAGACCTGCTCAAAAGTCATAGCTTGGAGAGAATAGCTAATTGAACAGGGAAATATGGTTTGCCCTAAAGTTTCCAGAACACTCTGATAGTCAGCACACATTCCACCCTTTCCCCTTGACAACTTGAGGTAAATGTCACCATATCTACAGGGCCCACTCAGCCTAAAAGCAACAGTCTCTTGTACAACAGAAGAAGCTGTGTGGCCAAGAAAGCAGATCTATTTTTTGGGAATAATGTCATATTAGAGTAACACTTCCCTTGAAATAATTTTTAATTACATAGCAGAAAACTGAAGTTGAAAAGTCAAGTGGAGTGAGAAAAACCTCTCAAGGATATTTTGAGTGGGCTGGGCCTTTCAAATTCAAGCTGAGATGTGGCCAGAACGGGGAGTCTGAAAAATTCAGATTTGAAAAAAACCTGGAATTTATTAATCAAAGCACCCCCTCCTCTATTTCTTTTTACTTTTTCTTTTTTTTTTTTTTCCCCAGGAAAAACACAGTTAAAAACATGAAGCTGTAGTGAATAAGAACGTCTAAGTCAGCCAAAAGCATGAAATGAACCCTGTGATGCTATTTGAAGTATGTCGGTGGCATGCATAGAACTGTTTACCTTTCTACTCCAGTGAGTTTATAAAACAATTAAGAGGTGTGCTGGAAGTCATGAGATGAAACATGGGCAACAGATAAAAAGGTTGAAATTGCTTAAAAAAAAAAAATAAAACAAACCAGGAAAGATACATAAGGAAAGGAATAAGTCCCTGTTGAAAACTGATGGAAGCTCCATCATTTGGATCATTTGAAACTGGGCTGCACACTTCACTAAAATATATGCTAAGGGAAACAGCTGTAGGTTTGTTCTCCCAGGGGAGGGCAAGAAGACCTAATATATCTTCCTAATTTCATTTCTAATTTCTATGCTTCAAATCATGTAGACAAACCTTGAAATATAACCTACAGCCTGCTAATTCCTTCCTTTCTTCCTGTCTAGAGAGAGATGTTGAGCTGAAGGCAATTGCCCAAGATTTTTCACTATTACTTTTAGCCTGGTTTCCTATGGAAATGAAGCTTATGTGAACATAGTGTCACTGTGTCTGCCTCCCAGTCCCTTCTTTTTTACCTCTTCCCCTAGGAAGTTCTTGGCCAAATTTCAACAAAACTTAGGATAGGGCTGGGGGCTAATAAGATATTTCAGTCCTTCAAGATTTAAGGGTAGAAGAAGCTGTAGTGGGAAGGAAGTGCTGTGTAACATCATTAGACTGAGACTGCTTTGGATAAACCCGGGTTTAACATGCAAAGATCCACAGTGAGTCCCAGGAAACTGCTGGCCTTCTGGCAAGGCAGGTCAGTGGATTAGCTGAGATGCTGCTGGAGATGGGGCTGTGCTGGGACCATTTCCCTGGAGCAGCAGCTTCTCTCTGGTCGTGGTTGCGTGGCTTCCTCTGCTGTGCTAAAGCTTTCCTGCCCTGTTTATGGTCTCTCTGGGAGTGCTGGGGTGAACCCCTGGCAACCAGGCTCTGCCTCACGGCCTTCAGGCCAGGAATCAAACCTTCTCGGTTCTCCCAGGAGGGATTTTTTCCCCTAACTCCTCCTTTGAAGTCCCCACACCCCAGGCCCGAGGAAGCTGATGTCATCAGAGGATGGGAGGCCGTGGCTCCCCTCGGGCAGTTCCCACCTTTGGAGGAAGGAAATTCCTCGGGGCAGTGCTGTTTATCTGTTGGCCCCCGGAGAGCTGGGCTGAGAAATGGTGTGGCTTTCTAGAAGCTGTGGATTTTAGATTCCCCCCTTTGCTGTGCTTTCACTGTGCAGGTGGCCCACGGGGGACGGCTGGCTGGTGGCAGTGGCAGAGCACTGGGGCCTGGTGCCTTTGCTTGGTTTTACATCTTGCTCGTGGAATTCTCTCTGCAGAAACACAGAGCCTCGTGCAAGCCCCTTTCTGTGGATGGACTGAGGAAGAAAAGCCCAACAAACGACCTCCCCCCCCCCAGAGGAGCGAGGGCAATGAGCCAACGCAGCTCGGCAAGAAGGAAAAGGTGGGACTTTGCTGCTTCAGAGGATGTGAAGGAAGGGGCCCTGGCCACGGGCTGGAAGCTGTGTTACAGAGCTCTGAATTTGCCCCTGTGATGGAGAGGAGATCAATGGAGAATCGGAGCAGGAAGGATGGAGGGGTTCTCAGACCATCCTGCCTGAGTTTACCTACATGTTACTGACACGAGCCTGCAGGAAAGGGCAGGGCAATGCAACTTGCCCCAACAGGTGCCTGTTTGCGGTGAGGGGTGGCCTTTACTCGGCACAGGGTTGTTCAGATAAACCTTTCCTGTGAGGTTTGGCTCTGCTCTGGCTCTGCTCAGCCTTGCAGTCAGCCCCACTGTGAGAGCAGGTCAGCCAGTCTGTGACAATACATCAGGCTCACATGAGGCAAACATTAGGCTCAGCAGCACAGGAAGGGAAAGGTGAATTGCCTAAATACACCTTGCCTGCAGCCTCCAGGTAAACCCAGGGAGACTCATTTTTAGGCTAAAAGAAACACTTTCTGCCATCACATCCCCAGTGTGGTGCAGCTACGACCTCGGGTACCCATCTCACGGACTGCTGGGCCCACCACAGGCAGGACCAAAACTCTTGAGATCCAACTATCAATCCCCACATGAAGCAGGAGCCTGCCATGGATGTGGGCAGCAGGTCATGCCAGAATCCCAGGAACGGCTGCATGTCTGGCTGGGGATCATCTCTGACAAGAAATTCACTTTGCAGCCGAGAGGACGCGTGTCAGGCAGGAATGTGCTGTTGGATGGGCTCAGAGCAGCCAGAGCTTTCCCCTCACCACACTGTCTTGGCCTCCTTTTAGATATTGAGTATTCTGATCCTTCTCGTGACTTTCCTCTATCCCAGGTGAAGGCTTCAGGGAATTTGGTGTGAGGTCTCTCCTCTCCAGCAGGAGGAATGTGCTGACACACAGATATCACTGACTGGCAGCCTACTCTGGAAACACAGTTGTTCAAGCCAAGAGGTTTCTTTTGCTGGTATAGTTTATCAGAGATACCCAAACAAAATCAACTCCTCTAGGAAGAAAAAAAAAAGTCCCTCCTTTTGTAGCGTTGCATCCACAGTAGGGGCTTTTTGTTGGCACAGCTCTCTCTCTTTTCGGGATGATGTATTTGTTTTTTCACAATCCTGGCTGGCATAATTAAGCTTATAAAACTTCCTTGTGCAGACTAGCCCTAGCAGAAAAAGAGTCAGCTTTCTTCAGGAGCACTTCCATGCATCAGTGGGAGTTGCTGTTGTCTTGAGGTAGTGAATTTGGTGTGTTTTCCACCACTGTAAAAGATTTCCCGCAGCGCAGAGAAAAAAGCAGGCCTAAAACCTCTGGTTTGTCCAGTTATTTTTGTTGATCCATTATGCCTTGAGTGTGTGTGCAGAACTTGTTCACAAATTGCCATAACACAGAGATTTGGGCATTGGTGATAACTACTTGCAGTTATTTAGGTGGATGAAGAAGTGTGAAAAGAACACCAGGTCTGGAGATTGTGCTTGTTTCAATCTGTTGATTGAATATGCCATGTAAAAGAATCTGGAGCAATTTGTTGTTCTGTGGAGCATTGAATCAATGTGTTTAAATTACATGCTGCCCTTCATCCTGAGGGAGTTGTACAAGTAGGGCTTTTTAGTCCTTTTGCTGAAAACACAGCAGTGGCTGGTGAAGATGTGTGATGTTTCGCATCAGCCAGGGGAGAATATCCACGTCTGGGAGGGGTTTGTTTGGGAAACGGGGCTGTCACTTTGTGTAAGGAGCAGAAAATAGCACAGGAGAATGCCATTAATGAAGGCAAGCAGACATGATACTTGGGGACAAGCCAGCTTGTAAGCTGCAGTGTTCTGGTCTGTGGATAAACAGAGTATCCTGGAACCTTATGGACTTCATGGACATCCTGTTTTGGATGTCCCTTATCCAGCTGCATGACTTGAGAGGGGTTTTTCTGGCTGGTAAAAAATGGTTGTTTCCAGTCAGAGCCTTCCAACCACCTCACAGGATGTCCCAGGTTGTTCTCCCCATCCCTTCATTCCTTCTTTCCTTTTGTGTGACCAAGCAGCCCCATGGAGGCCACCAGGCAGGGCTCTGAGGACCACCCCAGGCACTCCGTGGTGAGCAGCATCAAGCCTAAATCCAGGCTTTGGAGCTGAGTGGTCAGCCTCTGCATGCTGAGACAGAGGGGTTATCTAGATAACGTTCTACTGGATGAAAAAAATTTATCTCCCCTTTTGCAGACAGAGTTTCAGACTCACTAAATTATGCTCAGTGTGGGTATTTAGGCTCAGCTCTGCAACACAGCGTTGCACCCTGAGGAACGGTGCCTCCCAGTTTGTTGTGATATTCATCTTGGAAGCAAAACAAAATCCTTGACAAAAGATCAATTTAGTGCATCTCCTTTGTCTTGGCAGAAGACAAATTGGAGCTGCAACATCTGTTTTTCTGAAGGGACAGTACTTTTCCACTCTTGGTTTTCTCTGGCAGCCGAGCGCCGCCTGAAAGGCTGAAGTCAAGTACTTGTCAGTGGTACCTCTGACACTGAGCAGGATAATGGGACTTAGAGATGGGCTTAATATTTCAAAGCACAAGGCAGATTTCAATTATCTTTGCCACTATTGCCCTCAGCCCACCAACGAGTGTGGTAAGCCATGGGGAGAAATACCGAATCAGGCAAACACTTTCATTTAGCAGAAAAAAGCATTGTTAGAAGTAGTGGCTGAAAGAAGAATCCCAAAAAATTCAAATGGGAAATGAAACTTGAATTCTCAGTAGGGATGGGAATTAATCACAGGGGGAAAAATACCAGGGGAAGTGCTGGCTTTTCTCCATCTCTTGATGTTTCAGATGAAGATAAGTTGTTCTTCTGTAAGAGATGGAGAGATATATATTGGTCAAACACAGGCAATTGGCCTTGATTCAGGCACAACTGAGAGAAATTAAAGGTTTTTTTGATATCGAGAAGCCAGACCAGACTCTTCTTTGTAGAGCTTTAAGCTCCATAAATCCACGATGTTAACTGTTCTCCCTACTTTATCTAAGGAAAAACCCAAACTGGCAGGTGATACAAGTTGCCCAAGGCCATATAAGAAATTAATGGCAGCATCAGGAATATAACTCAAGCTTTCCTGGCTTTCTGCCTAGTTCTCTACTTGTGCAGCCCTGTGAGATGCTGATGCTGCAGGGGAGAGGCTGAAGCACTCTGTGCCTGCTCCTTGTCACAGCAGCCACTGCCATGCCCCTGCTGAGGCAGCTTGAACCCCTTCCTTGGTGCTGCCACTGTATCCCAGCACCTGAACAGGAACTGAGAAATAGAAAAATGAGGCTGAGAGTGGAACTGCTAAGAGCTCTGACCCCATGTCAGCAAATTGGTTGATAATATCCTTAAAAACACATCCTGCTGGATCCTGTTAAACACACTCTTCATGCTGCTCATGGGCTAAGGACTTAGCTGAACCCAGGCTTGCATAAATGGAGGTTTGTGCATCATTAGAGATATTATTTTTGAAGTCACCTATAATGGAGAAGATAAGATCACCTATTTCCTCAGAACATCTAGAAATAAAATATTATTTTTTTTCCAAGAGAAATAAAATTCCAAACATAAGGAAAAAGTCCAGCAGGAAACAGTGTACAAGGAAATTGGACAGACAGAATATTTTTGTGTTCATGAGCTGATTTGAGCCATTAATAGCATTTTGTCAGCCCAAATATCTCTTGGTCCTGTCAGGCCTGGTGACTCCTGTGTGGTGATGCTACTGCCAGGAAGGTGCATGTTTGGGACAAGAGGGGAGGACTGGGTGGCCTCAGAGAGCAACACAAAGTTAAGCTGTGCCCTAGGTTTGCCCCTGTTTGGGTTGCAGTTCAGCGTGGCCATGGAATTCAGCTGCTGTGCTGGCTGGGAAGTGGCTGCCATGTTTTAATCAGGTGGAAACATTGCAGCAGTAATGGATGTGGATGTTGACTACAGTGGATTTGCACTGGGATATCTGATATACAGCCATCACAACAAACATTTAGCTCTCTTTATACTACCTTAAAGCTCATGGGTACAAGCTCAGGTCTTACAGAAGTTATTCATGCATAGCTCAGAGCAGGCCTTACCTTAATATATTACCTTTGGATTTTTTAGTTGAAAGCCATTTCAGATGTTATCACATGGGTTTCATCTCCTGTGTTGTGCCGGGACTGTGTTCCTACAAAGAAAGCAGCTTTTCTGTCCTGCTGGGGTGGGAGCCAATCCCAAACCCAAACAGGAATTTATGTCTTTTTAAAACGGTTCTATCAAGTCATGAACGTTTGAATAAGGGTCCTTCAAAGGTTTCTTTCAAGCCCTCTCTTTGAAATGCAATTACCCCGTTCCCTTTTTCCTTGAAGTTTCTATTCCAAGGTACCTCTAATCTTCAGCAGCTGATAAGAGCAGTCACAGGGGAATTGCTGGAGGGAGTCTCCCGTCACACAGGCACCTGTGGGAGCAGCAGGTGTGACAACCCAGAGTCACAACCTGGAGGTGGAAAGTCCTCATCTGTCCCCCTTGCAAAAAGGGAAGGTAAAGGCTTGCAGCTCTTGACTGGGTGAGCAGGCTCCTGGTACTCTCTCCTGCTCATTCATCAACACTGCCCACCTCCAAACATTCAAATTCCTGGTGGAGTCTCACAGATGATGGCATTTTTGCACAAGATAGTTGGAAATTTTCTTGTTTTTTATAGGGTTTGCTAGGTGGGGAAGGAGATCTCCTTCCTGGATGATGGGGAAGGTGAGGAAAGGTGTCAGGGAATGATGTGTGGTGGTGGAGGGGCTCAGCATTGCCACCTGTGCAGGAGGGAGGACAGATGGGGACCTGAGGTCAGGACGAGCCTGCTTGAACACCATCCTAATCCCTTACACTTTAATAAATCCTGCCTAACCCTTCACCTAACTGCTCAGAGAAACTGTCCCTGAGGAAGTGGAGGGTTGCTGAATCTCTGGGTTGATCCCACAGATCCATGGAGATGTGTGTCCATGGCACTGCTGAGCTGCAGCGTCCCAGACGGGAAGAGGGCAGCAAATCCTCACAGGTCAGGAAATGCTGTCTTGGGCTGGGAGCTGCAAAATAGAACTGCACAAAGAAGCTATTGAAGGCCCCTGTTTCTCAATGCTTTCAGAGAAAAAGCGACAGCTTTCTGTAAGTCAGTTATTCAGCACAGCAAGAGGGTGGTCGGGCTTTTATTTTCTTTTTCTTTCTTTGGCTCTTTTAAATTTAAAAATCAGGCAGAAAAAACCAATGAGGTACTGCCTGAAACTGCTGCAATGGAAGTGGGGACCTGGTTTCTGTGGTGTGCTCTGCTCTCTCTGCAGCCTCTGTGAAGATGTTTGTCAAGCCATTTGTCTTCTCCCTCCCATCCTTACACGTGGTAACAAACCAGGCTGGAAGGGCAGATCCTTCTACAAAACAGCAACCAGACACAACACTGCAGCATGGAAAAGGTGGAATTCCAGCAGACACAGAGTGAGGAAGGCTACATGGCCATGAACCTGCCTGGCCACATGGTGGGAATGGCACCATGGAAATCTGTGGCTACCCAGGAGCCACAGAATGTGGGTGCAAAATCTTAAATGCTGGGGCATTGCTTTCTTGGCAGCAGCAGCCTGTGAAAAGGAGTGACAGGGACTGTTCCCTGCATGGATGGGGCCATGGTGTGGTGGCTCCAGCCCCAGTTGTGCCCATCCCTGTCTCTGCTCCCATCAGCTCTTTGGGAGACAGGATTCTCAGACACAGCAGTGAGATATTCTGAGTTAACCCCCGCCCAGTCCTTCTGACGGAATTTCCTGGCTCAAATTCTCCATATCTCACTGATGTGACATGGGTGAGGCCTCCAAAAGAGCCCAAAGAGAAATGTCAGAAACCCCCAGGGTGGATCCAGGGAGGGCATGAGAGGGCAGAGAGCTCCAAAACGAGAACTCACAGCTTGGAGATATTGCCTTTCCAAAGGGAAAACTATTCATTGGAGCAATAAATTAATGGACCTGATAGAAGAGATTGTCTGTCAGTGCTGACAGTGAAGTATAAACGGAAACATAAGTGGCATCAGCTGGGCAAGGGCCAACTTCTAAATCTAGACCTGCAACCTCAGATCTTTTTAGGTTCAAGAAAAAGGCTTTACTCCAGTTGTTTTTGGAGAATAAACAAGCATTGTCTCATCTAGAAGGATGCTTTTCACTTCATGTGCAAGGAAAAATTGGATTTTGCCACATCAACAAATGGAAAATGCTCTCTGATTATGGATTTACTCACAGAAATGATGTGAATCCTTGTGCTTTTCCTTGTGGCCCAGATAACAGCCCTTGGAGGGGGCCACAGGATCAGGAATGCTGAGAAAGGGGAGCAGGCAGTGCTTGAGAGGGAGGTATGGGGGTCTCTGCCCCCAGCCTTGCCTCATGCTTCAAAGGGACCTGTATTATTTTAGGGAGCAGGGTGATGGAATCACACTTTTGTGTTGAAAAGTGAAGGAAAAATGACAGACGTCATGTGTTGTTTTAATGCTGATGCTGTGCCTATAAGTTGAATTTGCATTTGTTGATTGTTTACAAATTAAACTTGTAGTTTTCTAATTAGTCTAAAATCAGGGTTTGCCAAACTGCTTGAAAAGTGGCATGAACTCTTCTGATCTTGACTGTTTCTTTGTGAATCCACTGCTTGTTTGCTTGTTGAGTATCTGAAGACAAAAGAAAAGGAGTGGCTTGGAGTGTGGGGAAGTTACATTTCCCATTCTTGGGTGCCACTGAAGTTTGACATGAATTGTATTATTTGATGATAAAATATCTTATTATCCTTTCCCCATCCCAAGCCACACTTCCACAACTTGTGGTGGAACAACCAGACATGTCACGGGCCAAATACGGGTCAAAGGATTACCTTTTCTTTCAAACAACACTGCTCTGACCCTGTTGTGTTCAGTGTTTTCTTTTATTGCTCTGGAAGCTGAAACACATTCCAGATGTGATTTACCAGGGCTCCTGCAAGGTCACAGCCAAGTCAAGGAGCTCTGGTTGGCCTGTGGTGACCCCAAGGTGCCCAGGGGTGGGAGGGGCTGTCACTACAGATAAATCCCAACTTCTCCTTTGCTGAGAGCAGCCTCCCCCTCCTTTGGGGAGGGAGGAATGGGGGGGTTTACAGGCGCCTCTGCTCTCACCTGGATCATCTCTTGGCAAGGGTGACCAAGGGACAGCACGAGAAGGGAACTTTGTGCCTTGGGGAAGGGGCAGCAGATGAGATAAACAAGGTCTGCAGTGCTGAACAGCAGCGTTTGCACTCTGCAGCCTGGCCCTTGTATTCCTGTGTGGGACTTTCCTTTCTCAGATGAGTGAAAAAAAAAAAAAGTGAAGGGAGAAATTGTTTCCTTGATGATATCATTCACCTCTCAATCCTTTAAGCTCACCAGACCTAAGTAACGATGCTGGTGTCTATTAAAAATAAATGGCTGTTTTTTCTGCTACTGTTCCCTCAGGACAAATTCAGGCTTAAAGCATAAAGACAACATAAATTCCTTTCTTCAATATGAGCATACTAATAGGCTGATTTTCAAAGGTCCAAGTGCAAACAGGAGTGGGTGCCATGGAAAGCCCAGCTGCAAATTCCAGTTCCCAGAAACACTCAGGCAGATGTCATTCCAGCCAGGCTCCTGGCATGCACAGAGCTGTCACTTCCCTGGCTGTTTGTGGGACTGAGATTTAATCCCTCCACAGCAGCTCCAAGGGGAACGTGGATTTTGGCTGCTGGGTGGATCAGCAGGTCCCTGCTGCAGGCTGAGGTTTTGGAGACCTGCAGAACAGGGCCCACATTTGTCAGGCAGGGCTGAGGTGCACTGAGCTGTGCAGCTTGTCAGCCTCTTCCCACAGGACCTTCCACAGAAACTATTTCTGCAGCCCTGGTGTCTAAATGGTGCCGTGGGCTTGCAGGAACACCTCACACCACGTGGTTACTTAGGTGTTTAAGCTGCTTTGAAGGATTTTTTTCTTCCAAGAATTTGTCTACTCCCTCTTTGACCCCATGTAAACATATTTTTTATACTACATCCCATGGCAAGGAGTCCCACTGCCTGCCTGTGTGTTGTGTGCACATGTGTCTCCTTTTGCCTGATCTGAATCTGCCACATGGAAGCCTCTTTCAAAATCCCTGTTTTCAAACTGGGAGATGATCGGAAATTTCCAAGTTTTGGGCTGGTTCACAAAATCTGGACTAAATTCTGCACCCTTAATCCACAGCTGGAGATTTTTTCCCGATGGTCATGCTGCATTATTCAGGAAGAGCAGAGGAATCCACAGGTTCCTCCTGTGACCCAGCAGTGTTCATCTCCCAATCCAGTTTTCATTTCTTCAGTCTCCCAGCAATGTCCAGCTGAAAAAAAACACCCTACAGGCTAAAAAAGCGGCTCTGGTTGCTCTGTGTAAACCATGTTCAGAGCCCAGGGTCAGGAGAACATCTTACCACAGCTGATGACTCTGGGCAAACCCTACCCAAATATCTGGCCATTCCAACCTGGGATTTCTCTTTTTACCAATTAATCCAAACTTCATTCCCACGAAACTGCTTTTCCTTCTCTTTTCCAGCTTTTCTCCAGCAGTCCTGCCTGTGGTGCATTGAGGTGTGACACAGACCTGCAGCACTGCTGGGGCTGGAGGAGGCTCCCAGGTGATTCCTGTGGCATTCTGGCCCTGGTCACTGCTGTGGCCACCAGCTCTGGGCTCCTTGGAGTCTCCTGGCCTTTGCTGGCAGTCAGGCCCTGCTGGGTTTTACCCTCCTGGGTCTCTTCTATCTCTGCCTCACCTCTCCCCCACCTCCTCAGGATGGCTCCCTGTGGCTCCTCAGTGAGTTCCCTGCAGAGTTCAAGGTTGAACTGACCCAAGTGATGGGAGAGGGGAGTGGCTGTGGCCTCTCAGGGGTGAAATATGGCCTTGTGTCTGCAAAGAGGTTAAAGCTGCTCCCCAGCAAGAGCAGCGGAAGGAAATGCCCCGTAGCTAAGTTTCATTTTGGTGTACAGTATGAGAACATGTGCAACCCATTACAATAAAGCCCTTGCTGGAAAATGCCTAACCTATGCACTGTAAAACCTAATTAAGGGATTCCTTAAAAAACACTGTTACCAACCAGTATCAAGGAGTGGATAATGAGGGGCTGCTTTGTGTAATCCAACCCTTTATCTTTAGGCCTTCGGGGTGTCCATGGCCAGGCCCTGTCCCCTGGTTGCTGCTGAGGCCTTTATTACAGCAGTAAGAAATGCTCCACCATCCCTTGTAAAGCTGACTGGCTCCACTGCAGTTTCCTAAGGGATACAGTGCCAGCTCCTCAGGCAGGGCAGCCTGCTCTGACCTTGGGGATGGGGTTTCTGAAAGCACTGGGGAAGATCTGTGTCCAGCCCAACCCAGAAATGAAGGTGAAGTACCCAGGCTGGGAGGGAGATGAAGGATGGGGAGAAATGGAAATGCTGGAAGTTGTCTTTCTCTGAAACTTGCCCCAAGCCCAGAGACATCTTCCTGCTGCTTTTGCCAGCTGACATTAGCTTTTCCAGCATGGGTAGAAAGGATGCAAGGCTTTTCCTCAACACCTCAATGTTGGAAAGGTGGAGCCTGGCCTGAGCAGCTTCCCAGTCCAGCAGAGCCCTTCCAGGACGTGCAGTGTGTGTGCAGCATCCCTGCTGTCATGCAGAAACTGTTGTTTGCAATAACTACACTTCTCCAAATGTGTAAACCAAATTAACTACCCCTTCTGATGCATGGGTACTCCTGTCATCAAATCTCCATTTATTTTTGGCCATTTTTTTTTGGTGAAGGCAGGCCCAGTGCAGCAACTACCTAATTCCCATGTGTTCTCATGAGGACATACTCCATCTAGGCAGATCCCACCTCCTCACCTCATCCCTCTGCTACTCCTCAGAGCCTCTGAGGGACTCCCTTCCACTCTCACAAACCAGACAAAACCACTTGGAGGAGTCTGGAGGTTTGGTATAGGGTCTACCACACCCTCAAACCCCACCTGAAGCAGATGAGTGAGGTCTTCAGGCAGTGGAAAAGGGCAGGATATTTGCAGGCCAGATAATCTGCAAACACTCTTCTTGCCATTAAACTCACAACGTTATTAAATCTATTTCCTGTTGTGGTCATGGCCATTTATTTGACCCTTCATTAGGGTCAGAACAAGAAGCTCCCTGTCTGTATGTAGGAAAACACATCAGGAGCAGAGGCCAAACCCTCTGTTATCACTGTCTGCATCTCCCTGTCGAGCTCAGCAGCTGGGCCTGAGAGCTAAGCTGAGTTTTACAATAACTGTAATTAGTCATTTTTATGGTGTGCTCATTTGCAATATCCTAGGTAAGGATCTGTCAATGTTTTCATTATGTACCCTTCTGTTTCCAGGGGTTTACAACCAGCCCATAAAAACACACTCTGGGGCAAAGCTTGCCACATAAATTCTCAGCAGAGAAACTGTTTTTGTTTTTGTTTTGGTTTTGTTTTGCTCCATCACTTTTAAATATGACTTTTTAACATATGGTAAATATAGAAAAATTCAGATGGCTTCTTCAAGCATGTGTTTAACCAGGTTTTAGTTTGGCAGAGACATACTGCAAAGGGGAATAACTTCTGTGGCTTTTGGGTAGCCTAAAAATGAGAAGTTGGGTGTGATAGAACAGAAAGACTATCTGTGAACTGGCATCTGGATTTGGGGCTCTACTCACTGCACAAGCTGTGCTGGAATTGCTGACTCTTTATAACTGCAGCAGGGCAGTTACATCTCTTTGCCTTCAGCTCACACAGTGCACATTCAGACTCACATCCAAAGGCTTCACCCAACACTCAGTTTTTACACCTGCACATCTAAGCAAGGGGTCAATTTTATATGATATTACGACAGAAACAGAAGGCTTGGTAAATAAATAGAAGAAAGGAGTTGCAGAAGGGATTTTGGGAGAATGAGGGTTTGACCATGTTAAAGTGCCTACAGGCCCATTGATCTTCATTCATTTTTAGTATGATTGGAAACAAAACTTCATGTCATGTTTACGGTTTCCTGCAAAAAATGGGATATGGCACCGTGCTTATTCCATGAGCAATTCAATGCAAGGAGCTTTATGACATAAAAGCATTAAATTGTACCCGTCAAGCAACACAAACAGTTTTCTCACTTAGTGTTATCACTGCTCTATAAAAGCTGTCTCTGCTTCCAGCAATTAGTGGTGGCTGAGCTGCAGCATCTGCTGCTTGTCACTGTGCTGATGGTGTCCCAAATTTCAGCCTGGCACATCCAGCCAAGTGACAGGAGAGAAAGCTCTGTTTGGGGCAGCTGTCCTGCCACCAGAGACTCCTCAGAGGGGAGACACCAAAGGATGAACAGGCTTCAAGGACTCAGGATCAATTAAAAAGATTTTCCCTGTATCAAAGACGAAGTTTTGCAACCCTTTCCTTACATGAAATGTAAAGAACTGATTTATATCCCTCAAGAGCAAGGGCTACAAAATCTGCTCCTCATCTTCTTCTGCTGATTTTGCGGTATGTTCCTGTGATCCTCGGTCTGATCCTTTTAATTTCAAAAGCTTTAATCAAAACCTCTTAACAATACATCCACTCACTGGTTTTGCGGTTTACATTTAATTCTGATTGATTTTTTTTAAAAAAGGATGGTTGCATTAAGATGCTTCTGCTGGAGTGATTCATTAATATATGCCTGGGATGGCACAACCCCAGTCAGGCTGCAGCTTTGTGTTGACAGACCACTAAAATAATACCCTGTGTGGGACTTCCCATGGGGGAAAAGACAGAGCTTTTACCAGGGAGACCTTAAACCCTTCTAGCATCCTGCAGGCGTGCTCAGGGAAGGCCTGGAGCCCCAGGTGTAACACAGAACATGTCACAGGGCTGTGGAGCACTTGCCCTGTGTGTTTCTGGTGACAGCTCTGAGGTGCAGTTTGGGTTCCCCTCGTCTGGGATGAAGCCACATCAATTTGCCCTGGCGTGCAATGAGAGTGGGGTGAGCTGCTGCCAGATGAATTAAAATAATATTAAAATAATAGGATCCAGTTTTCAGGTTTAACGACAGGGTTAGTGAGGGAGAACCCCTTTTGCAGGAATGCTGCCTTGTCAGAGGGAGGACAGTGGCTGCATGTGATTGCACTTAACTGAGCTTTACTGGAGGCACTTGGCTGGTGTCTCTGAAAGCTGGTCTGCTCGCTGCCCTGAATATAAAAAATGTCGAGTAACTGCCTTATTTTTATTAACTGAAGTACAGATGGGATTGCAAAAGTCCAAACAATGCAAAAGATCAACAATTTGTGCAGCTTAAAATCACAGCTTCTTCCTTTTGCCAGGGCTCTGTGGGGTCACAGCATCTTGACAAACATATGAGTCAATGGAAGCTGTATTATCTTTTCAAGATTGACTTTTGACATTTGTTACTCTAGAATTGAAAATATTATTCATTTTCTCCAAGCTCCTCTCTTCAGCATCTTTGCCAAGAGTCATGTCTAGCATGGAGAAGAAAGTAGATTTACATAGGAAAGAAAAAAAAATCTTTGTCTTGGTTATTGTAAGTGCAATGATTTGATGACAAGGGAGGGGTTAGTCTGGGCCCAAATTAATGTCACGTTTTAGCACAGAAATGAAACAGGTGGTAAACGAGTTTTAAATGGAATCATAAAAATGGTCATGAAAGTTTATTTTCTTTCAGCTGCATAATGATAGGAAAGGCTGTTTCAGGAGCTAGGAGAGAATTTAGGGAGCAGGTGTATGTGGGAGAGAAGAGCTCTGGGTGCAGATTCTGCAGGGGCCAATGCAAAAGGGCTGCATTGCACCCTGATGCCTGGGCTGGTGTGAGCTCAGGTGTGAGGGTCTGTCCCTCAGGAGATCTCTCACCAGGAGTTAGGGCAGTGCTGAGTGGAGAGACAGGGATTAAAGCAGGCAGGGAGCTGGGAATGCTCCCCAGATGTGCTGCTGGGGCACGGAGGGGTCATTAATAATAAAGTTATGATGGGTAGGATTGTGCACCTGGGGAATGAACCAGCACAGGGCTGTATTTCCCTCCTTGATACTCAGAGTGTGGTGACAGCAGTGAGAGGCTGGGTGCTCACAGCTGAGATGGTTGTGCCTTTCATTTTCCTGCCCATCCCAGACAGCAGTGTGCCCTATAATCCTGCCTGTCCTACATCTCTGTGTGTCCCACACCCCTTGCAGGGGAGCAGCCCTGGCTGTGCACAAAGACACCTTTCCTCCCCTTTCCAGGACCTTGTGCCATGTCATTCCAACATAAAACATCTGTCTGGTGGTGAATCTCTTGTCTCTACAGAAACCCTCAGCTGTGGCCTTTCATCTCAGCTGGCAGCCTCCAGGGCTCCTCACAGCTCCCTAGGAAAGCACAGTGCTACTCAATTCAGTCTCTGCGTTAATCAGGGAGGAGGGAGGAGCTTGCAGTAAAGGTTTTCTAGTGATTTTGGAAGAGGAACCCTTGGGCTACTCGGGAAAGTTTCATTTTGCATTTTCTTTCCATCTCTCAATCCGGATACTTAGAGGTCTCTCAGCACCTTCACCCCTGAGTGCCCCTGACAATCCCACACCAGGGCTGCTTGGACACTGCTGCCAGAGGGCTTTGGCCATTAAAAACCCAGAGTGTTCATGAGGAACTCTCTGTTTCTGCCAAATGTACTGGGTTTTGGCTATTTTTTTTTAAATTAAAAAAACTATTTTCTTTTACTTTGAAGGGAGATCTGAACATTTTCTACAAAAGACCAAGAGAAACCTGAGGCCAGAAGACATCCCCACACAGCCATAGCTGAATGACAAGCAATTTTTTTAAAAAAAAGCATTTCTGAAGAGAGGTTTTCTTTTCTGAAGACTTCAGTGCTTTAAGCTCATGTGAGAAAGGATTTGGCTGTCTTGGAGTGGGGCAGATTTGGAAACTCTTCTCCAGGTGACCCCTTTGAAGCCTCTAAAAAGTCTTGGAAAATAAGCCAATCTCAATTGAAAACCCAGAATAATTTTGCCTGCATCAGAAGAAAGCCATCAAACTCAGTGCTCTTGCTGGCTGTCCCTGAAGAAAAGTCCCTGACCAAATGAGCCATGAAAGCTGAGCTCTCACTGTGCTTCATCCAGCCAAGTACTGCACCATATATTTTTTAGCAAAGCACTAGGAAGGTTTGTTCTGGGTCTATACAGAGTGTTTACATCTTCATAACTGTCCAGCCAGCCCCTTTCAGGGGGCCTAAACTCTGTATATGAAAGAAAATAATTCCCTCCTGTCCTATACCAAATGCCATGGACCTGAAAGAGTGAGGGAGCCCTGTGCCCTGGAAGAAAATAAAAGGGTGAAAAAGCTCTTAAAGTGCATTTGTGTAGGATCTTCTGAGGTGTTTCTGTATTCATGACTTGACACTGCAGAATTATTCACCATGTCCCTGCTAAAATACTGTACTCCTTCAGATTCCCTTTTCCCCAAGAAGTTTTCATCTCTTTTCAGCTCAGTTGCTTGAATTAGTATTTAGATGATATATGTATTCACTAGAATGAGCTTTTTTTCTTCTCCATCCATATTAATAAAATCCACTCCTGGTCCTTTGATAAACTGGCTTCATTGGTGAAGTTCAAGGAAGCCCAAACTTCCTTGCTAAGCTCTGATAGGGAACCCAGACTCAAAGCAGCAAGCTGAGTTTTGGGTTCTCTTAATTCCTAAAACATAAAACCACTTTCAGCTGGGGCTGCCCAGCTGAAGCCACTCTAGAAAAAAAAGCACCAACACACACAGCTGCATCCCGGAGGGGCACCTCTCCCTGGGCTCAGCTGCTCCCTGTCTGGCCACAAAATTTAGCCCAATTAGCAGCCCTGGAGGCCGGGGAGCTGTCAGGTGGCTGGCAGGAAACTTCAGGTGTAATAAAAAAAACATGAGTCTGGGGAAATGCTGGTTTCAGCGAAAAGGTTCCGTGCGGGGCAGGGGGGAGCTGCTGGGTGCGGGAGGTGAGCAGTGATGTCCTTTGGTGTCCTTTGGTGTCCTTTGGTGTCCTTTTCCCTCGGTGGCAGGGGGAGGCTGGGGCAGCACCAGGCAGCTGCAGCAGCATCGCGTGCTGCTGGCAGGAGCGAGACAATGAAGCTTCCTCCCGTCTCCCAGGCTCCGCAGCTTTCTGATGTCAACAACAGCAGCAGGAGGCTTCAGGCACGTTCCCGGCAGCTGATCGTATTTATCAACTTCATGTTCCTTTTTAAATTTTTTTAAATTTTTTTTTAAATTTTGTTTTATTATTTTTTTCTTCCTCAACTATCAAGGTCCGGGAGCCACAAGATGGCCCCGTTCCAACTCCATCCCCTTTGAGGATACAGAAATGTGTGCTGGGGGCTGGAGCAGGGACATACTTTCTCCATGTGAGCCAAAGAACAAACAGCAGAGCCCTCCACGGGGACCGATTGTTGACATGTTTATGATGATGAAGTGGGGTAGAACTCTCAAAGGGGGATGCTAGAAATGAAGAAGTAAAGCGTGGCACTGCTGAGGGCCTATATAATGCTAAATATTGTAGGAAACTGCAGTTTCTTCCTATTTGTGACCACTTCAGTGAGCAGTTAGGGCAGTCCCTTCCCAGCCGTACATCACACCTTCCCCATTTGGAGCTGTAACAACAGCAACCCCCCAGCAGGCGCCAGGAGCACCGAGAGAGCAGACCAAAGTTACTCTGCCAGGATTTATGGCCCTGCTCCCAAAGTGTGAGAGATACGACCCTGTGTGCCTGGAAATCCTGCCCAGGGGACAGCTTACAGACCCAACAGAGGTATTGGGATACCCGGGCTGCCTGGGGATTGCCACTTTGCTCGGGGTCACCTGCAAAAGCACTTTATCTTCCTCTGCTCTGTGCACTTGTGTGTCCCTGCCGTGGGACAGGCCCTGGGTCTGCTGCCCAAGGTCAAATCTCCCACCTGGAGTTTGAAGGATGACAGTGGTTTAAATTCTCTTGCACATTCTCCTGTCCTCATGACTCTGGGCTGTGCCTCTCCCCCCGGGCCGGGCTGCAGAGCACAGGGATTTGATGGGAACGTCCGTGCACACCCCACTGCCCAGCACTGGGCTGCCTCCTCATTAAGCCCATAATCTGCTCTGGGTAATTATTCCAGCCTCTGCTGTTCTCCACCTTGCACCCTGCAAGGTCTCCAGCTGAAAAGGCTGAGGAACAGCAGCTCTGCCAGATATCCAGCTATACGCATTGGGACTCTGAAATTGGGGATCAGCTCAACTTTGGCCAGGGAATGTGTACCTGCCCATATAGCCAGGTCTGGCCTGAGATGGTCAGCTGGGACAGTGTCCAAGGCATGGTGGCTATTTTAGGGTTTTAGATTATTCAGCTTGTGTTTGGTCAACCCAAAAGATGAGAGGGAATGATTTGATCTTGCCTGTGCAAAGAAAGGACTTTCTTCACCATACTCCAATTCCTTCTCTTGGGTTGCCCCCAAGCTGAGCAGCTCCAACCCGTGTGTAATCTCTGCCTCTAAGCCTGTTCAGTGCTGCAAGAGCTGTTTGAAAACAAAGCAGAAAAAGGAATGTTCACAGGCTGTGTTCTGCAGGGTCAGTTGTGCTGTTATTTTACATGAATCCTACTGGCTGACTCTGAGCACACCTTGTTTGGAGGCTGAGCAGCTTTCATCCTGAAGAAAAGAAAACCCCCGTCTTTTTCAGACAATCTTTCAGTGTCTTAAACTGCTCTGGGTTTCCATCTGGGCCTCTTGAATGTATGAGGTGGGAGCTGATGGCTATGCCTCAGTCTGAGTTCTGCTGCTACTGTGCTGGGGCTGTGTGTCCCTTGCTGGGATGATAGGCTTTGGACAGCCACTTTTCCTCTGAAATTTAGTGGGTTTTTTTTCTGAAAACAACTTTTTCAGCTTTTTGTCCCTAATAGAAAATTTGCCTGTTCAACAGTTAAAGGGAACTGTCTGTAAGAAAGGGACAGTTGGGCTATGTGGTAGTGTCTCTCAAAATAATCACTACAGGAGGTCTTGTAATTTTAGAACACCACAAAGTGATGCATTTTCCCCAGAAAACAGAATAAACATTAGCATTTTATCTTTATTGTACTGTGGTAGTCCTTTGTTTCTGTGCCTGTCTTTTGGCCCATCAGTGTGTTGTTCTTCATTTCTAAGAGCATGTCAGCCTTGCTGGAAGCCACTGTGTGTGCATCCCCCCTTCCCTTCTCCCAGCTTACAGCCCCACTGCAGGGCTCCTGATTTTCCCATCTCTGGCCTTGTTCAACACATGAATATTCCTGAGCTATAAGGAGGCTCCCAATCCCGCCTTGATATCAGCAACCACCACACTGACATTCCAGTGCAGCTCTATTTCCAGACCTGTGCATGGGAAGGACCACCTGAAAAGCACATTAAACTGTTTACTTTTCCTCCTTTTCAGTGCTTTTCACAGCATCTCCAGTTTTATGATCCTCTGAACTGTAGCATTTCTCCTGGACCTTTTAAGTGGATGTTAGGGGAGTTAGACCTGGATTATTTCAGTGGTTCCTCCACCTTTTAAGAAACATGACAGCTGAGAACTCTGCACCCTCTGTTTATAGTCCTGTCAGGCTGAAATCCTCCCACACCTGCCTGTATGAATGACTTTTTCAGCCACATTTCAATGCCATGGGAGGCAGCTCTGGGTCCCAGAGGTGCACAAGCATCATTTGCCATGTGTCCAACATCTCCCAGGAGTGTGCCACGAGGAGGAACGTGAGCCTCCCCTTTGGAATATCTGTGTATCAGGCCAGGAATCTCAATCCAGGAAACGTGGGGCTGCAGGCTGCCTGTCTCACTGTGCTGGCCCTGAACCCAGCAGTGCTGGTGGCTCCACGCTACTTCCCGACACGTTTTACATTTCAGACCCGATCTGCCAGAAGAAAGTCACCAAACAGCAAATCTGACAAACAAACCACAGAGAACATCTGATCTGATCAGAAAATACGTAAGCCTGTTAGGGACTGTAGGCACGGCAAGGGCCAGGATTGATGGGGAACATATTTGTTATTAAATCCCATCCACATAAACCGATCGGAAACAGATGTGAGGGTTGGGGATATTTATAAGTGGGCAAACTCCAGGGATCCTGAAGGTACTGCTGCATGGGGGGAGAAGGGGAAATGGCATATCTTTGATACAACGTGGGTTTTGTAAGGAGGGACTACATTTTTACACTGTACCTTGCTTTGCATTGCCTGCTGGAGCTGAAAAAATGCAGGGGTAGAGAGGGAGAGGTGGCAGGTCAGAGCAAGGATGACTGCCTTTGGGAAGGGAAGGATGATGGCCAGTAGGAGAGTTGGGATGAAAGAAAACCCTGCCCCTAATCCGAGTGCAGCTGGGCTGTGATGGAGTGTCCTGCCATGGCCAGCAGGGCAAAAGGCAAAAAGATGTCCAGGAGAGATGGAAGATGTAAGAGGTGTTGCTTGGGTATACAAAGGGTTTTCAGTGCAATTTTGCTGTTTCAGATTTGATGAGGTTTTTCAATACTTCAGATTTCCTGTCCTTTCTCTGCAACAGGAAGATGCCAGAATTTTGCAAGACAAATTTCCTAGGATTTTTCTGTGTTGCAAGCCCCTGTATTTTCCCTGGCCATCTTCTCTGAAACAGCTGAACCTTTTTATTGGCTGACAGCTAAAAAAAAAATAAAGAAGGGATAACAAAAAATTCAGCCCAAGGCAGACACTTGGCATGGAAAATTGAAGCCCAAGTGGTTTAAGTTTAACAAAGTTATTAGCAATTGAAAACAGGGCTTTATAATTGGAAATGTTTGGCAAGCTTGAGTAAGAGGTTGTGCTACCAGCCCTGCCTCTTAGATGTGTTCATGTTCAGGGATGTGCAAACACCCGACACAAAGGCAGGCATTTGTTAGAGATGCTTACAACTGGAGACAGGCACAGATGCCACAACACCACTTTTTGTTCACCTCTTTCTTCTCAAGCTCAGTTCTTCAAGGTTTTGTTGTCTTTCCACCTCCAGTTACAATTAAAGCCAGAGTGCAAATGCTTCTTGTCCTCGCTGGAACAAAACCCGGGCTCTTCTGATGCTCTGAGGACTCTCAGAGGAGAACTCAGACTGGCTTTGGGGTCACAAGAAGCCAGGTACTGGGAATGTAGAACAGACATTTCGCTTTCTCCTTGCCCATTGCAGTGGGGGTGGAGTTGGTGTTTTCAGTCTCTGTGCAGGTGCTTGTGGCCCTTTGCATGTTTGCGTCTCATCGGGTGCAGATGGCAGATTTTTGGGTGGCTCACCTGGCCAGAGGACACCTAGCTGGGGTAAGAAGTGTCCTTGCTGGGCTGAGTTGAGCAGCCTGGCCACTGTTTGCCTTCAGCAGGGCTCTCTGTGGTGCTGGCTGCTGCTCCATCACGTGCCCCAATAAAGTTTAAACTCTGGATTACCACGAGCCCCAGTGCAGCCAGGAAACGACATCAAGTTGAGCCATCATATTGTTTGAATTACACCAATATGAAAATCCATGAAAGCCACAGGGAGCCAGCATTTCCCCTTCTACATAAAATGGGGTTATGGCCATATTAAAAAACACAACAAAACCGAACAGCTTTTAACAGGAGATGGTGGAACAGAGGCCTTGAGAGATGCTGAAAAAGCCAAGCATAAAAATAAATGAAACATTTGAAACAAGGCCCTGCTCTTTCTTCTGCTCAGCCTCATGATGACCTGTGCTCCTGTCACCTCTACCTCTCCTGCACTGCCTTTCATCTTGGAGAGGGGAGAGGAGCAGCTTTGTGCTGGGGCTGCTGAGTGGCAGCCCAGGTCATTCAGAGCTGGTGGCTGGGGGTGCCTGGGGGGGGGGGGATGTTTGGTGTCTCCCTGGGGTGCATTGAATAGGCCTGCTCCGTTCAGAAAACCTCTTTGCTTTGACCCAGCAAGTTGTGATCATTCACAAAAGGAAAGGAAAGCTGAGGTTCAGGTACCAAAAAAAAACAAAAACAAAAAAACCCCAAAAAACAATCTGGAAAGGAGACTCTTCTCCAGCTCTTCAGCTGCTTCCATGACCATTTGACCAAACTTTCTTGTAAGCTGCAGAGCCATTTCTCCGACATAAAAAAAGGGAACATTTCCAAACCTGGGCAACATGAACCTTTCTTTTTTCTGATAGTAACACAAAGCCTTCATCCTGCTTTATGAGACAGTCAGACCTTAGTCCATGCTGTAGAAGACCATCCCTCCCCCAGTGAACTGCCAGCGAGGCCAGCTGAGGCCAAGGGGAAGAAGACTTAATTGCCTTCCTATTTTACAGGCCAAGGGCAAGCAGGGATATTCTGCTGTTCATATTTTCTCTCAGGTGCCACTGTAAGGCTGGACATCACCACCCTGAGTGTGCCAGTGAGCAAAGTTCACTGCAAGACAAGTCTTGTGTCCTTCCCAAACACTTTGCTAGCACTCTGTTGGCTTCCAGTTAAATCTCACTGTTGCTAAATCTGAATCAATTTTTGCTTTCAGATGCTGCTGAAATCCCCTGAGTATCTTCCTAGTTCTTCAGAAGCAGAGCCATTTGTGGGCTGAGGTTCATTTTGGATATGAATATTTTGGTTTTTTGCTCTGTCCCCAAGGCTCTGATACTGTCACAACTCCAGATCCAAGGCAAACTAGCCCTACTGAAATCCAGAGCAAAGCTTTCACCCCCTTTAGGATTCTTGTTTGTTGTGGTGTTGTGAGTGGTGTTTGCACACTTTTTAATCACCTCAGCTCAAGGAGTTTGAGTCCTTTGCTGTTGGTAATTTTGATATATAGCTACCATGCTACACAGCAAAAGTATTTCTACTTTCCTACCTCCACATATGTATGCAGTCAGGAACAATTACCACTGTCAATCCTGTCTGCCTGCTAACTTGCTTTTTTTTTTTCCCTGTTGGTCATGCTGTAAATCATTTTCACATTTACAACATTAAGAAGGTGCTCTGAGCAATCATTCTTGTGGTCAACAAACTGTTACTGCTTCTCAAGTGTCATGGGTCACTACTTAATTACTGGATTTCACTCCCAGTTAAAACCATTAATCTTGTCTCCACCACCTTTCTCTGGGCCTCTCAGTCCAGTATGTTTTATGTTAGGCACATAAGTGCTGGGTTTTTTTTCTTTTTTTTTCATGCCAGCAGAGGTTCTGTAGCTGGAATTTCTGGGGTTGATAAACAAGATCACCCAAAAGAGGCTCACTTTGGCCTGGGTCACTCTAAGATGAGCCTTTTTCCAGAGAACTGGGCTTTTCAAACAGATGCAGAGATACTGAACACAGCAAAAAAGTGATCAGGGACCTCTGTGGTGGTGAAGATACCTCAGCCATGGGAATTCCCCAGGATTCATCCCATAGGATTATCACTGCCTCAGCAGCTGCCTGAAAACAGAACGGGTGTGAGCACAAGGAAATTCGGGGTAATCTGGGAAAGCAGACATTAATTTGTGAGTCCTAGAGGTTCATCAGGAGTTGAACCCGCCTGTGAAAGCTCACATGTGCCTTTGTGACGGTTGGTTCTGCCCTCACTTCCTCTGCCCTGGGGCAGGATGGAAGCACAGACAGAGCCCACATGGGTGACAGAGCAGCATCCAACCTCTCCCATCCTTTACTGCACTGGTGGGAATTCATAGGTGTTATACTGGACACACAGAAGGGCTCTCCTGTTGTTCCCTAGATGAAAATGCAGCAAAAACATATCTAGAATTATAAGCACACACACACAAAAAAGGAACACAAGGGCTACAGAATTCTAACAAAGCCTGTTTCACAGGGCCACATCCACAGCGTGCCTGTACACAACGCCACGTGAATCACACTTAATTTGCTGCAGAATATGCTTTGCTATTTCAGAAAAAAAAAAACAAAAAACCAACCCAAAAAAAAAGCAAGCCCGTGAAGGGTGAGAGCTTTGCTGCATGTTAGTTGTAAAAGTTCCACGAGTATGGAATCTATTAAAACCATTATTTGTTTATGATGTGAAAGTGATTAGTCTGTTCCAAAAACAAAAACATGAAGACCCTAAGTGCTGGGATTTTTCAGGAGAATAGCCACTGATTCTTCATTAGAATAATTTATATAATATGGCTCTACCTCTATGATATCTATAATTACTGTAGCACTTGGTTGCCTTAGCCAAAATCAGGGTCCTCTTGCACATTCATCTAGAAAACACATTCCCTACCCTAATGGGCTCCAAGCAGGTGAGAGTTGGATGATCACCTGGGGTTGGCAGATGGGGAACTGAGCTAAAGACTCATCATGGCCTGCCCAGGGTCACAGTGTAGTAACTTGGGTACCTTGGCTCAGCTGTCACCTGGAGCCACATGGCTGGGCTGGTGGAGTCAGAACTCTCCAGCCCGAGCACAGGGACATCCATGTGGCCCCAATTACAGACCCAGGGCCTTGGTTTCACTTCCTGGACTGGATACAACAACAGGATGCTGGAATATTTAAGCTGTGTTCACTGCAGGGAATGTTTCTACTTTAAACGCAGAAAAAAAATAGGCTGTTTCTGTCTAAGATGTCAAATCACGGAAAAGATGGGGGAGTTTGTAGAAACCTCACCCAGTTTTGGCTTCTTACCACCTCTTTTATGACACTGCTCCCTTGATTTTAACATCCTGCTGGTGCTGAAGTGCTGCATGGTTTTTGGGAGCACCTTGTGCCAGCTGTCACCCTCCCTCTCTGACGTTCACCTGGATGTTTGGGTGCTCCACAACACCCAGCCCCAGAGTGTTCCTTGTTGTCACATCTCACAAACCACTTGCGAGGCCTCCTAAAATCCAGGTCTGCAACACTTCCCACTCCCCAGGCTGCTCCTGCTCTCCACAGGCTGCCAGTCCCACCCCAGAGCTGCCTCTCACCTGTGCAGCCTGGGGCATTTCTGGCAGACAGGGCCTGTGCAGAGGTACCTGGGTCCAGGTGGCCACGAAAACCCCATCAGTGGGAGCTGATGCCAGAGGGGGGAGATTCTGGTCCTTCACTGAGGGCTGATGATCAAAACAATTCTCTTTGGGTCCAGCAGATTGTTGGAGCTTTTGCCTTGTTATTCCCAGGCGTGGCATGAGGCTCTTCAAGGTTTTCTGGCCTATGCGCTTTGAGCCCCTTGTTTCATTGAAACCAGATTTGATTTGGGGTACGAATTAGGCCATCCTCTTCTGGTTTCTGCTCCTGAAAGTGCTTTCCTCTTCTGCTAATCCCAGAGCCCTTCCTTTCAGATGTTGTTATCCAGTGCTCCCAGTCTTTCCACCTCAGTGAGGTTGCAGTGATATGGTGCCTCACAAATTTCTGTGCATTTTCTGTGACTTCTTGCCTCAAGATCATCCAGTTAGTGTTAATCTTGTTCTCTTCTCTGGAGCAGTTCTGAACCTGGGGTCATCAGCAAGCTTCATTAGCACATTTCTTACATTACGTGCCACGGTCACTAATGAGAATTCCCAGCAACATTCCCAATACCCAGCCCTGAAGAGCTCCATGAGTAATTCCCTTTGGTCAAAGAATTTCCTTTTCACATAATGTGTTTCCTTTCATACAAATCAACACTTCATGTACTTTTTCAGAACTTGTACAAATTCCTATTTTTTCCTGCAAAGAGCCATTTTCCATGTGGCCCTGTAGGACATATTTTACTGAAGTCCAGATCAATTGGATTCACTGTATGTCCTCTAGGAAATCTCCAGCAAAGAAGCCAAAGGAAATGAGTATCTGTCTGGCAAATCCCAAAGTTGTATTCCATCCCAGTTCCCATATATACTTATGTCTTTAATTACTCTTTCCCTTGACTGCTATTTTAAAGCCTTGTGTGCTATTAGAAATGATTAATGGCAACTGATTTGCCTGCTGCTATTTATAATCTTCGACCAGAAGGGAATCTTGGTATCCAGGGTGCAGCTGACACTTTTCTGGAGTGGGTCTTGCAAGACTTTGGAGAGCAGGTAACCAACCTGCTCACTGAATCCTGTCCATGGTGAGGAGAACCTGCAGGTTTCCAGAGGAATCTGGACAGGTAAGGGTCAGATCCCAGCATTCCAAATGGGATTCAGGGCCACAGGAGGCATTAGAAGGTCTGTCATTCCCCTCAGGCAAATAATGGTGTGTGGGTCACGTTTCTCCATGGCTTTTTCTGCCCAGATTTTATTTCTCCCCTTCCCACCTTACCCGTCATGAGAAGAAGTTGGAGTTGGTTTATACATTGGCTCCCTAAATCATTGTCCTTTAAATGGAGTTTCTCCTGAAAAGGGGAAATTTATTGTCATGCTTTTGCTCCTGCTTGGAAACACAACTTTTGGCTTGTATCTTCATCTATATTGATTCAAACTCAGGCACACACACAAAGCTTTATCTAAAACATGCAAAACGCCTGCCCGTGCTTGGAATAAAAGAAATGGGTACTTTGTCCAATCTGAGAAATACCAGCCAAAAGAGAGGAGGGGGGATAATATGGATAAAGAATAAAAAGAGCCTAAATAAGCTCAGCAGAAATGAGAAATTTGTAGGTGGAAACCTGAATGCAACAGAAGGGAAATGGGAACGTGCATGGAGAGTGGCAACAGAATGGTAATTAGTACATCCAGCAGGAAGAGGTGGATTTCACCTGGCAAACTATGCAAGGAGAAAAGATGAGAGAAATTCAGCTCTTTACTAAGAAAAGAAAGTTCTTCACCAAGAATCTGGCGTGGAAAGAGGCCTGGAACGGATGAGAATCTGGATTTTCAAGGGAAGGAATGTATGAGATGAGTCAAGAGAGAGAGAGAGATTTAGGGAAGAGAAAGATTTTCTTCTATATCCCAGATGGGGGAAGAGACAGTAAAATAAGTTCTTAATACCTTGTAAATTTCCAGTCAAAAAGAAGACACGTATTTATTTCCCCCTTTAACAATTTCATGATTTGGACTGAAATGGGTGCTGAATTTCTAGGGCAGATCTGGAGATTTGGCTTGTCTTGGCCTCTGGTGTTTGGCAGAGAAGTGTCAGCAAATCTGAGTTATCCAAAACCTTTGTTCTGGATGTGCCTTGTGAACCAAGTAGGAACAGAGAGGGATGCCAGGCTGGGAGAGCTGAGGGTGCACCACAGCCAGGGACAAGGAGGGCTCTGAGCAGTGGGGAGCACTGAAACTGCAGAAAAAAACATATTTAGGGAGGGAACAGCAGCTCTGGGGAGGGAGCTTGGCTGCTGTGCCCTCCCTTGCCTCCTTCTCAGGAGCACAAAATGCAGGATTTAGGCACAACAGGGTGGTGAAAGGCCTCTGCCTCTGAGCAGCTCTGCAGCCTCTGAATGAAGGATGTGTATCCCTGACTGTGGTGCAGTTGTGGGGTTGGGCACATTCCCTGGTGTGTGTCCTGCTTTGTCCCAAACTGCTCATAAGCCTAGGATTCACTAACAAAGGACATTCTGTTAAATGCAAATTATATCTGGAATACAATCACTATAAATGCAGTTCATTTAGCCATTGATTTTATGGATTGTTGAAGCAATTAACAGTGCATAAAGAGGGCTTCCTCCAATGCAATTGTGATCTTTGGTTGAATGGACCTTTGTAATGATCTCTAAGACAATAGCACAGAGTGGAACTGGAATTTCATCTTGCCTTTATTGCCTTGTTTGGGTATTTTTAACAATTTCTAAAATGATTTTTCTTTCTAGTATGCTGATGTTTCGTGGTTTAACTTGTTTGTTTTTGTGGGTCAGTAAAAATAATTCTGAAATTAATAAATTAGAAACCTTTAGGTAAATTATTTAAATGCTCAAGTATATGAACAAATGCTGCCTTACACAGACAGGCTGTGGTGTCATTTACAGCTGGACAGGATCTGCAGGGTATTTTTGGGGTGATTTCCATTTAATTTGTTTAGTTCCCTCTCCTTGAAAATGACTTTTCCTTTTGGTTTCCTGCATGCCCCATCTGCAGCTAAAAGCCATTTAGCACTGCAGCAGAAATGAAGATCTCCATTTATTTTTGCTGTCTAAAAGTTATATTCTCCCAGTGGGAAACCATCCAAAGAGCAGAACCTCCCCTCCTACTTCACTGCTGCTGTTTGACCTCTCTTCTTCACCTGTAAGCTCTTCTACCATTTGTATTTACACAGATCTTTTGCAATTTGGAATCTTTCTATAGAAGGAAACCCCTTCTGCCTTTCTTCTTGGAGATTTTGGTCCTTCTTTTGCCAAGAAAAAGTTTTATTTTGAGAGTGTGGGAAGGATGATGACTACAGAAAAGACAGCACTAGCAAACAAGATTAATTCAGCCTCACTGGGCATAACCTCACTTACCCAAAGATGCAGGGAGATAGACAACAAATTCTCACTCTTGCTTTTCTCCTGGTTAGCCTCATTGAAATCAATTTGCATCCTTTAGTTCCTAGCATGTTCTTACAGTGTCCACATCTGTTTTGGTAAAGATTTTTTTGGTAGGTAGCTAAAGCTCAAGGTCTTTGCTGTCATAATATCCTTGGCCTTAAAAAAAAAAAAAAAAATAAGGGGTGCCCATTTGGTGTTTATTACAACAACTCTTCCTTCCTTGTGTGAAGGAAATTGTATCTTATTTCTCTCATTAGAGTAAAATATAACCCTTTAAATATGTTGCTGTATCATTGTATAAATTATGAGAACTTCTCTCTGTTGATATGGAATGCAGATTTTTCAGAACTGGAGCACAGAGATGCTGGGCTGTGAAAATAAAAAGCAGATGTCTTTCTCCCTCTGAGGAGGTTAAAGCTTATCAGGGTATTTTAACTCTTGAGGTCCTGTGGCAGGCAACTTTTGTTGGATAGAGGGAATTGGCACTTTCAGGTGCAAGCTTGGGCATCCAGTTAATCCTGGTTTGCTCCTGGGATTTGTCACAGGGTGAAACAGAGTGTGACAAATGTGAAGGCTTTGCCACGGTTGGGGTTTTTAAATGTAAATAAAGGGTAAAAAGTGGCTTGTAAATGTCTATGTGTCTGGGCCATTGTCCCTTTTTGAAGCCCCCATGGCAGACATTCTCATGGAATTGCTTGCTTGGTTTGCTTATCAATGTGAAGAGTATTCCCCACTCTACACCCATCACTAAGGGGCTTTTGTGTATCACCCACAGCATCGAAACAAATAGCAGGAACCTCTCCATGAGACACTTGGGCACAGGGAGGCTGAACATGGAAAGAAAGACAGAAAACAAAACAATCTGTATCTTACCCATGCCCTGTGTGCAGAGCAGCGAGTGACACAGAGCCATCTGTGCCATGTCTGGGGGTCTCTTGGGCAGTGGGAATCCTGACATGTTCCTCTAGGTACCATTTCCAGACAGCTGGAGGCATTGGAATTGCACCTGCAGCCTGAGGATGTGGTGGCTGAAAAGGCTGATGACTTCACCATGAGAAAATGAACTTAGGGCTGTGTGTGGAAAAAGAGCTGCATTAAAAAAAAAAAAAACCAAAAACCAAAAAACTGCATAAAACAGATATTTGTCATGAAACACTGATTTAAACAAACTGTGAGAGCCAGGCAGATGACTCTAAAATGTGAAGCTGGCCTGTACTTGATGGTATTGCCACAGCAGTTCATAGTGTTTGGAGGGAGAGTTATGACGCAGAACAAATGAGATAAAAAGCTTGTTTAAGTGTGATTAAATGGCTCTAAAAGCTGCCCATTTTATAGGAAGGAGCTGCAGGCACGATGCCAAGCTGTAGCATGCTATATGCTTCACCAGCTTGTCACATCCATATGGGCTGACTCAGAGGAATCTGTTTTAAAGTAATCCAAATTATTAATTTATGGACGTTCTCGTCACTGGGCCCGAGTGCGTGAAGGGAAGATACACCCAGCAAGGTCATAAAGTGGTACCAGCATCTCCTGCTTTTAAAAGCAGCAGTTTAGATGTTCGGGATTGCCTTTCTCTGACATCACCCCAGCAACCATTAGCTCTGGTGGGGTGGTCGTGGTCTTGTCATTTCCACATGGAGTTGTATTTGTTGGCAGCCAGCTCCAACAAGGAAGGATGACTGGGACTGGACGCTCCTGAGAGAGAAGTCAGGTTGCAGAAGGATCAGATATCCCTGCAAAGAAAATGCTCCTTCTGCCAACAAGTTCCTTCTTTGATGGTTTATCCCAGAGAATTGAGCTGCTCAGAAATGTTCCCATGAAACATCATGCCTTAAGCCTGGCTTATTTTGCTGGAACTGCGCTGAGCACAGTTGACTTTTCCCCATGCCTGAGGAAGAGAGCTTAAGGAAACCCACCTGTAGCCCTGGCAGATCTCTTCCAGGACAGGAGAAACACAGCGTGCACAAGTCCCTGGCTCCCGAGCGGATGCACCTGGTGGATTTGCCCCAAGGCCAGGGATGCTGGAGCTCTGCAGCTGCCCGCTGAGCCTGACAAGCTCTGACGTGAGTTTCACTGGGAGGCTGCAGCAGGGTCTGGGGAGCTTCTGGCTTCCTGGAAACTGCTCTCCTTTCAANTCCGTACGTTTTCAAGGCACTGGAAACACTGCTTTTCGGCCAGTTCTACTTGATAGTTTTATAGGGCTTTGCTATAATAAAAGCGAAGTGAGACGAAACAGAAAAGTCCTGCTTAGTAACAACGTGGGGTGGGGGAGTGGGAAGGGAGCCCTTAAGCAGAGCCAGGCTCCCTCAGCCCCTGCTCTGCCAGCAGAGGACGAAATACGAGCGCCAGGAGTGGGACTGAAATCACATAGGTACAAAGCTCTGCATCTCAGGGGCCCCTCCACCCAGAGCAAACCGAGGTGCTCTTCGGGGTGCTCTGTCCTCAGTGGTCACTGGTGCAGGAGAGCTCTGGGTTGTTTCTCAGGCATATCCCAGCAGATGCTTTCAGCCTCTTACGGCTCTCTCCCCACATATGGAGCTTTGCTTTGTCACCAGACCCTGCCAAGGATCCAGTTCTCCTTTTGACAACAAAGAACTGTTTTTATTTACTGTGAAAGCTGGTCTGGCCTTGGCTCTCGGATCTGTAAATTATTCATTACGTGTCAGTAGCAGTGGAGCTCCCCTCTTGTGTTTCTTTCCAGCAAAGGATCAAGTCCAGGTTTGGGGGGAGGAGGAGGTCGAGGAGGGGAGTAGTGGGGCAGAATAGACTTAATAGCTGGGTGTCTTCATTAACATTAACCAGCCAGGTGACCATCTCCCCCTTGGATAATGTCCCATCCTCCCCGGGTGCTGGGAGTAGCTGTGGCCTGTGCTGTTTCTGCATGGGGGACTGAGCAATAGATCAGCAATTAGAGCCAGGATCTGTCCCAACAAGGTTTTTCTTTCTTGCTTCCTAACTCCCCTCCCTTCTCAGTGGAGGTGCTTGTCTGAATCACAGAGTTATACAAAAAAAACTGGTTGCAGATCTCTCAGCTGTATCGGGACTATCATTAAAACTAGATCAGATGAGCCATGGCTTGGGAACCACCAAGGAAGGAGATGCAAGATCACCTCTAGATAACACCTTCCAGGGCTGAATTACCCAGTTACATGAAACGTTTTTGTAATATGCACACTCAGCTTCTCATGCTACAATTCATGTTGCACCTTTTATTAACTTTTTCTCCTTACCCAGAGTGTTTCTCTGCATGACCACTGCATCTCCCTTCACAGAGCTGTTGGACATGTAGGCTTCCCCTTTTTGCCTTCTCTCCACCAGGCTGTACAAGCCCTGCTCCTGTGCCCTGGCTTTTCCCCCCAGCTGGCAATGAACTGCTGCATCATCGATTGCCACGCTCTGGGTCCAGCTGTCCAGCCCATTTTCCACCCATACAGTCACCCATTTATCCAGCCCACAATTCCTCAGATTACAAACCCACAACCATAAGAAACAGAGTCAGAAGCCATCCTGAAGGCAAAGTATAGCACAGCACTGGTCCCACCTTGTCTCCACAGCCAGTCATCTCTTCACACAAGGCAGTCAAATTGATCTGCTGTAGGTAGATCTGTGTTGGCTATTCCTTATTTATCTTCTAGAACTTTCCCTGTGTCAAAATGGACTCTAGCCCATGTGTTCAGTGGTCCTTCCTGGGATGGAGGGAACCCAGCTGCCTGAGATCCTTTTCCCACCTTTATGATAGATGGGTCAGCCTTTTCCTGTCATTAAGGACTTGCCTTGATCACTGTGACCTTTTTCAGGTACTAAGCACTTGTCTGACAGTCACATCATCCAGCTCCTTCAGTACCCTGAGGTGAAACCCATCCATCTCCATGGATTTAAAACCTATATTGTCTCTAACTTGTTGCTCCTCCACTCTTGGCTGTCCTTTTCATTCCCAAGCAATTCTGGTTTGTGCAGAGGTCTAGGAGGAAGATTTACTGGTGAAGACAGAGGGGAAAAAAAAGGATATTTAGTACTTTGGATTTTTTCAGACTGAAAGTGGTGGCTGTCAGGAGGGTGTCTGCCACACAAATGACAATTTTTCCATTTGAACTGGTTAATGGGACTGCAGGGTAAGATGTTGTAACCATCCAGAGCTCAGTATGAGGCAGGGATTTGCTTTGCTCAATGAGTTCTGGCAGATCAGTCTCATATAGTGGGAATCCAAGAGAGGACGAATTCTCTATGCAACTTTGATATGCTTGTATCTGGTCTTATTTTCATGGATATTTTGGGCAGTAAGCCCCTTATCTCCAGCTATGTGAACAGTTTCCTAAACACCTGTCAGTAGCACCCGTGCCCATCTTGCTAACTTGGAGTGCCAACCCTACAGAATCTGTGTCTCACTGCTAAAAACGCAGCACAATTACAACTGTGGCGTGCCTCGCTTTGTTCTGTGTAAACTTTATTTGCAAGGCCATCTTTAGCCATAGGAAGGAACCCATTTCCAGAAGGAAAACATTAGTGATGGGTGCAGTTGTGAGGAGGTGGGAGTCGGGGTTGTGACTGAGCTGGGCCTGGGAGGTCAGATGGTTATCGGAACCAGCTGGGCTTGGAAAACCAAGAGAACAAACGGGTCTCTGGCATTTCGGCACTGCATTAAATGGGATTTGTGGTGCTTTCTGCTTCAAGCTGCGCCAAGAATAGCAAGAGTAGCCTTTCTTGTTCAAAACTGGCACATCTGGTCCCAGTCCTGGTTGGAACCACTGGGGCACAAAAAAATACGCTGCATTACTATTATTTGTTTTGAAACCTTTTCTGTAGGATTCAGCCTAGGCTGGATAGTCATAGTGTTATGTGATCTCTCTTGTCTTCCTCAAGCTCTGCTCTCAACAGCAGAGCAGCTCGAGTGTTGGAAAGCACTGATCATCAGGGAAAAATGGGATCTGCTCCTGCTCTCCTCCTGTGCTCTGTTTCCCCAGAGTTCCCGGGACACCAGTCTTTCTAAAGTAACGCAATGTCCTTGCACAGAGGAAGAGTTAATTTAGCCAATGTACAAAAGCAGAAAGGGTGGAAAAATGAATTTATTTGGTGGGGCAGCCTGATGACAGCAATGGGAGGGGAGCTTGGGTCTGTACTGGCCCTTTTTGGTTCCTTATTTCCAGGCCAGCTTCCCCCTTACTGGCTCATACCACCCACTACACTGGGAGGGAAGGCAGAAACAAGAGAAGTGGGTGGATTTAATCCACTATTTCAAAGATGTTGCTGCTGGCTTTGCAGATGGTGGCAGCAGATGACAGAAACTAGCTCATTTTTCCTGTGATCATTTCTTTCATCCCTAATTAAAAAAAAAAAAAAGAAAATCTTAAAGCAAAGAGTTCCTACTAGAAATGTGGAGTTTTCTCCCTCTCTGTTTCTTTTTCGATGAGAAGTAAGTAACCAGGGAAAAAGAGAATAAATTCTTGCAATAATTTCAGGAGTATATTTTCCAGATATCTCAGTGATGGCCCATTTGTCATAAATCCTATTGTTCCTCCTGCTACATGCTGATGCAAGGCAGGACATGGAGGGATGGCTTTTCTCATCCCTGTCTGCAGCTTTCTCCTCTTGGTAGCTGTTTCTGAGCTTGGATTTGCCAGTGGCTCCTGCTCCTTTCTTCCATGGGGGCAGAGCAAGTGACACGGATTCCCCAGCCAGGAGCAGGCTGGTTAATCCAGACAACATCCAGACAGGAAGGAAAAATGTGGCAGTATGGAGAACTGAGCTGTGTTGGACCCAAATGTGGTTCCCAGCCCCAAGCTGACCCAAGAGCATAGACTGAGCTCCCAGTGCCAGGTGAACCATGCACTGTCTTGGAAAACTTCCTGATATCTCAATCCAGTCCTGTTCAGCAGGACACACTTGGAGTTCAGAGAAGGAACTTCAGGAGCGGCTTCGGTGAATTTCAGCGTGACATTTATTTCCCTGAGTTCTGATTAAACAGTGAAAACGCAAAGGAAAATTTAGCCACCAGATATTTTCTTGTCTTGTTGCTCTTTGAGCTCAGTTTGCTTCTAGACTCTGCACTATTGAATTAGACAGCTGTACTGCCAGGAAGAACCACCTTCTCTTGTTTGTTTTTTTTTTTTTTTTTTCCAGGAAGGATACAACGGGTGTGACTCCCAGAAGCAACTCTCCTTGCATGATTCATATGCTTCAGCAACACCTCGTCCTCCTGCATTCTCAGTTTTCCACTGTGTGTTCCTGGTGGGATGATTTGTGCTGATCTGAGCTCAACAGGCTTTACAGGTCCCCTGCTTACAGCCTAATAAGTGGGGTGTAATTATTAAAGGAAAAAACAAAACCATACCCAACCCATAGGACATTTCTTAAAATAATATGACTTGCCCATTCAGCTGTTCACACACTGCAAAGTAGAACCCAGACCCCTTCTTGTGCTGAAATCCTTCTTGAAGCCTGGGTCCCATTGAGGATTTAGGACTGGATTCTCATTTATGCTGAGGTCTCTTGAGCCAACAAGTACAGGATGTAAATTATTTTTACTCTCACTTTCACATGAGAATTAGGCCTTTAGAGTCAACTTGAGTTACCTTGTGCTGGCTGCAGCAGTCACATATGACCACCTGTTGTTTCTTGGTTGAGCTTAGCAGTATTTAGGGTTTTTTTGGCAGGAATGCTTCCTTTTCTGTGTGTTTTCATAGCCCTGGCCACTAGGTGCTACTGCAACACAGATGCAGCGATGGTTAAATGGAGCCAGCCAAAATCGTGGCCCTGGGAGCTCCGCATGGAGCTCAGGATGTTTCTGTACCACTGGTGATGCCCATTTCCAGCTGCTGAGGGGATGGTCTGCTGAGCCTTGGGAATGGTAGGGGAGCACTGGGTGCTGTGGTGAGGCTCAAACAACCTCTCCCAGGAACTCAATCCCAGAGAAAATGACTTGGAGGAGGAACTCCACTTCCTGCAGCTCAGGGTGCAATATGGGAGAGCACTGACTGCACATGGAAATGATGCTTTTGGCCACCAGCTGTTGGTGGAAGACCTAAAGCTAAAGCAAAGTTGTGAGGTATTGCTTCATTGAAAGAAGCACTGATTGAAATGGACATCAAAGATCATCTCATTCTGGGCAGGGACACCTTCCACTAGATCTGGTTGCTCCAAGCCTTGTCCTGTCTTGAACATTTCTAGGGATGGGGCATCCCCAGCTTCTCTGGTGAGGCACTGGAACTGTGAGTCCACACCTCACTCCTCTCAAATGGTTCATTCATAGATGTGAATCGTAGAGTTTAGGGCTAAAATGAGAGCCTGAACCTTCTAGGGTGACATCCTCAGTGTAGTAAAAATCAGATTTCAGTGGTGAAGCTGGTATGGAGACCAGCTGTTGTGTGTTGGCAAAAGAATCATGTCCAAAAAAGCTTCTTCTCAACTCTAAGACATCAGGAGAGGAACACCACTTATTTTCCATGGTTATTTGTGCTCAGTGTCCACCCCTGTTTGTGCCTTCCCACTTGTTAAATTCACCTTGGGGCATGGAAGAGGTTCACCTCAAATATGTACAACCAGGAACAAAATAGGGATCAAAAATACATGTGATAGATCTGGGAACAAAAATACATGTGATAGATCTGCTCTGTATTCTTCAACTGCACTTTCTTTCTGGTTTATATTTTGGTTTTCTTTTTTTTTTTTTTTCCCTGGAAGAAAAGGAATCCTTAATAAAATGGAATTTGTAATTAAAACAACAAAACTAAACTTGTTCTTTTAAAACTTTTAAAAGTGAAAAATCTGTTTTTGGGAAAACTGTGTTCCTTAGGCTGGCTTCATTCGATATCTTCAACCCTCAGCACGATGCTGTCTTTCATAAGACTTAATTTGTGTAATAGAAACCAGCAATAAAGGCAGCAAATGTTCCCTTTGCCCTGTTGCTAACTTTGATTCATCTGGGCTGGCTTTTAGCACCTCCGAGGAGGCAGCAGAGGGACAGTTTGTACAGCTCAGCCTTAGAACAAATATATCAGATGGAGACAGAGACTCCTCATTCTCAGGGGCTCTGGCTTGTCCCCCTGAGCAGTTTTCTTGCTGCAACACAGCCCAAGGACCCGCGGGTCTCACGGGTTCCTGCCCGGCTCAGCCCCGGCGCTTCCCCGCTCCACACCAGCCCAGTCTGGGCTCTGGACACTGAGACCTTTGTGTGATTTTTTTTTTTCTTTTCAGGGTGAATGGGCCATCTGCCAAGAAGGTCGGGGCAGAGTTCTGTGTGTTTGGTAGTTCTGAATAATTCTGCTGCTGTCTTCTGTAAAAGAAGTGAGAGTGCAGAGATTTTTTTGTTGGTATCCTCTAATGCTCTGATAGTTTTACTCTCGGCTTCTAGGAAAACAACAAACAATCTTTATCTATTGAGCTTGTAAAGTTTGATTACTCTTGACATGGTCTACTGTTCTGTGCTGTTTTAATTACTCCCCTGCCGTGTATCCAGTTGGAGCTGGAATTCAGAGCTGATTTAGTTTTTCATGCATGTAATGCAACCTAAAGAAAAGCATTTCACTAGAGAGCTTCGACATTGTTTGGTCCTTGTTTTGCTGCTAGAATTTGCCTTTCTTTAGATAAATGCAGGATAGAGCAGACATTTGTGAACAGTGCCTCAGTATTTGTTGTTATTTTTCAACTGCTGCCTATGAAGCTTGGCCACTCCATGTTGAGTCCATGCAGAATGGGAGCAACCTTGCTCCAGCTGGTGCCCTCCTTTGACAGAGTGTGTTCCAGGAAAGGTGACATGACCAGACAGGAGCCACTGCAGACCTGCACAATGTGATTTATCCTATGCTGCCAGTGGGGTTTGAAAGCCAAATCCAGAAATCAGCTCTTCCAAAAAGGCTGTGCTGGGTGCTGACTGCAGGTAGTGCTGGGCCATGAGGGGGATATGCATGGCTGGCATTTAGTTGCCCTTCTAGTAAGGTTGCTGCTATTGGATTTGATCTATTTTAAGGCAAAAGGAGCATTTTCCCCCCCTTTACGCTGCCTTTCAAGGACTTGCAGATTCTGCAATTCACTGGATGACCTCTGGTGCTGATAATCACTCCAGGACAGAAATCAGTATCTTTTCAGGCATATATCCAAAGTCTCTGCTCAGCAGCATATGTATGTTCAAATGAGAGTTTACTCTCCCTCCAAGCAATAAATACCTGAGATGCTGCTGTGTTTGCTTCAGTCAAATGCTGAACCTCAAACCTGATCCCAACCTGGTCTTTAAAACAGCTCCCCAAACCTGGCACTTTCATACTGGTTGGAAAGAGCTATTCAGAGAGCTCAAAGAAACAAGTCTTTGGAAGTTCTTTTAATGGAGGTTGAGGGAGGAGGGAAGTTTGGCAATACAAGATAAGCAGTGATATTACAAAATTGTAAAGCTGTCTCATACTGACACCATGCTAAATGATTTGGAACACTCTGAGACAAGAAATGTGCACCATCAGCAGTAATGAGCTTGAAAGAGAGTTTGGCCAACACCAAAAATTTTAGATTTGGATCGAGACTAATTTGCCTTCCAGTTTTGCATGTTTTCCTTGTACTCAAACTGTGCTCTTTTAAAAGCACTAAAACAGACCAGTTAATTCCCATTGGACCAGTAAAACCCTGCCTGGACACTTCCCCACACACAGCTAAGTGCCCTGTTTATTGTCCAGTGTCACCTTTCGGCCACACAGGGTGATTCCGTTGTAAATAACAATATCAGGATATAATTTGTCAGAGTGCCACATTGCTGTTGTTGCTTGAATACCACTTTGGGAGGAAACAGTTTAGAAGGACCATTCAACTGGGGCTCTTTCAGGCTCGGATATTTGAAAAACAGCAAGACTTAAAATACTTTGTCAGACTGTTTGGTATATTGCAGTAGACTGGCTGGTGACTGTGTGTGTCACCATCTTCTCCGAGACAGGATGTGACATGAATCTTGTAGTGCCAAACCTTACAAGATATTTTTCTTCAACTCAAGTGATGGATAGTGCTTTTAGGATCTGACTGCAGGGCTTAGTGTAGTGACAACACGACATTTTTCATGGTCGTAAAGTGGTTACAATAGATCTGAAGTGTTGTGAACCACAAATGGTTAGGAACAAATTTTATCTGCTACTCAAAGCTTCATGTAGATTGCTACATCTTTCCTTTAAACAATTGTTATTGTGCTTTTTGTGCAAACATTTGCTTATGAGCTGAGCCTGGAGGTTACAAGTTCAGAGCTTTCCCTGGAGAAGAAAATGGTTCTGATTGATGGTTGATATTGAGTCCTCCAAACCTTTGGGAATGTTGATCTCCAACAGCTCCTTCTTTCTTCTACACGATCACATTCTTTCCATCTCCTTGTCGTTCCTCTGTGTCAGAGCACTCTGTTCTGCTTCTGTAGTTGTCATGTGCCCCTTGAGGCTCCTGCTGCGGGGCAAACCAGCCCCTCACACCCACCTTGTCCTCAGTCCAGGCCTTCTGTCATGACGGTGGCACAATCACCATGGGCATCCCATCAGGAGATGCCAAACCTGAGCAAACACATCCACCAGAATTACATTTATTGCCATGGCAGGCAGGCACTGAACACAGACCTCTCCAGAGGATACTTACTGAGAGGACTGTTTAAAAATATATTTATCTACAGACAAAATAATGTCTTACTGAAACAGCAACCTTATTTCTATGGAAATAGCCCAGGAGCAGCACTGCCCACCTGCAACTCCACTGCTTCCCGAGGCAGCCTGTGTCCAGAAGAACCCGGGAACACCTCCAGGTCCGTGCAGTTCACAGTTTTCTACCAAATGTAATAAACCTTCCTGGAACCACCAGAACTGCAAGTTGTAGAGAGGTGATTGCCTGTGTGGGATGCCAGTGGGATGGCCCAGAATGAGCAAGTATCATTTGCATTTTTAGTTCGTTTGGGTAATCCTTAATTCTTGCTGCCTCAGATAAAGGAAGGCTGAATGTATTCTGAAAGTGCATGGAGGGCTGTGCTGCAAACCAGCTTCTGCAACAGTTGGTGCTTGTGTTTGGCCTTTGATGTTTATCAGTAGGAATGAAAACATCAACACATGTGCTCTCTTTTTCTGTCCACTGCTCTGAGGTAGGGCTGCCCTGGCCTTGGTCACAATGCTCTCTTTTGTTCCCCTTGGTTCTTTCTTTTCTTCTTTGCTTTGACACCTCAATTTTTGGCTACTAATTTGTTTTATTTCTGGAACTGGATAATGCTCTGGGCCAATGCCTTTTAAGAGCCTCTGGAGCAGGACACAGGAAAAGAGCCAAAGCTGGAGAAGGGCTTGGAAGACACACCCAGCAAAGCACACAGGTGCAGCCATGGGTGAGAGCTGGTCCAAAGGAACAGGAGTTGGCTTTCATCCCGAAGGCCAATGATACATCTGCACTCACTGCCTCTGCTGCTGGGCAATTCCAGTTTCAGGCTGGGAAGGCTGGGGTCAGTTGTCCTGCAGGAGCTGTGTGGGGCAGTGACTGCAGTCTGCTCCTCCCCACCACCCCACTTCTAACTGTGGTCAAACTATGGTCAGACTCGGTGATCTCAGAGCTCTTCTCCAATCTAAATGATCCTACAGTTCTGAATGCTGATGGGATAGAAGGTATTGCTCTTTATAGGCAACAAGCTGTGTAGGTTGACTAGCAAGCTGCTTAAGATTCAATCCCTTTCCCTTCCTCAGATCCCTGAAATATAGAAATATACAATGTTAAAAACCTCATTCACCACGACTTAGTTTTCTTCGGTGGTCTGTTCTCCCCCTGAGAGCCTTAGGGATTGTCCCACACAAAACTGCCTGGCCTTCCTGTGATGACAGCACTCAAACCTGCTCATTCCTTGCTTCCTTGCCCAGTGCAGAAACATCCATTTACAGGAAGGGTTAAGGATGTTCCATGTTTAGCATGATTAGGTACACACTGGCAGTGTTAGGATTCACACATCCTCCTGATCCAGTGAGGACAGCTCTGAAGTGACCTTCTGGAAAACTCTGAGGAGTTCCTCTATGATTTCACACAGGCTTATCCCCACTGTAGATGCCTTAAATCCATCCAGCTCGAGCCTTTTATGGGTCCTCAACAGATGAGTGAACCTGGTGCTTGTGCAAAAGAAGGGCTTATTTGTTTTACCCCCACGTTTCAGAGATTTGCATCATGCCTCACATAATTTTGATGGTTTCTCGTTCCCCATCCCAAGCTGCTATCCAAGCATTCTGTGCAGCTCAACATTGCTCATCTGGGAGAAGGAAAGAAACCTGAGCAAGGCTTTTACAGGTCAGGACAGAGTGATGAAAAACTGTAATGTGACAGTGTTGTATCAGCTCGATTTGAAATGATTCAAAGTTCACTCTGTCCCTGGGAACTCACAGAGGGCTTGGGCAGGCCACCACCCCTATGTGGCAGCTCCTAAATATCAGCTCGAGGCCTCTGGATGTTTCCAGCCAAATTTATGGGCATGTTCCTGAATCCCAAAGTGTTGGCCTGTCCATTCAAAGTGGCAAGCACAGAATTTGTCCTGTGAATGGGGTTTATCTAAAAGCTCCTCAAAATCCATTGGCAAGTGGCCTTTGCATCAGGGCCGTCGTAAAAAATGAAGTTTGTGACTGGATAAAAAAATTGTTTTGCGTCTTTTCTGCCATTTAAAAGCCAAATTCTGCAATATCCTCAACCATTTGCATTGTACAAACCCATGTACTGAGAAAAGTGAACAAATTCGAAGACACAGTGTTTGTGCAGTAGCAGAGAGAAACCTGAATGCACTTTAGGGGCTGAAGGTTCTTATTCTGCATCCAAGAAACAGGAAATGTACTCCCTCTGTGTTTTTCATTGCTAAGAGAGATTTTCCCAATCACAGTATCTTTATCTTCCAAATTTTAAATACCCCTGGTTTTACTCAAGAGAGGTGAGTAAAACTGAGCTGTGCAGGTTTTCAGTGGGAAATGTGAACATCCCTGCTCATCCCTTTCAGCTGTGACACCACATAAATGATAGAAATATTGCAAAATTGCTCTCCCTTCTCCCTCCTGCTCTCCCCCACCTATCCACCCCCTTGGCACATGCAAAGTTTACTCTGCACACAAAGAGCCAGCTGGTTTGAACTGTAACAGCAGTCAGAGGGGTAACAAGGCAAAACCTCCAAAATCAAAGATTCTTGGGCGTTGTGCAGCCAACTGAAATGAGCAGTTATTTTAATCCTGCCTGAAAAAGCCCAGGGTGTAGAAGCAGTAGAGTGAATTACCCCTTATTGTGGGCAAAAATAATGAGTTTTCATTTTACCTTTGGTAGGGAAGGCAGCAACTGCAGCAGCCTTTCTTCTACTTGTGACAAGAAGTGAAATACACATGTGATGGGGAAACAAATTAATTGTGAGGGTCCTAATTAAAATCACTGGGAGAGGTATTACATTTCAGTGCAAAGAAACAGATGAATATGACCCTTCTGTGAACTTCTCAACCCTACTAGAAGCATAAATTTGAAGTCTCCTAGCGGAAAAGTGTTCTGGCACTGAACTGGTGTCTACAATCAGGATTTTGTCTGCAGGTATCAATGCACAAAATCTCTGCCTCGTGGAGCTCTGAGTCCCCTGAGGCTCCTTATGTTTTGCCTACGTTTGTTATAGTCCGTGTCAGAGGGTTTCAGTGGCCTGGCCCGGCTCTGGCTGCTCCCCTCTCCTCCCAGCCTCCAGCATTTCCTCAAAACACAGGGAAAAACTGCAAGGAGGTGCTGAGAAAGGCCACGGTAACTGGAGCAGAACGGAAAGCTGTGTCCTGCAGAAACGTTTGCTGGAGATATACAACTTTTGTCTGCTACCAATTGTCACAAACAGTTAAGGCAAGCAATTTATGGTGGCGTGGCTCACATTTACCCTGCTGGATTTCCATCTCTGACTCCTACCTGGCACATTGCACCCATTCCTCCTGATTTTCCCCTTAGGGCAGGGCAAGATGAGCATTATGAAAGAGATGCACACTCCTTTTCTTTAAAGGGCTGACTTTTGCGGGGTTTTTTGGCGCCTTCATCATTTAGCAAACGCTTTTGCTGAGTGACAGCTGTTTCTGCTCAGAAGCAGGACACAAAGTTTGGCTTTGTTTTAATCCTGGGATGTTTATCACAGCACTTTGAAGCGTACACCCTTCATTTTCCCCTTCTCTATCTCTCCAAAGCTTTGGGGTTGAGAAGAAGCAGGAAGAGGAAGGGTTTTCAAAGGGATGTTTTGCTGTTAAAAGTTCAGCTCTGCTCTCGTATGTGATTTTCCTGGTTGGCAGCTTTATGGCCAAAACCCCTGTTTTAAAACTGGTGCACACTGGTGATATCATGAACATGCCACATGGTGTCTGATGGCTTTCAGTGACAGCAGATTTATAGCATTTTCCCTCATAAAAATCCTCTCCTCTGCCAAAAGAGATCCAGCTGGAGTTATGAAATCACTAAATGGACCCTGCTACAGTGAGGAAGTTTGGCCTTTCCAGTCTCCTCCATCTGTTGTGTGCAGTGCACATCCATAGCCTGGTACTCTGGGAATCACAGCATTCCATGGGGTACCCCTGGCTCCTTATTCCTGTGGAGACCTGGGATCTGAGAGCAGCTTTGGGGGTCTTGTGTGCTGCTTTGCAATTAATAGGAAGTTCATCTTATTCCATTGTAACCAAGTTTTATTAATGTCAGTGCGTTAAGATATTGGTGAAGGGTAAAAATTCCCCACCTAACCGAGAGATATTTCACCCCAGAAATCTGAGTGCCTCCAAACAGACCTAATCCCTTCCTGAGTGCTTGGGAAGCGGTTACTGGAGCTTGGATGTCACCCCAAAGAGATCTTAGTTAATAATTCTTTCACTAGGAAATCTGTTCTGAATCTGCTGTGACTCTCTGACCACTAATGGCTTTCGTGTTGCTCACGGTGAAAATTCATAGGCAATTAGGGGAACAGAGACAGATCTGATAGCTAATTGCTGCAAAAATCATCCTCTGAATGGTTGAAAACCAGAAGTCCTCAGCTGAAGTCCACAAATGTTTTCATGCAAACTGGAGGGGTCCCCCAGAGGTGCCTGTGGGGTGAGGATTTGGGGATATTGGGGTGATGTGGGGGGGTTTGGGGGGACTGGGCTGGAAGTAGCAGAGGCAGCATGGATTTAGCATCACTCCATGCTACTACCCATCTGCACTACCCACCCAAAGGCACCACTGGCTCTCCTGGCCACGGAGCATTCACAGATTGTGTTGGAGGTTTAGTGCCAGCCCTATTGCCTTTGGGGAACGACTGTGCCATGAACAGAATGGAAGGGACATATTTGCACAGGACCAGAGAACAACTTCACATCCAGCTCCCTTGGAATTCCCATTCTGCGTACCAGTTTAAGACTAGAAAGTCCAGCTTCTTGCTTGCTTTAGTTTTTCGGATTAGGAGGACAGTACTGTTTGAAAGGTATCACTAAAAAGATATATATATTGATATATACATATATATATACACACACACATGCTATATTCATTTGAAAATATATACTTAATTTGTAGCTGACATCCTGGCTGGAGTAGAGGGAGTGAAAAGAAAAATGGAAAAGAAAATGAGAAAAGAAGAGTGAAGAAATAAATGTCTCTGTGAATATGGGTAAGAAACCCAGGGAAATCGCTATGTTTCTTATAGCCTGGAATAAAAATCAGGGTGTCAGGGTGAGGGAGTCAGAATATTTCCTTATGATTTTAGCAACAGATTGGACTAATGAAATGAGGGGACTGTCCTAGCTGGCTTTGCTTCTGCTCAAACACATCCCACCTGGCCCCGCACTGTTTGTGCTGACCCCTGCCAGCCGTGTAAAGTGACACTTTAGGGACCAGATCTGAGCAAGAGGGGATTAAAGAGCAGGCTGGCACTTGGGCTTTGGTGGCAGCGGCCTGGCAGGGAGCTGGGACAGGCGGGGCTCCAGCACCGCGGCCCCTCCAGAGGGAGGACGCGGAGGGGCCGTGCCGGGTTCCGCGCCGCTCCACGTTTAATTCTTTATTTGTTCTGCGTGTGAGCGTGGATTTGGCGCTCGGCTCCAGGCAGCCCTGTGTTTATCCACGGGGCTGCAAAGGTTCAGGCTGACAATGGGCTTTCAGCCCCGAGTGACGAGGCCACCTCCGAGTCTGCCGCCGCAGGGCCCGTCTGCGCCCTGGGGCCCGGGGAGCCGCCGGCGCCTCGGCCGGCAGGATATTTACCCCCAGAAGCAAGGCTGAGCTCACTGGGTCCATGCCCGGGGGCCAGGACCACTCTCTGGCCGGTTGTGGCTCCTGGAGCTCGAGGTGCAGGGGCTGAGACGCTGCAGGGAGTGGCTCTGAGCTGCTGTTTGTCAGCAGAAGGGAGTTGGCCGTGTGGGATGGAGTTAGTGGGGACATCTGCACGTCGCTCTCCTCCCCGGCCTCTGCTTAATGCTCCTTCTATTCTCAGCCACAAAACAGCCCCCGAGGGGCAGCTGCCACCAAGTGCAGTAAGGGAATACCCCTGTGGATGCTCTGGCTCCTGCTCAGGGCCGGACAAAAAAGGCAGGAAACCAAAATACCCTGTACCAGCGCCACGTCCATGCCCTTGGCCCTGTTCTCACACCACCCGGAGCACAGAAGCCGCGGGGAGCCAGTGTGTCACCATTGTTCATTGTTAGTGGCTCCCGATCTGAAGCAGTGAGTGGGGAGCCAACATCCCACTCCAGCTTGCAGAAACCATCCAGCTCCCTCCTTGTTTGTGGGCGAGCAGGGGGGATGACAAAGGGCGCTGCTGAAATCCAGCAGTGTGGCAAGAGCTGTCGTGTCATAGTGGCAGATGAGAAGGAGGAAAATAGGGTTTTATGAAGAAAAATCGCAGATCTTCGTGTTGCTTCTGTTTTCCCAGGGTGGTGCCATAGCTGAAGGTGTGTCCTGAGGGGTTCTCATGGCTGCTCTGTGTATTGCAGAAGTCAGAGAAATACTGTGAAGATGTCAAAGGGAAAGGAAAAAGAGAACCCCACAGACAAACAGCCTGTCAGTGCATTCAGTGGTGAAAGGAAGGTGGGGCAGGGATGAAAGAGGAACAGCTATCGATTAAGGAAATGAGGAAAAAGCTTGTAATGCTTCAATTTTCCAAAACCCAAAGCCTATGTAAACCCTAGTTTGTTGTTTGTTTAAAAATACTTCTCTGTGAAAGAAAAGATCTGATGATTGGAAATGATGCTTTTGGACTGAATATTTTAGTTTTGGGAAGCCTGCTTTTTCAGCAAGAAAACCTTTCACATAAAATATTCCAAAAGGCTGGAGGTGTTTGTGTGCAGTGCTGTAACTAATGAAGGTGATTCTCAGATCAGACAGATGTTTCTGCCTGATTTCACCTGCTCTGAGGACAGTCTGACACCTCCTTTCCTTACAAACCCAATCCCATGAAAGGCTGGCATGTTTTGCCTGTGGTGGCCCCCAAATCCAAATGCCTTCACACTAAGGAGGAGGTCAGCAGGAGATGACAGCTGAAATATGGAACTTCTGCTCATATGGTACCACATCTTTCCATGTCAGCAGCCAGGAACTCCAGATGTGGCTGGGAGCAGCCCTTTCTGGAGGACACAGCAAGCACATGGCTGTGCCCATCCCTGCTCCACAGGGAGCTGGGGCCACAGCCAAATGTGAGACCTTGGATTTCCACATTTCCAGCCGCAGGATTGACGGGCAGGACACAAACATTACCTGTGGGGGTGAGGTCCTCCCCCAAGGCGTGCAGAAAAATCTCTTTGCTTTCATTTCCCTGCACGCCTGTCCCTTCTCATCCCTCTGATCCAGATGCTCCTTTTCATGCTGCTGTGAGAGGTTAATATTGCTGACAGGAATCAATAATCTGAGATGTGGAGCTCATTTCTTGGCAAATCAGTGCAGAGGAAGTAAACAGTGCCTGTTTGTTTTGACTTTCTTCCCTCATTAAATCTGGTTTATTTTACTAGATGGTCTTTTGATTTCATTAATTAAAATATGACTGGACAGGGAATGAGAACGAAGACAAAGGACTCATGATTGATATATACAAAAAGGGAGGAATATCCTTTGGATTCCTGTTGCCACTAAGGAAGTTGTAAGAGGTAATGCAGATCTTCATCTCTTGGCTCTGTAGCTGAAGGGAGGAGAGGATGGTAATTTTAGCTCTCCGTGGTGCTTTGCTAGAATTCAGGGTTGAGATTCAAGGTCTTTGAAAAAGCTGGGTTAATTAATGATAAATAAAATGTGGTGAAGATAAGATATAGAAAAATAAAGCAGACTAAAGCAAAAATATATATTCCAAATCGATTGTTACAAAAGCATCCACTATGTTTTAGTGTCTCCCCTGTTTTTTAGAAAAACACTTGGGAATAGGGGGTTTCTGTCTGTTCATGTTTCAGCAAATGTTAATCAGCTGTTGGACTATCAATGTGTGGATTCTTTTCGAATTGGTTGCACAGATTTTCCTTAGTGCTTTCACCAAAATTTCTCCTCTGTGCTGTTGCACTGTCAAGACAATTCACCCAACTCATACCCCACTTGCTATGCTGTAATGAGATCAAGTAGCTGTGACACTTGCAGTCGGAATAGTAAATGTATTAAAAATTGCAGCTTGAGAAAGACAAATTCTACTTCAAAATCAAGTCTTGGGCCTCAAAATGAAGGATGGAGGCCATTGGAAAGAATGTAAAAGGCAAGATGCAGTACTTCATAATTTTGAAAAATGAAACACTTGGGAAGTGTCAAAGTATTTATTCAGAACTTTGCATAGGAATTATTTAACTTTCATTGATTTGTTTAGTCTCGCAATTCACATTTATTTTAAAACAGGTGCTAAATAACTGTCTTTTTTTTTACAGGTTTCCTTTCAGACTGAAAAACACATCTCATTCAATGTAAATCTACACCTTTTTCAGGCAGTCAAGTGCTTTCAGTTGACTCAGGTCTATTGCTAGGCAAAAGCAAAATCTCCATTTTGGTTTGACTTGAATCAAATTTCAGATTATTTCTTGTGTTGCTGCTGACAGGAAAACCAGCTAGCTCAGCCTGGGCTGACACCCACAATTGAATGAGTAATTAAGCCCTTTGCAGTAATTGGATTATGAAGGAATTGGGCTGGTGGCTTCCCACCAGAGCCTCTGCAAGGGCAGCCCAGCAAGGGCACAGCACCCAAAAACCAGGGATGTCCCCAGGTAGTGTGGCTTGAAGACCAATCCCATCTCTGCTGGCTTCAATATTGGAAACACTCAATTTTCTGCCTGCATTCTCTGATTTGCCCGATCCGTAGGAAAGTTTTATTTTTGCTCCAGGAAGGAAATTGTTTCCTGCCCTCCCCAAAATATGAATTCTTCTCTTTACTGCCTTTCCTCGAGCACCATTCTGAACAGCACTGGCCTTCAGAATGTCCATGGGCTTGCCTGAACTTGAGGAGAAAAATTATCAAGGGTTTATGAGCACCGTGCTGGCACGAGAGCCAGCTCCCCGTGCGTTTCCATGACAAGAAAGGCTTTTTATGACCTCCAGCCACTCGGGAACCAGCTGAATTCGCAAATCTCATTTCTTTTCTTCCCCACTACACGATGAGATTGCTAGGCAAGCAGGCAGGCTTTTGGAGTGTTTTTCCAGCTCCAGGTTTCCTACTGGGTGCCATTAAGTGGCAGGTAAAACGTGGTGGTGGTTGGGAGATGCACAGCACGATGTTTTGTTTGCTGCCTCGCTGTGATCATTTACGCTTTGCTGGGACATTCTGCAAAACTGAAGGCTGTAAACATGTGTTATAAATTGCTTGAAAATGAGAGGAAACTTAACTTTCCTTATAAAAGGACTAAGGGCTGTAATTTATTACTGTAAACAAGAATGAGAGGACAAAAAATTCAATTAAAAAGGAAAATGTCAAGCTCTTTTTACTCAGAGTTTGAAAGGACCTGAAGCCGATTGTTTCCTCCCGTGGAAGGTCTGGTTTCTATCAGCCAGGCAGAAGGGCTTTTGTTTCTAGCAGTCAAATCAACAGGCCAGGGAGAGTAGCTTTGAACTGCAATTTGTCTTTACGTATTTTGAAAATGTTCTTTCGATGTGTTTACACGTTGGCTGGGGCACTTCTGCTGCAGTCAGCTCTTTCTGGGACAATTAATCAAACGATCAAGTCTCTGATTAATCAAAGTTTCTCCTGACAGCTCCTTTCTTTCAATCACCTGCTGAGTCTCTACTAAAAGCCAAACAACCAAATGATTAAACTCTTCTTTTTTTTTTTTTTTTTTTTTTTTTTTTTTAATGGGGAAGAATGAAAGAAAGAAATTAAAAAGAAGGCGGAGTGTCTTGCAGATTTGGCACTTTTCGAGGTACATACCTCGAGGAGAGAGAGATCTTGGACTGCATTTGTGATGCAAACTGGAACCTTTGGCTACCAAATGCAGGATGTGGTGTATCCTGTTCAAAGAGGCACATATTTTGCATGTTTTTGTTGGCTCCTCTCAATCAAAGCATGCTGTGATTCAGCTACACTAAAAATTAACAATCTATGTTATAGCCATGTATTACATTACGCCCCCCTCTTTTTTTTTTTTTTTTTTTTTTAAATTTTTTCCAAAAAGACATCTCCTAAGGAGAAGTGAAGGTAAGTAACAAAACCTTGCAAATGTTTTCGTAATAATTATTCGACGGCAGTCAAATCGTGCCACTTTAAAAGATCAGCTGAGCTATCTGTAAATATTTTCTCATCTCTGCAGAGCAGTACAAACTCCTAATAAAATGCATCTGTTTCCATTTCTGGAGTAAAATTGAGGTGAATTTTTGTGTCAATGGCTCTTCAGTGTCACTGCAAATAGAAAAGAAGAGGAGAAAGAGTTAAAATAGGAAATGCTGGCCCACAGCAACTTGGTATTTTTGTGAAACTGGTTTTAGGGGTTTTCTTAAGGAGAGAAAAGAGACTGCATTGGGTGAGTTGATTGTGAGTAGTGTTGTCAAAAATCAAAGACTGAAATCTGAGTGATGGGTGATGTCATCTGAGTCTGCTGGCAGCTTAATTAAGGCTCTGAGCACTGTCTTCTTTTTGTCCTGTAGGATTTTAGACTCTTCATTAGCAGCCATTCTTCACATCTATCCTTCAGAGGTATTTTTATAAACCAGTGAGGTGCTACAGAGGTGACACCTAAATTTCTTTACAGATAAAACAAAACCAAGCTACCAGGGAGCTAAATAACTCAACTCTGTCTAAGATCCAAAGAGGGAGAGACTCCTGGGCTTTGCCAGGACTGGTCACATCCCCAGACTGCTCCTCTGACCAGGGAATCACATTCATGTTCCCTTCAGGCAATCCCACCTGCTTCTGAAAACTGGATTAGAGGGTTGCCCTGCTGTGAGCACACATAAAACACCTCTGAGTTAACTGGCAGAGTAGGAACACAGCTATTTTTTGCATAGTCTGTTTCAGCATCACTGGTAGATCTCCAGATTTCCTCCTATTCTATATTTCTGATGTACAAATCCCTCTGTGAGCCCACAGTTTTGTTCCCCTGCCACACCTATATCTAAGTCACTAATTACTCGTGTTACATGCTGATGAGCCAAATAGTTTTTTCCTTTCCCCAGGGTGGCAATTAAAATTCAAGATTGCCTTTATTAGCTGAAGTGGCCTTAGGAAAAGATCTTGTCCAACACATTTAATGACATCTCCTTAGCATTTCATTTTCAGCAGGCATTTCCAAAGAAACTCCATTTTGTTTCAAGGGAGAACTTTTTATTTAAGATAATGCAGTTTGCAGGCTTCATAAATAACCAACATTGTGTTCATTCTTCCAGTTGCAAAACACCCCTCGAAAACAATCCCAAGCAAACATATTTTTCTCCCTGCTTGTATTTATTTTGTTCTGTTTTTAATAACCTGTGCCTGGCATCTTGGGTATTTATCACCACAGAGAGGACTGGACATGAAAAACCCAACGCAGCAGTGAAAAAATAAAAGAAAAATAAAATAGAAGCCAAAAATATAAATCTTAGAGAAATGATGTTCTGAGAAGTGAAATGGCATAAAGAAGTCTCTTGGTTGTAGTGGTGAAAGAAGCAATTGCATGTTGAGTTGTAGGTACGGAAGTGCAGAAATATCTTTAAAATAACACATCTCTTCTGAACTTCATCATGGAGAAGACTCCTGAGGGCTGACAGATTCATGAAAATAGTTAAAATTATCTTCTAGATGAATGTTTCTGGCTGTACACCTAAACCTTAATTTTAGCAGGAGATGAGATCTCAGTCAACTACACTGAACTCAGAAAAAATATGGAGAGAGACATATAAACTAAAGCCACTCACAACCTGCCACATTTAAGATATTGAGCAGCCCTTTCTCATTCTGTAAAGTTTAAATATTTAAACAAATGAGGAAAATTCATCTTATTCTTGGCACAGGTCTTATCCATTTTATTACTCACTATCTCCAAATATGCTAAGATGCCAAGTAATTTCCAGTTTTTATCAAATTTTAACTTTGGAGCATGACTCTGGGATATTATGTTCAGAAGTGCGTGGAGCTTTTGAAGCCGAATTTCCTTGGATTTAACATATCCCTTTCAGAAATTTTCCTTTAGCTGGAAATTCATTCTGAGCCAGTAATCTTATATGTTATTTCTGAAACTCTGAGGTTTATAAAGCATATAATGAAATTTAAGTCTTTAGCCCAGGTGGAATCACAAATTAACATTGAGTTCTCTGCAAACAGCAAGGCTGGTTGCCTTTTTTTGTGCCTTTGCATAATTTTTGGAAAAACTGTGGCAGAAAACAGCTGCAGAGCCATGACAGTCACCGGGGCAGTCACCCCTTTCCTGGGAAAGCAATCCTTCCTTGGCAGGGGGAAGGTGCTTGTGCTGGAAGTGTGGGAGAAAACTGACCATGACCTGCAGATATTTCCTCAGAACCTTTATGGGTCATGTCTGTCTGTGCATGGATAAAGGATTCCTTTTGATGTGGTTATTATCTGGACCGTAGCAATGGCACAACATTAATCACAACAAGTGATAGAGAGGGTTTTTTTAAACCATTAAGATCACCACTCTTCAGTTATGAATTTTGCCATCTCAAATCCTCAGGCCAGTTCCATACTCAGCCAAATTTATCTGATTCCAAATTACCAAATAGCTTAAATTAAACTCAGCATGCTGAAGCAGCCACTCCTGTTGTTTTCCCTGATGCAGGACAACATGAGTTTTCCTGTAGTTTCTCTTGCAACATATTTATTCTGCAGGATATTTTAATCACCAGCTCTATGCTTGATAAAGCTGTTGTATATTAGAACATAAATTGAATTAACCCCATCCTGGGTGATATGGACAACGAGAGAAAAAAAAGTCACAGTGGGAAGAATTAATCTGTTACTACTGTCTTGTTTTGCCTGTATTATATCAAAGAAGCAGTGCTGGGGAACATCACCTGAATGCCCAGGAATTAGAGCAGGTGTGTGGTCACAGCTTGTGTCAACCTGTGCCTGTCCACATGGACTTTTCTGGTTGTTAGAGCAGGTGAGGGAGCCACTGGAGTGCAGGCATTGCCTACTGGGCAGCCCCCAGTAGCTGCATCACCTCTTCAGTGTGTTTTCTCAGCGCTGCTCCTCTGTGTTTCAGGTGGGTCTTGCTTGCCAGAAGGAAAATTCTGTTTATGTAGCATATTATGGAGGTGACACGCTCTTTGCCCCTGTTAGGAAAAGTCTGCCTTTCCCCCCTGAATCTAAACCAAAAGTCACACCCAGTGAAAGAATACAAATGCTCTTTTTATTTGGGAAAACACATAGCAGGACTCAGCCACTTTCCTGGGCCAGCTGCAGGTAGAACTGGGATCCAAATTGGCACAGCAGGGGAAGCAAGCAGGAATTTCAGCTAAACTGTGACTAATGGGCACCATGCAAAGGGACATCTCAGGGTCTGAGTCCCAGAGCACCTCTTGATCAAGGAGATGAATTTGGGCAGAGCAAGGCCTCAGGTGTGACTGCTCAGGAGCAAAAGTCAATAGTCAGCACTTTCTGACTTATCTGACAGGCAGACACTTGGCCTCAGTGCTTATTGGTACAAGCAAAGTGTGTTTCATACCTATTAGCTGCTTTTCCTTCCAGGAACTGACTTGTCCTGGAAGCTCTGCCAAGTGGTTTACATGCAAGCCCATCACTGATGAGCAGCTCAGGCTGCCTGCTAAGCCACAGCTGAGTCCAGCCTGCTTTATATTCCCTTTTCACACTCAAGAGAGCTAGCACCAGGATTTTGTGAGCCCAGAGCAAAAAAATTTAAACAATGGAAGTGTTCAGAGCTGTTTCCTTTGGAGATGCTCAGTGCTGATTAGATCTCCTGCACAGCAGGTATCCACCTAGCAAAGAGCTTAGCAAGAGCTGCCTCGGACAGCCAGGGCGGCCCTGCAACGTGCAGGGATTTTTAATTCCATCTGTCACACACAGCTTCTTGCAAAGCTTCCAAAAATCACATAACCCCGTGCCCAGTCCCGGCTCTGAGAGCGAAGGCCTTTTGTTTATTGTCTTTGGGCCTGGGGTGCCTGCAGCTGTGCTGGTGGTAGCAGCACCAGACCCCCTGACAGACCCCCTCGGTGGGGGGAGCGGGGACTGGGGTCTTCCCACGTCCAGAACTTCATTTTTTGGAGTGATGGTGGCAGAGGGTCATGGGCCTCTTCTTGCCTTTGCCTGGAGTGTCCTCTTGGAGCCTGCTGATGGCCAAGCCCTGTTAAATGTCCCCCTGGATGGGTTTTCCCCACACTGCCACCACCAAAGGGACCACCTGTCCTTCACACCTGGGCTACCAACCGTGATGACATGTCTCATGGCCAAGGTCTGTCCTAAATCCCACAAACTCTTTCTGGGCACCAGGGAAGATTCCACACCAACTATGAGAGGTTTCCTTCAATGTCTCAGACTGGTACCAGCTTTTATTTTTGCCCGTTGCACATCTGCTGGTCCTCTTGTCAGAACTTCTGCACTGCAGCAATGTGAATGCTGTCAGGTGGCAGGAGGGGTGAGAGGGAGGTAGAAATCTGTGCGTGACACTTGTGGACCTACAGTCAGCCCCTTGTTGGAGTAAGAGCACAAATTAAACCTATAATGCATAAAATAACAACAGTGCAAATCCAATTGGAGTTGCACCTTTCCTTCAGCCATAAACAAAAATATGAAGCTGAGAAGCCCATATGTGCTATCAGAGATGTGAAAACAGCAGAGGGGAAAAGATTCTGTTCCCAGCAGGTTGCTGGGTGTGCAGCCCACGTCCCCGCGGTGCGCGGCCGGCGTGCGGCGGTGGCACACACACCGTGGAATGTCTCTGCCACAGGGGCCTTTTTCAGCTGATGTTTTCCTAGAAGGCCATGCCAGGAGACATATTTGTGTTTGTTGCCAGGGCTGGGAGTTGCCTACAGGTGCTGATTATTGACCGTTCCTCCTCCACAAGGGAGCCAGTGTGTGAGCCACCCTCCGCCCCGCCTGGGAGCCGCTATCACATTCCCGGCCCTTCCCTGCAGCTGGGAATGAGCTGTTTGGCCTGGACTTGGTGGCACAGATGGTGCCACCTGTGGCAGGCTCTGCCAGCAGGACGGATCCCAGGCAGCTGGGAGGTCATTCATGGCAGGCAGAAGCCAAAATCCATTTGCAATTACACCAAACTCCCCGGGCTGACAAATACCTTTGGCTGCTCCCATGCCCTGCCTCGGGGCTGATGGACTTGTGGACCACTGAGGAGGCCTGTTCAGCCCTGAACATGGCCCAGCCTTTCAATTTTGGGAGAAAAAAAAAATCATTCAGCATCCTCCCAAAAAACAGAGCAGCCTGATTTCCGAGGTTTCACAGTGCCTGCAGATCTGTTTGCCTTACCCATAACAGTATCTCCTGGCCCATGAGAGGGTCACCAGAGAGACTGAGCCCTCCCCAGATGAACATTCATTTCCTGCAGGGATTTTCTCTGGCAACACTGAATGTGCCAGACTCGGTGATGGCAGGTTGGTTTTACACACCAGTGATGGAATCCAGAGTATAGACTGGGATTTTTCACTCCCGATGGCTATCAGATAAAGAAAAACAACTTCTGGCTTTCTTCTGCCCTCTCTGTTCCAAACAAGAAGCATTTATTATACATTTTTAAATTAAGATTTAGGCTGATAGAGCAAGATTGCTGCCTCACCCTGTAGTGCCTTTGTTGAAAAGACAGCTGAACACAGTTACTAAAGGAAAACTTTTGCCTTGATGATCTATTCTTCATTTTTCAACTGTGTTCTTTCCTGATGTCCAGTAAAATAATAGAATGTAAATCACAGCAGCCTAAAGGCTCAGAGTGAGATTCCCTGACAGGTGGCCTTGGAGCAGGCAGGGATTTGGGAAGATTCCTGCAGTGTGACTAAAATTGTCACATTCTGACTTTGTCGAATTTATGTGAAAAAGAAAATCATGGAGTCTTTGCACCTGAAGCTATAAAGTGGCTCATGCTCCCTTGAAGCAGAGCCAGCACTTATTTGAAATTTGGTCCACCTCAGGGACCATCGTTTGAACTGAATAATAAAAGCTGAATTGAGGCAAATTCACCACTTGTCAGGAGTAGATGTGAAAGGCTTGTGTTGATTTTTTTTCATCTGTTTGGTGTGGTTGTTTCTATGCTGTGTTGGTATGACCCTGACCCCAGTCTGGAGATCCACAGACATATATTTGTGTTTTAAAAAATGGCAAACCCACGTATTTTCTAAGAAAATTCTCTAATTTGCTGGTTTGTTGTTTTTTTTGTTTTTTTTTTTTCTGGGTTACTTTGGGAAGAGGAGTTGAGTTCAGTAGAAAATCTAAATTTGAAAGTTTGTGTAAAACATATTTAAGGGCTTTTTGTTTTCAAACAGTAACATTCCCAAGAAGTATTAAAAAGAAATACATATCTTTCTTTCTTGTTTATTTTTTTGTAATTTTTAGATCAACACCCGTCATTTTCATTAGTGCTCTATGACCCAGTTCATCACTAACATGCTGAAAAATTAAACATCCTCTGAAGTACTTCACTAAATCAGGGATTGGAGCTCCCTAATGACAAGTACATGCACACTCCACCAGCCAGCCATCGGATTCTTTTGCATCCACTTATGTCTCTTTTTCCTCCAGTGCAGAAAACGATGCCAAGATGCATTTTGCACCGGCCTACCGCACACTGAGATCTCCCCTGCTCCCAGACCCCTGACAGAGAGCACTTTTGCTTTCATTTATTACTTCAATATAACTTTTTTTCTCCTTCTGTGTTTCGCAACATCGAGCTAACTTCCCGCTGGCTGTGATCGCCAGGGCCCGTTTGGCATCGTGGTGGAGGAATCCCAGGCATGTTCCACCAGCCCCCTCCTGACCTGTGGGCAGGCTTCAGGCAGCCACTCTCACCTCTTCCCTTCATTTTTTTCTTGGAGCAGAGCTGGGTGAAGCCCAGTTTTTCCATCTGACAGCGGCACTTTGTGATCGCGGGGTTGTTTTTCCCTCTGCGCCTCACTGTGAACCAATAGGTCTCATTTGAAATGAATGAGTGGGAGAGAGAGAAAGGAGGAGGACAGATACCTTACAGTCCCCTGGTGAGGGAATTGCTCAGGCTTCCAGCTCTCTAGGCTCCGCTGCCAGCTCTAAAGGCTCTGCCTTTCACATCCCAGCTGGCCTCCCCACCCCAGGCCCCGGATGCTCTGGGCTGGGGTGAGCACAGACTCCCTTTCTGTGCACAACCAAAAATTCCTCTTTGCAAAAAAGAAGCGGGAGAAAACCCATCATGTTCCTCCAAACAGTTTCCTTCTCAACGCATTGGTATTTTTCCACCCCAAAAAGCATTTCATAAGAGCTTTCCAGCCCGTTCCCTCCCGTGGCCTTTAAAAGCCGTGTCAGTCACCGGAGTTGTTTCAGTAGCTGGTCCCACCAGAGTGGGTTCAACTCTATTGATTCCAATGGCACCTAATTTGTATGGATGAGTGTTTTCATGTCTACAGATACATGTAATGGTTTGGAACACATTTATGTGCCTGATATAATTAAACCCAGTGGTTTTATATGCCTTCGTATTGGCATAGGGGAGATGTTATGAGAATACCAGGTCCTTCCTTATGGAAAAGTCTTACGGAATTTAATAAGAAAACAATAACCATTCTTAGGGTTTGGAGCTTTTTGAATAGGACTTAAAACTGAATTACATCATTGCAATTCTATAGAATGTCTTAAAAAGTCTTTGCAAGAGGGGATCATTCTCTACCAAATTTTAAAGATTACACAGCCATTTCCATAGATTATTTCATTTCTCTCCAATTCTACTGGTTGCACTCCTATTAATTTCTGTGGGGTTTTCCCATATGGCATGTATAATTTTGGCCATAAAACTACTCCCTGAGGCAAAATAGGCCGTGAAAGACACACAGCCTCAGTTTAGCCCAATGAAATCCCATTAGCTTCCAGAAAGACTGAGTCAGGTTTGCAAAATGATTTTGCGTCCCTGTTCCATTCGTGTACTCCAGTGCTGTGCACACGGGTGTTCCCTGCCCTGTGGAGGACACAGCCTTCAGCCCCAAATCTGAGGTGTTTGAGTTCCTGTGTGTGGTTTAGGAGGCGTGCCAGAGCCCATCACACTTAGTGGCATATTGAAGAGATTAGCAGTGTGATCAATTAAAGCATTTTAAATTTTAATCAGCTTTTTCTCCCAAGCTTCCCCTCCTTCCCTCTGTCCCCCTGCCCGCTCCCTCCATCAGTGTTTATGATGTGTTACGAGCCACCACGTGCTCCCCTCCTCCTGCCTGCAGGGCCAGTGCTGGATCAGCCTTGTGGCCATTTGGGCTCCTTGGGGCTTCCCCTGTGTCCCTGTGGCTGTGCCCACCCGTGCTCAGCCACCCTTGAGAGCACCCCTCCATCCTCACCAGTGCCCCTGTTCAAATAATCCCCCCCTGACCATCAGCCTTGGCCAGGAGCAGCCTGACCTCTTCACTCTAGAGAAGCTGCTCTCCAAAGAGCTGCAATCAGCACTAATTCAAACCGAGCCTCACGGGCTCATGTGTCTTCTCTGTGCTTAGGGATACCAGGAGTGCACTTTCCTGCTTGCTGCTGATGTGCTGTGGTGGGTGGGTGGGATGCCTTTCAGCCTTCACCTTACCATTGACCTCATGATTTATTTTGATTAACCTAAGCCTACTGAATTCCAGCCCTTCTTGCAGAGCCTGGTGCAACCTGCAGCACAAGCCCAGCCCTAGTTCGGGTAAGCAGAAAGGACGGCTTCGCTTACGTTCATGTTGCAGTGATTTATTTTTTCTTCTCATACCCTTATGAAAGTGGACACCACCCGTGGATGGTGGGGTCAGACTTCACCTTCTCTCGCATGTGCTTAAGTAAGCAAATGTCTTTGAGGGAACTTCAAAGCAGGGGATTGAGAGCAGGGCAGATTTTCAGCCCTGGAATGAACAGCTTGGCATGTTGAGATTGAACCCCAGCACGGTGCTGGATGTGTGGGTGTCTTGGATGTAGCAGGGTGTAACCCTAGCCCAGAAGAAAGCATGATTCTGGCATAGGTTGGTACAGCTGCACTGCTGCCAGTGGACTGATTTTGATTTCCAGAGAAGGAGACCTAGTTCTTAATTTGTCATCTGAGATTTTGAAGTTATCCAGTGTGGGGTGTAGAATGTCTCAACCTGATTGCATTGCACAAAGAGTGGCCAGACCCTTCATTTCGAGGAAGCAACACCATTTTCTTCCAGAAAAGCATCTGATCCCATGAAGCCTGGCTAGAAATCACTTAGCAGTGGGAACTTACTCCTATAACAGCACAAATAATTTACAGCGAGGCTTTTGCCATTATTATTCTGCTGCATTTCTTTGAGATATAAAATTATTTTATATTGCATATTTTCCCATGCCCTTTCCCTGCTTACACTGTCTGCCTCGACTCGTTGCTAATGACGTTTGTTGACAAGCTCAGTGCATTTTGATAAGTCTTCTGCCAAAGTGTCTCTAATAAAAATAAGAAGAATGACAAGTGGAACAGCACAAAGAGGATTCCAACAGCAACAACCGAAGGTTAAAGCAGCATAAAACAGGGGGAAAACATAACAAAAACAGAACACAGCGAGCCCAGATTGCCTTTGTTAAGAATATTTAATGCTTAATTTTGTTTTATAACCCCGGCTCTCAAGCTATCTGTGCAACTTAGATTCCCTTCTTTTGCAGTTGTAGGAATTTGCCTTCAATTCCTGTTGGGGCAGGGGGAGCTCTGTGTATGTATTTTGCACCTTCAGTCTTTGGCCTCGTTGGTTTCTGGTCTTTCAAGAGTCAGAGCAAAGACACGTCTCCTGTGCACGTGGCTGGACAAGGCTGGTGGCTCACAGCCCCTCAGCACAACTCCCTGCCAAAGGACAGAGATCCCACAGCTCTGAGATGGGGCAAATATAATGGGGTGTGTGTAGCCAAGCATTTGGGACATTTCCTGGCTTGGCACATCCAGTTCTGCACCAGCTGGGGGTCCCTGTCTGGCCCTCTGCACAGCTGGGGAGAAGGGGTGAGGAGCTGCTTAGAGGGTGAAGTTCCCAGGCCCAGCACCAGCTGTTCCTGGCAGGGAGTGGGAACAACCTCAGCCCTTGCTCCTCAACCCATGGACCCCTCCCCTGCCTCCTCCACCACCCCTGTTTAGTTCTGGAGGGCACCTGTGATTTCTCAGCTCTGTGCCTCTCCCTCCTCCACGCGAAAGAGGAAAATTGCTCCTGAGTGAGTGGCTCTGCCTCTGTTTGGGCTTCACCCGGTGGTGATGTCACAACTGTGAAGTGATGACCTCATGAGACAACAGGGCAATCAGGATGGTTGGCTGGGCTCTGTCTCTTAGGGATGTGAGGAGAAATAAATGTACAACTGAAGCAGCAATGGGTGATTGGATGGGAGATTCCAGCGCAGGCACTAAAGGCATCTCCTCATGTTAGACCTTGGTGCCGTCAGCTGGGATGGAGTGCAGGGAAAATCAGTGACAGAACCATTTAATACACATGAAATAGCCCTGTTTGAAATTCTGGAGATTTCTGCAGAATTTAATAAATCTTTTCAGCTGTTTTACGGAACGCCTTGACGACCTTTTCAAAGATGCAGGAAGGCCAACGTGTCCAAACAGCTTTAAAGCCCTTGGCCCAAGCTCCAGGCTGAGCACAGCTGTGCCTGACCCCACCGTGAGAACCAGAGAGGGGCTGAATTCTCCATTTGTTAGTGCTGGGAAGGTCCTGGCTTGGCTCTTCTCCAGTGTGAAAAGTCCCTCTTTGAAGCAATGAGGGCTGAAGTTACAGGTGTCCCGAGGCTGGGATCAGGGACAGCAGCAGCTGCAGGGAGGGGTGGCCCCACTGCTGTGTCCCCTGGTGTCACCTGTGGGCCCTCGCTGGTGCTGTTACCCAGGACAATTTTAGCCTTTAGCTCATGGGAACCACCATTCGAAAACCTGTTATAGTGTGATGCCTTTTAGTCAGGAGCAAAGGATTAGATCTGGATTCCTCCTCGTGCCACAAAAGATATTTTCAGTGCCCTTGAAGCCAGCTGGGGTTTCTGCAGAGGGGAGGACTCTGCCCTCTCCTGTAAGGTTTTTCCAGCACTGCCCACACCAGTGCTGTGAAAAACTCCTTCTGCTTGTTCAGTATTGCACCAATGGGGCTTTTGGAACTTGTTCAAGCAAGTTCAGTATTTTAAGGTAATCTAGGCACCATTTTTCATTGGAATTAAGCTCTCAGACTCTTTAGCTGCCTGACACCAAGCTACCAGCTCCCTTGGGGTCTGTGTATGAAAGTCCCTCGTGTCACAGAGGAGTTTTACCCCCACAAAAAGTTGCAGGTGAGTGGGGCCAGGGCACGTGGGCATCATCTTGCAGGATGTTGTAAAAGACTGGTGAAATGTTGTGGGGATGGTGAACCCTTTGCTGTGCTCCCAGCCTTTCCATGGGGCTACAGGGACACTTGGGATGGTGCTAAACTGAGTTCCCAAGAGATGAGAGCATCAAGGACTCCGACTGTGAGACCTTCTTGACCAGATTCCATGCTCATGGACATTGATGACAACTAGTTTCGATTGAACTCTGATTCTTTTTGGATACCTGACAACACAACAGGACAATCCTGTCCTACAGGGAACCAACACTAGAAAGACAAAACCCGATCCCAAACCACTTTTGAGCAATACCCTTGGAACCAGGAGGGTGTAGAAGGGTTTTACAGTTTAAATATGCCTAGGTGCCCAAAATAGGAGTGCAGGCATCCACCAACTCGGCAGGTGACAAATCTCCTTGCTTTCAGAGGTGGATGTTGTCATTGCTTGGCTTCGTGGCACCAGCACCTGGCTTGCTGGAATGGGTTTGTGTCTGCCTTTCCTCTCCTGGCTCTTTGGAGGGATCCAGTGGCTGATCTCACTCAGGTTCTCATCCCCACCCTGCAAATCCTGCATTTCTCACCACCTGCAGCTCCCCATGGATGTTTACTTCTGCCTTGGGCTGGTGGCATTGTGCTCCTGCAGGCACAGACCTTGGATCCCAGGTTTGCAGGTGGAAGTGGGTCTCAGCCTTGGGGCTGATCCTGGCTCCAGGAAAGATCTGGACAGAGAGGCTCTGCCATGATGTGCTGGGGCCCTGTGCCCCAAGCGTGATACGGTGCTTTCTCCTTTCTCCCCCCCATAAAAGGTTAATTTATGGTTAATTGAATTGTTTTGCAAATTTATATCAAACGCCTTCATTTTTTACCCTGTGAAAATGGAATTGTAAGAAAAAAAGCTGCTGAATTTCAACAAGTTTGAATCAGAAAGCTTTCTCTTCTTTTTTTATTTGAAACATCTCTTTAAAAAATCCTCTGAAAAAAAAATCTGCTTTTCAATCCAAACTTTTTGTTTAGTTTTTTTTTTTTTTTTGGGTTTTTTTGGTTTTTTTTCCTGGAATAGCCTTCAATTTTCCTAATACAACCAAGAGTATCTTTCCTGCCTGCCCTCTAAAAACAGTCCGTAAAGAAAATATATAAACTAATTTTGGGCTGAGCAAAGCCATTGATTCATCTCAGCAGAAAAAGCTGTGTGCTTCTCAGCTCTCCAAAGAAAATCTTTCTTTTTCTCTCTCTCTTTTTCCCTTTGTCCTACAGTTTTCCCCCTTTGTTCCATAAGGTCGACTTGGGACAATTCCTCCCCTCCCCAGTTTTCAGTATTACACAAGTGGACCAGAAGAAACAACCATTCAGCTGCTCCAACCACAGTCTAAATGAGAATAAGAAGATATTTCAGCTGTTTCTCTTGGTTTCCATTTTTTTCCCAGTTTCTGGCTCAGTAGCTCCCAGAACCTATTACACTAATTGTTCTTTTCTAAAATCCAACTGTCAACAAAAAGCAGGGAACCAGTCTAACAATTTCAACTGGAATTTCCACTACTTTGGCTCATTCCTGGTTTTAATTTTCACAGACTTGTCTGCCCCCTGAAAAATTTGACATTTTGAGATATTTCCCAAACTTAAATTTGGTCCCATAGACTCTTCCTGCGACAAACATGAAATTCATTATCACAAGTGACACTTTGTGATGGGGCAGATACAAATGTCTCCCTCATTAGACGATTTCCAGTCTGTGATGAGAGAATTAAAGAGTTTCTGTGGAATTATATGGAATCAGGACAAGGTCGAGCCAATAGTGTGAGTTCCTCAGTGCAAACCCAGCTCCTCAGGTTTCCAGAGGAACTTTTCCTCCACATATATACTTAGTTCCTGGCCAAAATGCCCCGTTTCCAGCCAAAATGTCCCTTTTCCAGCCAAAATTTGTCTTACAAATGCAATGCACATGGTCAAAGGGAATGCTTGGGCTTTGTTCAAGACAATTGTTTGTCAATATGTTTTTCCAGTGTTCCCCTAATGGGAAAGGCCTCTCCCAGCAGCACTTTAACTGCTTGGTTGTGTGCAGGATGCTGAAACACGTGGCAGAAACAACAAACTGGTACAATGACATCTTTATATTATGGGCACTGGATTGTTTGAGTTATTGAGTAAAGTCAGATCAGTTTTTATCTACATTTGGCATCACCCGCTGGCACGCTCAGCTTGCAGTGAGTAGAATAAATCAGGAGCTTAAAATTAGGCACTTGCTTAGGGGCTCTGTTAAAATGCAGCCTAAATGCTACTGCAGATTTAGGAGGGACTTGAATTTCCCCTCGCAGAGAGATGTGGGAGTGGGATATGGGAAGCTCTGCTTGGATAACCCCAGTGGGACCAAACCAAACCTGAGCAAAGCTCTTCTAAGCGATTTTGTTCTCACTTCCCTTCCAAACTCTCCTTTCCTCTCTCTTGTCTCCTGCAGCCCAAAGCCTCTGATAAAATGGAACAAATAAGAGCTCAGGGTAATTGTTTGCAGTGCTGGGGAACTTTTCTGTGACGTGTCCCAGAGCTTGTGCCCGAGCCAGGCGCTGGCAGCTGGATTCACTTTGGAGCCCTGTACGAGCTCACAGCTCAGGCAGTTGTTATACATTTACAAACCTCTGTCACTCTGGGGCTCTGCCTTTTGCACCCACCTCCCTGTGCTCCCAGTTTGTTGAGTTCTGCTTTGGTTTTCTTGTATTTTTTTTTTTAAATACTCTCAGTTTTTTCCCCCCATTATTTTCCTTTCTTTTCTCTTTTTGTTGTTTGCAGAATGAATAAACATCTTTTCACAAGCAGGAATAAGGCCCTGGACGCTCCTGGCTGCTGCTCTCCCTGTGCTACCACTCCTTCATGTGTATAAATTTAGCAGGGGGTCCAGCAGCTAAAATAGGAAGCACATGGTTTTGTGACTTTATTATTGAAGTAAAGAAATCTAATATGACAGAAGAAGCATGTTGTTTATGGAACTACAGATTTCAGTGAAGCCCATCCCTACCAAATCATAATTAAAATTACCATAATGACCCCTGAGTTTCATTTGTTGGGCTGGGAGGAAGGAAAATATGGATATTTTCAGTGGGTTCTGCTGAAACAATTTATCGGGAGACACAGCTGGTTTTAATGTGCTGATGAGCTGGGAAAATAGTCAAAATTGTACTCCAGTCAAGTGACTGTGTAATATCTGAGGGCAGAACCAGACCAAAATCTCTGTCATTTTATTTAATCTAATGAATCGTGTTTTGTAACTGCAAAACATAATTGCTCTGCACATATGTTACACGCACAGTTCCCTAACAACATCCACAGTGCCACCAGTGGAACAAATGAAAACACTTCCAGTCTGATTCATATATAACCCTTTCTAAATTTTTTTAAGGCTTCTTTGGGATGAACCAAATATTTGGTATGGAGATCTTCAGCAACATTCATGCAGGCTATAGGAAGAAACTGGTGTTCCTTGAAATAAAAATAAAGGAGTTTTTCACAAGGAAGACGTTTTTATAAAATTATTTCTACCTTTTTAAGGAGATTTTGGGTTTTACACTGGAGTTGCCTTTGAAGTCAGAGACACAAAACTAATCAACTTTAAAATTAGCACATAAAATTAATGATTGCTGGAGTTGGCAGGCTGGTTGGAAAACCAGGACTCTTCTGGCATTTTCATTTGGAAAAAGCTTCAAAGCTACTGCCTGTGTTTGACATTAGAACTAAGAGCTGAAGAGTGAGGGAGAAAAAAGGAAAATGCCTCCCAAATATCAGGTGCAAAGCAAATTTCATGGGACAGAAAACCCCAAGCTGTGTTTTTAGCCTCAGATTTGGAGGAATCACTTAAATCAAATCTTTGCACACCTCCGAATCCAAGATCCTGTTGGTTGTTCATTTGTTGGGGCTTAGTTTGGGTTTGTTTTGTGGTTGTTGATGTTGTTGCTGTTGTTCTTTAGCATTTATATGTGAAAGCAAACAAGGGAATGCTTTGGAGGGAGCAATAGAAGAAGCCACATAATAATTCATAATAAATCCATAGCTCTGCCTTCCCTGGAAGAACCACACATCTGCAGCAGTGACCTGTTTGTGTTATGAAGACACTGTTTGATTTGGCTGAACTTGCTTAAAAATCTGAAATCTGCTCCTTCCCTGAAGAGGCTCAGGCTTGCTCACCCACCTCATGACCAAAACCAGCAGCTCAAGCATTTTATTGCAACTTTTGTTTTCCCAGTAAAACTAAGCAAAAATTTCTGGGAGGTGGGGGGACCAAAGGACGACAAGAATTACCTGATTTATACCTTCATTAGTGGAAAATTAAGTTCTCCCTCTGCTGTGAGGAGGGTGGGTGTGGGGTTGGTGATGGGAGACAGCTGCAAACAAATGTGTTGAGTGAATTAATGTACTGTGTGATGGTGGAAAAAGAGCTCAGCTCTGCAGGATGGATTTGGTTATCATGGGTTGAGCGAGGCTGAGAGAGGGGCAGCACAGGCTGTCTGCAAGCTCAGCTGCAAACTGTGCACTAGTACTTAAAAAAAAAAGAGGGAAAGGATGTCACGAGAGAGAGGAGAAACGGAAGAGAAAATGCGTTTGGAGCAGAAAAACTGGCAAAATATGAGTTGCTATAAGTTGGATTCTTGTTTTCTCGAGTGGATTTGGCTTCAAAAGCAATTAGCTTCTTGTCACATGCTGGGGCAGCTGTGCCAAACAGTTCAACAACACATTATTTTTGTCATTGCACAAAAGGTGATATTGAGCCCAGAATAACTGTTTCCATTTATGACTTTGGCTTTTGGCCTAAGCTCAAAGGAAGTGGAAAAAAAAAATAAAATAAAAGTGATATCCTTTTCTGAAGGTCTTGGGGCACTTGAGTCTCAGATGTTGGTGTACAAGAAAGTTTACCAGGCTCCCAGTGTCAGTAGAAGAGCCAGCTCCCTGATAGCTTTATTTGGGTTGTTTGGCTGTTCACTGGGGAGAAAACCCAGCACAGAAGCTGTGTGGGATCAGGAACTGAGGCCACAGTGGTTCCTCAGCCCTGCACCTACCAAAGCCATTTCTAAGGTGTCAGCAACTCCAGGAGGAAGAGGGAGACTGAGCAGCCAAGATTTGTGTACGCTACCAACCCAGCAGCTCTAAGCATTATTCCAGTCCCCACTGAGGCACAGCCTCAGAAATGTTCCTTGAACACTCCAGGAAAATATTTTTGTCCCTTAATGGGCTCACAGGACACACTGAGAAAGGTGACAGAGTTCCTGCCTGCTAAAAGAAATTAGTGTTTAACCTGAATATTGATTAAGCCAACAAATCATGCTGACCAGGCTGCAATAACCAGAGGTACCCACAGGGATAAATGCCAGGTAAAAGAGGGTTTTTGCTTGCAGGGAAAGGGGAAGAACACTCAGGCTGGAGGTATATGTGGAAATGGATTTAATAAACACCTACTGAGTCTCCCTCCTACTTCCCTGCCTGTAAATACCCACCGTGGTATTTTAATCATGGTGTTTTTAATAATACAAGAAAATCTTATTAATAATTCCATTTTGGAATGTTTCTGCTTAGTCAACTCCAGGGCAACTGTTAAACTTGACACAACAGTGTTTGCTTTAAAATTGTGTGGACCATGCCAGTCCAAGGGGGTGATTCATTTGCTGGCTAATTAACAAATGTCTAATGTAAATTTAACGTTCACTTCGACTTACATTCCTTCAACCCAAACTTCTTTTTGATTGGGGTAGCTGTAAGTGGAAGCCAAATATTTTCCTTGGTGGAGCCAAGGGGATGGCATATGCTACTCGTTTAGATTTCCATTTCCTTTGCATCTTTTCAGGGGCTGAAATTCAGGCGTTAACATTTCCAAGCACAAAGTCATTTTTGTATGAAAATTCCCAAATAAACCCCCCAAGACTCTGTAGTGCTGCTAGAAACCGAGTTCTTTCATTGGCTAAAAAGAATGTGCCCTACGAGGTTCTGCCTGTTCCTTCTTCCCAAATTCCTGGCAAATATGTAATTACCAGGCTTGGCTTGAAGGGGATTTAGTGCCTTTCCTGTGCTGAGCATCCCTGGGAGCTGGAGAACCAAGCCAAGCCGTTGCTCAATGAAGAGGAGCTTTGGCTCCTGGACACCTTTGAGCTTCAATAATGTCCCCCTTCTCCCAGATGGTGCCTTTTTAAATTTTTTTTTTAAATTATTTTTTTTTTTTTTTCCAGGCAATGACATTTCTGGAATATGGTAACACTGACCCTGACATAAACAGAATCACAGCTTTCCCAAAGGTTTGTGTAAGAAGATAAACAACTTAATCCTGGAAAGAGACAGCAGACTCCTGCAGCCAACCAGGAATATGCTCCACAATGGCTGGGAAATGCTGGGTGAAAAACAGCAAAAGAAAAAGGAGATGCTGGGGGGCGGGGTTAAAGGTGTGAGGCCGAGGTTTGGGGCATGAAATAGTCTGGGTTTGAGTGACTCCTGCCACTGTCTGCTGCTCAGGGAGCAGCTCCTGGCCATGGGCCTCTGGCAGCATCCCTGTGTGGGCAGGACAGCACCAGTGCTCCCTGGTGAAGGTTGGAAGGCTCTCAGGAGATGTCCAGGTGTGCTAAACACCACAGGCAGGGCCAGTGTGGGGCTGGATGTAGGAAACCTGCACCTCTCCAAGAGTCTTCCAACCTTTTCCTCAATACCTCCCCCTTTTCATCAGGTTGGACTCCCAGGGCTGAAGGAGAAGGGTTTCTGGCCTGGACACCCACCCCATATGTTGCAGCAAGAACTTCTTCAGCTTAAATCCTGGGAAAACCCATGGTAATCGTCCATCATTTCATTTTTAAGTTTGGTTTTTTTTGTTTTTTTTTTTTTAAGGGAAGGATTGCAATTTTACAGAACATCTTGAGGTTAATGTCCTACTCCAACTGGCTAGTTTTTTCCTGACTCCCTTGTGGGGAAATACTTCCTTAATGGAGCTGGGTTTTGGGAAACCTGTCCCAGGAAGTGCGAGACAAGGAGCTCGGACCTCTCCATGGCATTTCTATCACTTCTGCTGTTTCACATTGCAAGTTTGGAAAGGTGACAGAGACCCTTTTTCTCAGTTTCCAGCTCATCAAGGCAGAGCAAAAGCTGCTGAATCCCCTCGGGGGCTGCTGTGAAGGGCAATTAAGTCACGTTCCTGAAGAGCATGGGAATCACCTGATGAAAGCCATATGCTGATGCTGGGCTCATCCAACACAGGTTTGCTTTCAGGATTGTTTGGAAATGACCCAATGGAGAGAGGGAAGGCTTGTGAGGACTCCTGAGAAATGCCTGCACAGGATCAACCATCATCCTCTTTTCACCAGGAGAGAGATGCAGGCACATCTGAGGGGATTTAATTTAGAAATGGCTCTGCAATGTCTCGATAACATCATTCCAGTGTGATTTCCAGCACCTCCTGGCTACAGCTCTGTCTCAATGAGGTGCAGAGAACTCTGAAAATGTCAGGGGAGTTACCAAATTTTGAAATCTCTCCGTGCTGGAGGTTTGGGCCAGGTCCGTGAGTTGAGCTTGGAAAATCCAGATTTTGCTCTGAATTTTGCTGCTCAGTCCTGTTGTTGAGGCACCCGAGAAGGGCACAGAATATTCACAGGGGCTTTCTCTGGTGAGGGAGGGATGCAGAGCCATCAAACACCACCTTGTTTTGCCAGCCAGCAAGGGAGCTGTGCTCTACCTGTGTGTATTTATGTTCAGGCTGGCTGTATACATAAAACATTTTTTGCCCCTGCTGCACGTTCTTCCACCTTGGCGAAGCTGGGGAAACTCGAGCAAAAATTCCTTTCTGCAGCTTCCAAAAACACCAAGTGCCTTTTTCAGATGAAAAATTCATGCCACCGTTAGTGCTGACTGGTGTCTCCTTGCCTCCTGTGCTCCCTCGTGGCACAGGGAAACCTATATAAAGAAATTTGGCTGCCTCTTGAAAAGCATAAATGAGAGGAACTGGCTGTGGGGAGAGGTTTCTGAGGGCTCCAGGAGGGGTTCAATCACTTCGTTCTTCAGCTGCTGGAGATAAAAGTCCTGGTACATTCAATTCCCACTTTCTGCTGCTGCCAATAAGCAGGGGGGGCTTCTTCCTCAGCCTCTTTGCCACTGCAGAAATAGCAGAGATAAAGCTAGCAAAGTAAATAAACACTTTGTGGCTGGAATAGATAATAATTTCACCAGCTGAATATTAAAATATCAAAGCTCAGGGAAAAGGATATGAAATTATGGGCCTTTGAAGTTCAATAAAGGTCTGTTTCACCAACACGGTAGCTGGTATTTCAAATGCAAAGACGGAATGATAATATTGCACTGGCATTTCTGACCCTCTGAGAATATGTCAGGAGGAGAAGGAAGCCCTTTAAGATAGAAGCCATTTAGACAGTGGCTGATTAATTATCCTACCCCAAAATGATCCAGCCCTGACAGGAGAATGTTGCTCAGCATCATTTCTCTCCCTTTTACTCCTGCCATATTTTGATTTAAGAAGGATTGTTTGGCCCAGTATGAGCACATGATGTGAAACACTGAAATGAAGGGACTCTTCTCTACCAGTTACCTTCCAGTTACAAATATTCTCATATTAAACAGAAGATTTAAATCCTCCAGTCCAGCAAACTGGGGGCTGAACTTTGTTTGATGCCAATTTCTAAACCAGGGTTAAAAATCTCAGCAACATTTCTTTGTGGTGTGAATTTTTGACTCCAGCCTATGGCAGGTAAAGAAAAATCAACTTTGAGACAGGCCATACAGTTCTGAAATGAATTGTTTTTAGGAATAGAACATTTTCTTCTCCCCAGGCCCACTCTAGAGGCACTGCATGATTTCTCAGGATGCAGGACAGCACCTGGCACATCACTGGAGATGAGCCCTGGCTCATGCAAAGGCTGGAGGGGAAGATTTTTGGGCTCCCAAGGGCTCCCAAGTCAGCTTAGGTAAGCAGAGTTTTTGAAAGACGATATAAATAATCAAGGCATGCTTTTTATTTTTTTATTTTATTTTATTTTTATTTTTCAAAACAGTTAAAGAAAGATGTTTTACTGTGATCACAATGAACTAAAAAAAAAACCACAACCCTTTGCTGAGGGTAAACTAGGCTGGAATAAAAGCTGTTAAAACCAACTGAAGGTTTATGAGTGCCCACAGTGTTTACACCATGTGTTTCTTGTACTCAGGAAGACTTGACTACATTAGGTTACTTTATTTTTTAATAGACTGTCGTCACATTTGGGTACATTTTCCATTTCAAATTAACATCCAGGCCAGTTTTGTGGTTTGTGAGAGACAAGGAAGAGCCCTCAGCTACATGCCAGTGGAAGAGGAGCTTTTATTTGAGGACAGGGATCTTGAATGACCCCACAGCTTCCTGTTAGTGTTTTAATAGCAGGACTTTCCCACCTGCCCTTGGCTGGAAAGCCAGGCTTGTCTGCTCGTGTGGAGACCCAGTAAAAGTGGGAGCAGAGTGTCCATATCAGATTTCCTAGGTAAAGTGTGTTACATTTTGTTCTTGGTTCAAAGTGGGAATCAGCCTGTGGGGAAGAAATAGTCTTTCTCAGCATAGCTCACACTCATGGGAGGTCTTGAACATGATGTTTCAAACTTCCCAGTGCAGTATAAAAGGCAGGAAAGTTTCAGAACGAGGCAGTTTATTTTGCTTTTCAGCGTGTACTCTCAGTGGCGTGCAGGGGATCTAAGGGTTATGTGCTGATTGGAAAATGCCAATAAATTTTTGCCCTGACTCCAGTGAACGTTTCCATCAATGGCTTCCAGGCTGGCATTTCCTGCTGATCAAACCACCATCTCTGCAAGGCTGGGAGGCTGCCTTACTCCCCATGCAAAAGGGCTCTGGTGCTTCTCAGCATTTCTCAGAACACCCCAGTGTGAAGTGTGTCTGACTTTGGAATAATTTACTGCATCTAAAGAGCCAGGTTGGATGGAGCTCTGAGTGACTTGATCTAGTGGAAGGTGTCTCTGCCTGTGGCAGGGGAGTGGAATGAGATGATTTTTAAGGTCCCTTCCAACCCAAACCATTCTGTGACCCTTGCTGCCACCCAAATTCGATGATGGTTTAAAGATCATGAACATCTTGTTGCAAGTCAGAGTTGTAAGAACATCAGTGCAAGTCAGTAAGCCAGTAGGTCTAAGCCCCTGACCTGGGGTTTAGAATTACACTTTAGCCAAAAAGGTTCCAAGCGAGCTTGGGTTTCTTTTGCAGGTCATTTTTTGTCTCTGCAGAAGGGAGGCTTGGGAATGTGTGAGTAAATATCAGTCCTTGTTTGGACTTGATTTCTCTTGAGCCACGTTTCTCTGGTTCCTCTCATGCTGCTGAATTTGGGGCGTCCTCTGTAGTGCCCTTTGATGGGGATGACAAATGGGGGTCACCCCAATTTTGGGACTGGCATGGGCTGACCCTGGCAGCCTCCTCTCTCTCTGCATCCCCCTGCACAAGCCAGGTCTATCCATCACAGATGCAGCATTCAGGGGGATGTGGGTCCCCTGGGAAAGCCTCTTGATCCCCACACCCTGAGCTCGTCAGCCCTGGCTGCGCTCTGGGGGCTTGCACAGAAGACAAAGAATTCATTCAGGAAGCGCCTCAAATCAAAACCCAAATTATTGTAATGAAATCTGAATGAAACCGTAACAGAAGAGAAATAGCAAACAGGGATTTCCTCTCTTTTATGGTGGAACTGGCGATTTAAATTTAAAAAGTCAAAATCAATGAGTGATACACAGTTCAAAGGAGAGTCAGAGAGCCCTGAGAATGCCAGAGAGGCATTCAGCTGCAGATTCAGCCCTGTAGGCTTTTCTCTGCATGTAGAACTATTTTTTTTATATGTCAGCTGCTTCTACTAAAACACTTTAAATTAAGTCTTGGTCAATGTCAGAGTTGAGATCTGTTTTATAGGGATGTATTTGTGGAAGAGCATCCAAATACCTGCCTGAGCACTTGTCAGTTATAACTATATTCTCAGCAGACGTTGAAAGCTATAAACCTCACGCTGAGGGCTTTGAATATCACTTAAGAGCTTAAGCCATGTTCTTGGAATGAGTTTATGAGAAAAACCCTGAGGGACTCAGCAGCAGGCAGGGGAAACTGCAGCTCTCCTTCCTTTTTTTCTAGCTGGGGGGAAGGAATCCCAATGGACAGCAATGGCAAAGCCTTTTCCAAACAGGGCAGCACTAACCTTGCATTAAAACTCCAGAAAATACTGGAAGTCAAATGTCTTATGTTGAGATGCACATGATGGAGGGAGAGGTGGGATGGGTTGGTCAGAGTGAAGGGGGAAGCTTTTCCTGCATTCTAAAAGAGCTTGTTAAAACCAAACTAATTTCTCGGCCCTCAAATTATCTGATAGCTGGTTGTCCTTCAGCTGGCTCTGATCCCCTTCTGACACCACAGGCAAGAGCAAGCAGGCAGCTCTGATTTAGAAATGTCAACGTGGTTTAGGTTAGGGAGTGTTTGTAATAATTATGAATTGCCTTCATGGTTTGTTTGCTTTCCATAGCAATTGAGAGAAGACAGCAGCTGACAGCTGTGGAAATTTCTGGTGTTGTTCCCCTCGTATGGGACAGCATGGATCTAATTAGCATGTGCCAGCAGCACTGTATTATTAAATTAATAATAATTAGAAAGCTATTTGCACCTGTGCTAATGTTGCACTATTTATCCCAAAGTGTGTTAAAGCATTAAGCCTTTCAAGTCTCTGCTGACACCAGCTTTACAAACGGGCAAACTGTGACCAGAGGCAGAGGCTCTCCCAGATGTACAAAAAATACTGGAGATCACTATATTAAATAACTTTTTTTTTTTTTTTTTTTTTAAGTGCATGTGGAGGGAATCAGGGTTATTGAAAACAAAGCAGAGACTGTCTGGGCTATGAGCAGATTCTGCTAGTGTTGTGCAAGACAAACACTGGGATTTTTAACAGATCAGCCGAGAGATTTGCTCTGGAAAAATCCCTTGCAGACCTACAAGGATTCCTTTTGCCCCCTAAGCAACAGCAGAGTGAAGATGTTTATTGAATTGCTATTCTGTGTTAGGCTTAGCTGGAGGGATTATGGTTGATATTTTCAGAGGAAGTAGATAGACCATAAAGAAACACATTGGAGTCTAAACTATACCGCATCCACACAAAATGTTTGCTGTGGTTGAATTTGTACCTCTTGAAACGTGACTCTTTAACCTAATTTCTCTTTATTTTTGGCATTGTTGATGGAAGGAGACAGCAACATCCTTCCTTGAAGATTGTGTACCGTTCTTGGAAGCACAAAAGAAATAAATTTTTACCAGGGTGACACCGTTTATTATTATTACTCCCAGATATTTATTTTTATTTTAGTGGGGTAGATAAGGCCAACTGGGGTCAAATTGACTGTGTGAGGCATCTTATAGGGAAAGATGGTCCATACCTCAGGAACAATTGCAGAGCTCAATGAATGCCTGGGTTCAGCAAAGTGTTTAAGCATGGATTTAATTGTAACCACATGCACGAGTCCCTTTGATGCTGCATCATATTGGAAGCTGTGATACAAGACAACAATTAGGCATATCCAGCAATGCTATGGACCATGGATAGAGAGGGGAGCAAGGAGCTGGGAGGACATTACACAGGCCAGAGAGATGAAAGATGATGACCTTTTTCCTTGTTGCTTGGTCTGTGAGGAGGCAGGAGGCTGGCTAATGAAAAGTAGAACATTTAACCCCATCAGAGCCATTCTGTCCCACGGTGGTCAAAGGAAGCTGAGATGCAGGTGTGGGTGGCAGTGGGGTCAGGACTGCAGAGTGAGAGCACCCTGGCCTTGTGTGAGTGCTGGTGGAGCTGGTGGTGCCATTCTTAACCCTCAAAGCAGAGGTGATGCTCGAATGTCTCCCTCTGAAATAATTCCCCAGCAGAGGTGCAATTGCTCCACAGGTCAGCAAACCCGGCCAGCTTTATTGTGTGAGTTTGTGGCTGTGCCAGCAAATTGCTGGTGCTCTCTTGGTGACCAGCTTTGGCTGTGCTCTGTTAAAAGGGACAACTTGCACACAGGAAGTCTCCTCCATCCCCTTCTGAAGGTGGTGAGCAGCAGAGGGGCCATCTGGCTCTTCCGTGCCTCGGGCGGAACCGGGACAGATTGCTGACACCTTCCCCACGTGGAGATGAGCTGTGCAACTGTCTGTGCCTGCCTGTGATGTCAGGTTCTGCTGGGAGAGAGTTGTTCTGATGCTGTGTGCTTTGTAACAGATACTGCTGTGCTGGTGAGTCTCTGCTGAGGGACTGCCTGCCCCTGTGTGGGGTGGAGTTGCTGTCGCTGCACTCAGGGCATCCAGTTTTACCTGGTCAGTGCTGAGAGCTGGCTGAAGCCTCTGGGAGCATCTGCCCATCATTACTGAATCATTTTGAATCCTTTTTTTCCCCCTTCCCGTCTTTCTCATGGTAGGAAGGCCAGAGGAAATGGTGATTTTTGCAGAAGTTATTTGTCCCTTGTGAACCCTCTTGGAATGAACTGATGTGCATCACTCCCTGCACAGTGAAACACCAGCACGGTGCCATCAAAGGGACAAGTTCTGCCCTCAAATGAGCGAGTGGGCAAGAAACTATGAGCTCTGCACATGTGTCTGATGGCCTTATGTGTCTCATCTGCTCAGCACTGAGCTCAGATGCTTAAATCTACAGGCTCAGTGCTGAGAATCTGTCCTGCAGTATTTATGGCTGTTGTTTAACTTTAATCTCAGCCGTTCATTCGCTTCCTGGTTCTCATATAATTAGAACATATTAAACAGGAGCCAACCACAAGAAATATAAAAGGTTAACGCAGTTAGGAAATGTCAGTGGAATGAATACAGCTCACTAATTCACGGGTTCTTTCCATAAATATTTCCACCAGCCAAAATATTGACTTTAACCTTTTCCATCTCCTGCGTGTAAAGCTTTGTATTCCCTTGTCGAGGCAACAAATACCTCGGAGCGTGGGGATGGTGCTCAGCACAGGGCAGGCAGTCACACTCTGCAGTTCTGCTATTAATTAAGTGGCAGAGTCAGATTTCACCAGGGTACGGCACACCCAGAGATGGAAAACCGGGGTGTAATGAAAACGAGCAACATGTTATAGTGGGGATTGCAGAAAGTTGTTTAGGAGGACAGTTTGCAGTTGGTCCAGCAAATGTCTAACCCCAAAATGTTTTGCTGTGAGTAGCACAAATGTTTGGATTGAGAGATGTGGTGGGACAGTGTCCTGTGCTGCTGGGGAAGTCCACATCTCGGATCTTTTTCCATAAATTGGTCAAGACCTACTTTAGGAGATGTTTATGTTCTCTTAAGTCCAATTCCCAGAGTGGAAGGTGGTTCCACCATCTCCTGGCTCCAATGATGCAAAATCCTTTTGGTTCTGGTGTCCCAGGATTCCTGAGCACTCTGAGCTGGTTTGCACATGTCACAGAGAGGGGGACAGGCAAGTTTTGCTGCTGACCTCCCATGGTCTGAGCCTCATTCAAGAAATTAGCAGCTCCTACCTGTGGCTGTTTCATGCTAAAACTTGTCCTCTGCCCAGCCTTCCTCAGGATGCTAAATGAAAGGGAATCCACTACTGTTTTCCTTGAATCCCTACCAAACTCCTGCCTGTTTGGGAGTCAGAGATAAATCTTTCTGTGGGTCTGTGGTACTAAACCCAACAGCTGCACTCAGGGTTAAATGTCCCCTGGGCTTTCCATGTGTGCATGGGGCACAGCTGCCTGTGGAAAACATGTTATCCCCTAAATCTGCTTCCCTGTGTGCTACCTGTGGCTTCAGCTGATAAGTGTTCAGGGTGTTTTCCTCTGGACCGTCTCATAAAAGCAACGTGTGCTGTTAGAAAGCAGTGGGCTGCATCTCAGAAATTAAACCAGTCCTCTAAAAGACTAAGGGCTGGAATGCAATTTTCTCCATGCAGCATTCCTTGATAGATTTTTCTGTCTCACTGCCTGCCTGGGGTGGCTGCACATCCTGGGAGCAGCTACTGGGGTTGTCACAAGTTACCAACACTAAATAGCAGAATGGTTTGGTTTGGAAGGAACCTTAAAGATCATCCCTGTTCCACCCTCTGCCATGGGCAGGGACAGCTCCCACTATCCCAGGTCACTCCAAGCCCTGCCCAACCTGGCCTTGGACACTTCCAGGGATCCAGGGGCAGCCACAGCTTCTCTGGCACCCTGTGCCAGGGCCTGCCCACCCTCACAGGGCAGAATTTTTCCCCAGTATCCCATCTAACCCTGCCCCGTGTCGGTGTGAAGCCATTCCCGCTTGTCCTGTCCCTCCATCCCTTGTCCAAAGTCCCTCTCCAGCTCTCTTGGAGCCCTTTGGGCACTGGAAGAGCCTCTAAGGTCTCCCTGGAGCCTTCTCTTCTCCAGGCTGTCTAAATCTGGCTGCAATATAGGTGTGGGTGTACACTGACTTGCTGTACCTTTAATGCCAATTCACAGCACTGGTTTAATACCGGGCTCACGACAGAAATCCAGATTTGCCTTTAAATGAATATATATTTTGTAAAAGGAACCACAGTCAGCAGCCCAATGAGACATGCAGGGTTTTTTTTTGGGTTTTTTTTTTTTTTTTTTTTTTTTTTTTAATAAGGTTTTATACTGCTTTCATCCTCCTGGGGTGTGTGTGCTTCCCATTAGTGCATTCCCCACCAACCTTGTCATCTGTCACAAGTGATTTGCTCTTTCTCATCTTATGTCTCCCAGAGGACAACTGGTTCTGAACAGAATTCAGGGAAGTTTGGGGGTTGGTTTTTTTTTTTGGTAGGGCTTTTGTTTTCTAAATTTCTGTGCAAGTGCCCCCTGCTCATTGCTTGTGCTGGGAAAACAGGGATAAAGATGCATAAGGTGCACCCCTTTCCCTGTCTTTCAGGCAGGTGACGTGTGGTGGGTTGCATCAACACCTGGGGCTTTTTGCACTTGAAAAAAGCATTCCAAGATCTTGCCAGGACCTTTTAAAGCCTCTGGTCCTGCTGTCCTTTGCCAGTTTAATGGGTTAGAGGTGATCAAGTCATCTGAGTGGGAATGCATCTGCCCCATACCTTGGGGCATGGCTGGAAAGGGCTGGTGCTGAAGGAGCTCTGGATTCCCAGACTCAAACCAGCTGAAAAACAGCAGCAGTGAGATTTTGAGGCTGAGGTGGTTCTGTTTTGTTGTAATCCTCTCTCCAGTATTCCTTGGCAGCACTCTGGCTGAAACCTCCACCTGTCATCTTGTGGGTGCCAGTGACAAAACTTCAGTCACCCCTCTCAGTTATATGGAAAATGTTATTTCTTTTCCTTTAAAAAGAGCCTGTTCAGGCCTGGGCATGAGGGTAGGTGCATGGAAAGTCACCTGGGAGTAAAACCTGCATCTGCCTGGAGTTTCACCACCACATCTATCCCCTGTCACGTTAATTAAGAATTATTTTTCTTTCCCCTTCCCCCCCCCCAAAATCTCCCTGTGAAGTCAGCTCCACTGAAAGCCACAAGGGGCTGAGTCACTGCACAGACCCTGGTAGCACATAATCACCTGGGGGATTATTTCCTCGGTGGAATAGCTGGAAAATCAAGCATGTCTGGCCACTGGGAAGGAGAAGGAATTCCTCCCTGTATCCAAAACCACGGGGAGGGGAGCCATGGCTGGTGGCCAGCTGCAGAGATGAGCCAGGAAGGCCAGGTGCTCTGTTTCGTTGGACACCTCTGGTGTGGGGCAAGGCACCACTCAAGGCTTTGTCATCATCTGCTCCTTGGAAGAGGTTTTCTCCTGAGACAGCCTGGGATTTGGCTCTGAGCTAGGTCGTGTCAGAAAGGTGTTTCTCATTGTGCCAATTATCATCAAGGAGTGGGGATTAGCTTCCCTTCTTGTGTTGCATGGGGATAATTTGGCATTGGCATGACTTCTGAGCCCTTCTGATTGAAATGATTTAAAAGCTGAGGTCATGGCAGGGCTCCTTGCAAATATCCCCTTCAGCATCACTTGCTGTTCTGTATTTTCAAGGCATCCCAGAGTGTTTTGACTTTTTTTCGGGCAAAAAAATAAGAAAGAAAAAAAGGGAAGAGGCCCCAGCTAAGCTTGGAAATGCTCATGCTTCTTGCTTGAGAGCAGGTTATTTACTGTTGTTCTTGGCATGGGAACATTTCCAAGGCCATGAGCCTGGGTTTGGCTGTGTTCTCATGGCTCCTTGGCACCAGAGGGATCCCTGCTGTGCCAGAGGGGACAGATCCCCCCAGCCCCACATCAGCACTGACCTGTGTTGGAGAGGTGATTTAATAATCTCTGATAACTGGGCGACCAACCAGATGGACAATCCCAATATTGAAGGAGTAAAATCATCCTCCATGTGCTCAGGAAGTCATGCATATCTGCTAAAGTCAAGGCTAAAGATGCAAAAGTGCATGTCAGCCCTATTTCTAGCTGGGCTGCCAGCTTTGGGATGGTTGCTTTGATCTGTGAAGTAGGGAACAGCTCCTTATGGAGAGATTTCAGACTCTATGTGGGTGGGAAATCTGGGAAATCTCCTGGTGGAAGAATGCTAGTCTTGGTATCTTTCATAATAATATGAAATAACTTAAATATCAAAACTTCTACTTTTGCTACAACTGGCATAATATTTCCTTAAATTATGATCCTCTGGATCTGTTTTTTTGTCCGGGCCTTTTCATCTTCAGATGTCTTTCCAGATTTTATCTGACTGAACTGCCTTAGAAACACAATAAAATGGAGGGCAAAACATTACCTTTCTTTGTTTCCTCCAAGGTAACATGTCACCCTTTCATCCTCATTTTGGATGAATGACTCTAGTTCTTCATAAAATTTCTTTTAGCATCCTGGTAAGATTTCCCTCTGGAACAGTTTATCATGTGCTGTAACATGAATATGAGGGTAAGATTGACTGCCTTTCAAATTCTAACCTCAAAATTTTCCTCTGTCTTGGAGCCTTCCCTTGGCAGTCGCCATCAAAGACCCTGTTAGTGCCTCTGTGGAGCTGCAGGCAGGGGTTTTGTTACAACAGGAGTGCTCTGGGAGCCAATGTTAATCCCTCAGCTTCCCTTTGGAGCAGGGTCTGAATGTGTGCTGGTGTTGTGGAGTGAAAACCCGTGTAACAGATTATGGACCCTGGTCTATTCTCCATCACCCCACCGTCGGTTCCCCAGGAATGCAGGGGCTTTACTCACCTCCAAAACCAGACAGCTTTTAAAAATAATGTTGGCACCCAGTTGGTTTCCTCATTTATCAGGGCAAAAAGGCAACAAGAGGGGCTGCAGGTCCCTTCTCCCCTTGGCTTTACCTGGAGCACATCAGGAATGTGGCTGGTGCTGGCTCAGGTGGGAGCCACGGGGCTTGGTGCAGAAATTATCACCTGAGACTGTTTGGTTTGTGTTTCATGGGGAGCTGGATAGGACTGAACCATTCCCTTCTGCTTCTAGAAGTTTGCCAAAGGTAAAAATGTGCAGTTTAGGCCAAACACCTCTGGTGTTCCTGGGCAGCTGTGATGGCTGCATGGAAGGCTGATGGATGAAAGAAATGCACTGGGGGTGCTGTGCCTGAAGCATCGTGCGTAAGTCCTGACTTACTTCTTCTGCAGCAAGTGAACTTGCAAAATATTTATTTGGCTGAGATTTCCATGGGAACAAGAGGGCTGTTTTGTACTGGGAGACGTTTTGTCTCCTTGAAAACTGGCACAATGTGTGAAATATCAATGTTCCAGTGTTGCATGTCATGAGGAAAGGTATTGTGGACCAGCACTTGGGGCTGGAATGTGAAGTGATTTAATTTAACAATCGTGTTTGCAGAAGACTGAGTTGCCCAGTTGTACCTGTTGCATCTACTGTCATTGTAAATAAAGTTCTCACACTGCTGCTGGATCAGTTGGAAGGCAAAAGTCCATAACCACTGCAAACAGGGCTCTCAGCATCTTTCAGAAGGTGCAGGATGCACTCCTGTGTCAGCTCTGGGTGAATGTGAATCCTCTGGCACTGGAGCAGGGGGTGTGGGCTGAGATGGGGGGAGCTGCACCAGGCACCCAGGAGTGAGGCTGGTGTGTTGTGTGTGAGGTGTGTGAGGCTGTGCAAATGTGGGCCCACAGGAGGGACATTTCTGCACCCCTGGACAGCCCAGATGTGCATGGGAAATGTGCACATGTGAACTGTGTGGGTGTTATTTGTGTAGCACCACAGCTGAGTGAGCAAACTCGTAACCCAACCTCGTCACCGGCTGGGGCCAAGCTGTGAGAAAATGGTTAAAGCCATGGAGAGAGAGGATACACAGCCCAAGGCAGAGGTAAAGTTTTTCCATCTGACTTCAACTGGAGTTTGAACCCTGTCCTAAGCTAATAACATTTACACCATCAGAGGGAGGAGGCCTCGGCTCTGTAATGAGTCTGCAGTTTGTTCTGTGATACCTTTTTACTCTCTGCCATCTGAGCTGCTCATGCTCTGGACAACCTTGGATGGGTATTTATAGAGCGAGAATGTGTGAAGCCTTCACCCTTCAAACATGTGCTCGGCCTGAGGAGCTGTAATGATTCATGTCCTTGTCTAATGACCATTGATTATATGCGAAAAACTTGGATAAATCATCTGAGAGGCTTCAAACTCGATGTATATCTGGATTCCAAAACAGCCATATGGGGTAGTGACTCATTTCTTCAGATGCTGTTCATAAAAATCAATTATATGGTCACTTTTGGCTACCAGAACGGATCTTTTCCGTTGCCCATTTGTTTCCTAATACTGTATTTTATGACTCTTAGAAAATCATAAAATGCTTACAAATTAGTTAATATTTCTGGCAAGAAACATCTTCCATGGAGACAGATCTGTGGCAGTTTAGTTAAAAGCAGGCTGGAATCCTAGGACACGCTGAAATTTTTAGCGTGGATGTGCTAAAAACACCTGGCAGAAGAAAGGGGGAAATGCAAAGCATCTGGAAAAAGCAGGGAGGGAGGGAGGCAGCTGTTTGGTGGCTGGAGCACAGTGGCTCTCTCAGCTCTCTCATTCCTTGCCCAGCTCAAGGAGCCTGATGTTTTACAAGTGATAGCTGCAATTGAAAGCTGAAATCATTGCACTGTGCTTACCCTCCAGCCCCTGCTGTGCGTGCATGGCTCAAACACCAGGTGATGGGAAGGGTGCTGGGTTTTGGCTCCCTGTGTGAAGATGGAGGTGGCTGTGGCAGAAGAAGCTCCATTGACTTCTGCAGTTTAAGTGTTAGAGAGATTAGGGGATGCAGAGAATCTGGTTTGTGACACAAAATGCAACTGAGGTGCACAAAGTCTGGACAAAAATGGTGTACAGGTTTTCATTGTCACCTGATACTGCAGTGGCATCCCTGGGAAAGGTGGGAATTTTGTGGAAAGCTGAGAGTTGCTACTCCTTCTCTGGGCTAAACAATATGAGAGATGGGCAATCTCTCAAGTAGTTTAGTGAGCAGTGTCTTCTTCCCACCTATAAACGATGCAGATTTTTTTTCTCTCTTCTCAGTGAGAAGATTCTGCTTTTGTGTCACCCTGGGTGAGCAGGAGCAGCGTTTGCCTGCTGAGGGAGGCAGGGTGGGACAGCACCTCTGAACCTCCAGTTCAGGGTGGTTTTTGCTGGTGCCCACAGGGTTGTGACCCTGGGCCGTAAGTATTAATGAAAAATATTAATTTAAAAGGAGAAAATCTGGGATGTATCCTTGTCAGGAAGCATTGCAGCTACTTTGGATAACTCATTTTGTCTTCTGAATAAAGAAAGATTGATTATCTCATATTATCTCACGTTCCCTGAGTGTTTGCTCTGAGTAAAATACTACTTAGCAACCAGCTGCCTGTGCCTGTGTATGTCAATCTGACAGATCCACCAACCTTTCCTGAAAGCCTTTTGATGTCCTGTGGCTGGTTGATTAGGAGTCCCTCAGGAGATCCAGGACTTCTCTTCAGATAAATCTCTTTTCATGCCCTGCCCTCACATTTCCAGTGCCTGTCCCATGTGTGGGACATCCACTGACAGAAGCCCACTCCAGAGCAAATGTTACCCTAACATAAACACATTGCTGCATTTCCTAGTTTTATTTTGCTGGAGCACTACACATAAATTGTTGTTTGCCCTGGCTCGGCCCTTTGAGATATTGCTGGGCCGCTCGGGCCGATCTTATCTCGCACAAATATTTACACGCATTTGTACTCTGCAAGGCATGATTTAAATGGCCTTTGCTGGGCAATTGAGGCAGTGCCTCTGTGACCCAAGCCCCTGGTCCCCGGGGTTGTGAGGCAGCCAGCCCAGGACACGTGTCCCATGGAGGAGGATTCCTGCTGATTCAGCAGATGAGGAGGCTGCCAGCATCTCCCAAAAAATCACCCGCACTCCCATCAAAGTTTCTGCCACCCTTCTTGATCTACTGCCTGCTCGGCGAGCACAGAGTTGCTCTCACAAGGACTTGTTGTGACAGGACAAGGGGGGATGGCTTAAATTAGATGGGATATTGGGAAGAAATTCTTCTCTGTGAGGGTGGGGAGGCCCTGGCACAGGGTGCCCGGAGAAGCTGTGGCTGCCCCTGGATCCCTGGAAGTCCCCAGGGCCAGGTTGGGCAGGGCTTGGAGCAAATTGGGACAGTGGAAAGTGTCCCTGCCCATGGGAGAGGGTGGAATTGGATGATCTTTAAGGTCCCTTCCAACCCAAACCGTTCTAAGACTCTTTGATTCTGTTTTTACAACATCCCTTCTGACAAAGATTAGGAGAAAGTATTTCAGGCATTCCCCTGAGGATGCTTTCACTGCAACGGAAGCCGTGCATTTCGGGCAGGAGCTGCTGGGTGAGGCTGCACTCTCCAGGGAGCCAGACTGAACATTTGTGACGGCTCCTCTGGCCTTAAAAACGCACCAATTTGTGCATTTCCCCGCTAAATGCATTTTTCTGTGCGTAAATCACCAGGCAATATTTACAGTGAGTCATCTGAAGGGAAAGACGCATCACTGCTGTGAGTTTGCTGGCGGCTCAGAGCTCACACTTGGTCAGAAATGGTGGGGAGGTCTTTGGGTTGGAATTTCTCCTGTTTAACCCTTTCTAAGATGTCCCAGTGTCAGCCCTGCTGCCCCAGTAACCGGCCACTATCTGGCCTGAGCCGTGATTCAGCTTGTGCTGCTTCTTTTAAACCCCCAAACATAGGCAGAGGTAGGTGGAAGCAGTGTGAACAAACTGGATCCAAATGATGGTAAAAACAGCTCAAAGTCAATCCAGTGATGGGTGATTCTGTTTTTACAGAAGCCAGCAAAGTTCAGCAGAGCCCGTCAAGGCTTCTAAGGCAGGTCAATGCTTCGTCAGGACGGCTGTGTGGTGAACTGTGCACCTAATGCACTTTTAATGAAAATGTTATCCTCTGGAGCCAGGCCAGGTATGGCTAGAGCAGGAGCAAAGACCCTCCTTTCCCTAGAAATCATGGGAAAAGATATTACAGCTATTTCATAAGCTTGTATGTTTTAAAACTCTGAGAAATCCAGCCCACATCAACAGCAGAGCGAGCAGGCTTCCACACGGACACGTCATTTAATCACAATTTAATAAGGCTCCTGTATCAGACTTTCGTAATGAAACTTTTGGGCAGATCCAAACAAAGGGGTCACTGTGGGAGAGAAGAATGCAGCCTTTGATTCAGGGCTTCTTTTTAGGGTTCACGATGGTTCGTTTTCAGCGAGCTGCTGGTGAAATGAAATGCTTTCTGCATGCCAAATGTTACCTCACAAATGGACCTTGTGAAAAGCAATTTGTGATCACAGGATTGACTATCAGCCTCCTCAGCCCAGCTCCTGTGAGCAGGGCGAGTTCTTCTTCCCTTGAGGAAGCCCTTGGGTGTTGAGTCCTTTTGTGAGTCTGCTCCAGAGAGGTGTTTAGGGCCTGGATGACAAAAAGGTGTTATTTTAATAAGGCAGCAAAGCTGCTGGGAGCCAAAAAGCTGGACTGGCACAAATGTGCTCAGCCTGGTGGGCTTGGATGTTTTGGGAGGACATGAAGGCAATGATGGATCAGGCAGGGATGAGCTGCCTGCAATGAGGACAAAATCTGCTGTGCCAAAGGATATTCACCCCCACTAGTGCTAATGACCCCCCCAATCTCTGTGTTCTGGGGCCTTGTCCTCTGAGCAGGTTACTCACTGAGAGGTGAAGAGGGCCATGAATGATCTGGAAAAGGTCAGTGAAGATGGCATGAGGAGGAGAAAGGTATCTTTGCTGTCAGTCTGAGACTCTTGGTGTTGCTGTTCCTCTTGCTCACCAGCCTTGAGATTATAGTGTTATTATAGTCCCTTGATCTGCAGAGCTGGGGTGAGGGCCCAGGACCCAAAAAGGAGGGACGTCCACCACCCATTATAGCTCTGATGGACAACCTCACCTGAAGATACATAATCCCTCCCTGCAGGAAATAAAATGCAGCTACTGAGCATTTTCAAGGCATAAATTTAGTTGGATCACGCAGAGCTTGGACAGCTTTCCCCTAAAAGGAGAGGCTGGAAAATACAGACTGGTTTCAGATTTTTTAATCCATGACCTGTTGCCTCTTTCCAGAGTCTTTTAGCTTTTTTAGTTCCAGTCTTTCTGTTTTCTTGAAAAAGTCATATTTGCCTGTTTTGGGGTGTTAATAACTCATTTTAATGAGCCCTTGAGGTATGGTGTGAACTGGGGAGAGGTGGAGGGTCCAGCATTTTGTCATGGATGATGTTCCTTCTCTTTTCATTAGCAGGATTGGTGTGTGTGGCAGTGTGTTGTTCCTGCAGCCCATTCCTGGGGCTGCTCAGCTTTAATCTTGTCCCTCATTTGTTTTGTTCTTGTAAATATTACACAGGCTTAGGGCTGGACAGTTGTGTTTGGCGTATTGGAAAAAATAACTCTCCAGTGATTCTCACTGCAAGGAAGGATTTATTGGAGGAAAAAAGAACTTAGAGTTGTTATTTTCTTGTGAGGCACTTTGAGGCTGAGCTTCACATTGCTGTCATCCCTGGTGTGGTGCTGGGAGATCAAGAGCAGCCTCTCCTCTGTCAGGGGGTAGGTCTCCAGGTGACCTCCAAGCTGCTTTTGGCAGCTGCCCACCCCAAGAACTTGCTCAGTGAGCACAAGGTCCTTGATGTCCCCTCAGAAGTCCCTCCTTGAAGCTCTTTTCTCATGTGGTAGAGGCACAAAATTGTCAGGATCGATGTGAGCTGAGCAAGGCTCATCCAGTGTGTGCTCCTGGTCACCTGGAGCTCCCTGTCCAGGTGGCTTGGGCTGTGTTTGTGACAGTTTCTGTATTTCTGACAGTTTCTGTATTTCTGGCAGTTTCTGTGTGTCTGTCTGGGCTTGCTGACAGATGCCAGGGGTTGTCTTGCTTTTCCCTGCTCGTGGTGCCCCTGGTAAGGATGGAGTCAGTGTTGCTTCAGCTCAGGCTTCCTGAGCTTCAAAGGTGATGTACTGAAGAGGAGTCCTCACCTGCACCCATCCATGGCTCTTTCAAGCAAAGGAAGCCTCCAGGTGTGCACAGATGAATTCCATGATGGGACAATGGGCAGGCAGATGTCCTGGCTCCTAAATGTCTCCACAACTGTTATCTCTTAAGTATTAAACAAGGACAAGTTAGATTTTCTTTATCATGCTCTAATGCTGCAGAAATGTTAGAATTATGGAACCAGCCCCTTTGCTATTGTTTTTTCTGTTCACCAATCTGTCTTTCGTAGTGGTGCAAGGTGGATTAAGACCCTACATGAAGAGAACACCCTCCTTTCCCCTTTAAAAAAAGCAATAGTGTAAGGCACAAAAATTGTCAGTACATTTTTCTGCATCCTGGGGCTTCCTGCACTTCAAGCTCTTCTCAACAGTGTGCTTTATTTGCAATAAAAAATGCAGGAGTGCTGCACCTAAAGCCATTGGGCTTTCCTTGCCAGTTTTCCTGTGTTGTGTTATGTGAACAGTCAAAGAAGCTGCTGCCTCCCTGACTACAAATACAAAAATGGCAAACGAGCAAAGGATGCTCTCAGCTTCTGCCCAAAGTCTGCAGAAAGACACAATGCACTCAAATAGCATGAGAGCTACTTATGAATGACAGGGTGGCAAAAATTCATCTTCCTGATGGGAAAGGCAGTGGGTGACAGGTGAGGGGACAGGGATTTTGTGCCTGTCTGCTGCTGGTTAACTGCAGGATGTGGTATCCTCCCCATCACTCGCTCATCTTTCATAGCCATCCTTTCTAGCAAAGCTTTGCCTGTTATCTTTGGCTGCTCTGAGGTAGGGTATTATATCCCTGGCTGCATCTGACACTAACAAAATGTGGCTGAAACAAAATATAAAGTTCTCAAAGCAACCCTGACTTTCATATTTTCACATCAGAAGCAGGGCATTTGTCCATCGGTGGCTCCAATACAATCGTGGGGAATGAAGACAGCCCGTTTGCAGGCTCTCCATAAATAAGCCTTGCTGCTCCTCAGCCTAGCTTTCCTGGCAAAGCCTTTTGCTTTCTCATGTGTCAGAAGACCTTCCCAAAGCTGCTGCTGAAGCGCCAAATGCCTCTGTGAAGACTTTTGCAGAAGCTGAGGTTACACGGCCTCTCCTTAAATCAGAACTCTTTGGAGTGTGTCTGCCTCCCACGTGATGCTGTCTCCAAAACTCAGGCCCTTTCTGCCTGCTGCAGGTCCTCCTGCCAGGCCACCAGAGCACCCAAATGCTGGGTCACACACTAGGCCTTTGTTGTGGTGTGGTTTCTAGTTATAATGGTTTCTCCCATGTTCTCCCTATCCTTATTGTATGGTTTTCCCCAAACTGTCAATCCCCTAACCCCGCCTGCAGTGTGGGGTTCACCCTTTTCTCCCTCTAATGTCAATCCATAAACCACTCCCTAAGCCCACATGTCAATCCCTCCTAGCCCTTGCCCTGAATCCCAGAACCTTCTTAGTTGTTTGATTGTTGATTGGTTATTGAAGATTATATTTCTTCCCCTTGTTGGTTTTATTGGTTATGTCACAGTGCCCGTTTACCCACCTCCCGCCTTAACCCCTCCTCTGCTGTACCCTGATTGGTTTATTTGTTGAACCCTCCCCTGAGATCCAGACCCTTTATAAACCCACGTTCCCAGTTAAGATTGTCTTGTCTGCATCACCCCCTCCATCAATAAAGACTGTTGGAACTCTGAACTGGCAGACCCTTGCTTATTCTTCGCCCTCTTCGCCTGGAATAACAACAAAGCTCCTAAGCGTGGCCTGCTGGGGCCGGAGTCAGCGCTCAAAGGGTACGAAATCCTCGTCACCCCCAAAGCTGCGCCTCCTGGGCCAGGGCTCGTGACCACAAGCCAGGAGCGAACAGGCCTTAATGTCCCACCAGAGCCCTGACTCCCAGCACGGGTGAACACTGCTCTGCCAGCTCCAGCCTGCGCCCACCAGCCCAAAAAATGGGTCCTGGCAGTTCATGACTGAGGAGGCTGAGAGGCAAAAGAAACTGGGAGAAGACAGAGGCAGGACAGGTGACCCCAGCTGACCAAAGGGATGTGATATCATATATGTCATATATGATGTGTGTGGTGTATAACCTTCACCAAAACAGGTTGTCAAACTGCTGTTCAGGGCAGTGGTGGAGTCCCCATCCTTGGAGGGATTTAAAAGAAATATTGATGTGGCACTTGGGGGCATGGCTTAGTGCTGGGTTAATGGTTGGACTCAGTGGTCTTTTCCAGCCTAAGTGATTCTATGATCCTCTGCTTCCTGCAGTGGAGGATGTGCCCCGTCTCTTTTTTTGCTCCCTCACATCTCCACAAAGCTTGGTTCACAGCTGGAGTTTTGGGAGCTCCCATGTTACTGAGTGGCAAAATAAAAAGCTGAAAAAGGCCAGTAGTATGCCAGTGGCTGAAGCTCTCCAGGTGATGAAGCAGCAGCACGAAGGTTGCACCTTACCTGGCTGGCAGCAGCACCTCCCAAAGAAGCACATCCCTGTGCCCATCAGTGCTGGCTCCCCAGGAAGCTCTCTCCTGCTAGGAAACCTTGTGTGGTCAGCACAAACATCCCTCTCCTCCAGCTGGCTATGGCCTGGGCTCTGGGAATTCCCAGTGGAGGGGATGCAAGGACAGGCAGTGTGTGTGGCTGGCAGGGAGTGCTCCTGGAGGAGGCCAGGGTGGCTGTGACCTCCTACCAGGGGACAGTCCCATTCCTCATGTGCCCCCACGGGTGTGGGGCTGGAACCCCAGCACAGGAGCATCCCCCAGCACCACATCAGCTCCCTCTGGGCACGCTGCCCTTCCCAGCCTGGATTGGGGAGCAAGAAGTCCTTCCACCACCTCTTGTAAACCACCTCTTGTTGGGTAACCCCAGCCTGGAGTGGCCTGCAGTCACCAGGTAGCAGCAGGGGAGGAACAAAAACGCCTGGAGCATTCCGGTGCCTGGCACAGGAGAGGTGGTTTTTAATTTATTGCTAAGATATCAAGGATAGGGGAAGCACAGAAGCAGCTCTGGAGGAGCTGGGTGGGTAGGAAGCATTGGCCAAATACGAGTGGAGGATGTTTATGGTGTGAAATTGGGAAGCATCTTCAGGAAGCTGCTTGGAAAATTCAGCTGAGATAGGAGAGGGGGAAAGGAGAATGCTGAGAGGGAGAGGAGGGGCACTCTGCCTTTTTTTAGCTGTGTTTATAGAAAATTGGACCATCCTCAACTCTTGTTCAGTCCTGAGCTTCCCAGATTTCCCTGCCCACCCCATCCCTGCGATTCCCACTCAGGAAGGGGTGCTGGTGTGTGTGCAGGGTTGTTTTGGGGCTGCAGGCTATTTCAAGAAACATCAGCAAGGCCAAGCTCATCAGTGCTGTCACACATGGACTGTGAGGGGGTGAACTTGGCTCATCAAAAAAAAAAAAAAAAAGAAAAACCAAAACTTGGCAAATCAAAATGAATGTGTTTGGGCTGTCTAAGAGCAAAGAATAATGGAGGAAAACAGGCTCTTTTTTTTTAGTTTTGGTTTGGTTTGGGGTTTTTTTCTGCTTTTTCTTTTTCCACAACTGCCACTGAAGGTCTCGTTGTGTTGCAGGAAGCACCTCTGTTTTATACAACTTAAATGAAAATGAAATTTTTCTCCTCTTCTAACAGAGAATAAAATGGGCATGTAAGACCTCCCAGAATAGTAACAGGTATCATTTAAACCCAGAGGAAGAGCACTGGACAACACCCTCAGGCACAGGATTCCGTGATCCTTGTGGGTCCCTTCCAACTCAGGATACTCTGTGATTCACTGATTCACTGACTTGCTGTCTTGCACAGAAGTGTTGGCAGTAAAAGTTCTCAGTTTTATTTCTCTAAGTCACCTCAAACTTCTGGTGTGGTGCAGAGTAGTGAAAATGGTCTTGTTAAACAACAACAAATTCTTGGGACATGATCCCAAGGTGAAGCTTAAAAGCTACAAATGATTAAATACATGGCATAAATCAAAGGTAATAATCTTTATGGTCCAATCCATCCAATCCATCATTAATTGTGCAAGCTGTTGTGACTCTAAAATTCACTGCTGCAGGAAATCATCGAAGCCAAATGTCCTGGCTGCTAAAACTTTATTTTTTGAGGAATGTTTTAATTTCACACTCATCAGTGGCATGTCTAGGTTAGCCAGGCAGCACAAGAAGTGTCTTTATTCACCTTTCAAGTCATCACATGGTTCATGGGGAGGAATTATTTCTCATTTGTGAGCAGTAATGACAAAGTGTGGCCATTTCTGGAGGGGAAAGAATCACTTTCTTCTGCATTACACTTCATTCACAGTGAGGGCAAGAGGCTCCACAGAAGAGATGTAAGATCTGGTGGTAAGCAAGGATGATATTACCATATATTTAATTTAAATTTTAATCAAATGAAATTGTTTTTCAAATGCAGATAACGCAGCAATGGCTCCAAAAATAAAACACAGACAAGCAATCTATCAGGCATGTCTGTCAGCAAAACAGACTCCATCTCATAAACCTGCCAAAACAGCCCTTTGCTTTGAACAATAAAAACTGGGAGGAGTGGAAAACCTCAGCTTTAAAAAGCTTTGTATGTTAAAAAAAAAAAAAAAATTTAAACTAAAAAAACCCCCAAAACCTAGCTCTCAATTGGTGTGATTTGGAAAAGGTTAATGTAAAAATGAAAGCCATTCAATAAATCTTTTAGTGAAGATCAAAAGCAATGAGTGCAGGAAACCAGAAAATTGATGATACGACATTTTCCGACACTCCATAACATTCATATTATTCAGGGAACTGCCAACCACAATTGTTCAAGTGCTCTTTTAACTGATGTTGGTGCTTGAACTCATAAGCCAGCCACTGGTCTCCCCAAGGAAAACCATATGGGAAGACAGTAGCTCAATTAAAAGTAATGTGGTGTGTGGCTCTTAATCCTTACTTGAGCCCTTGTGCCAGCAAGCTCTTAAGTATGTGCTTAAATTTAAGCCTGTGCTCAATTTTTGTCTGTTTTATGTGCATTTCTTGAGTGAAACCCCCAAAATGGTATCGAATCTCGTTTTGCAAAGGGTCTGCTCTGCACATGGCCCGTGCTCAGAGGTGGCACCTACGTTCTTCAGGGTGCTCTGCGAGGATTTTGGGATGGTTTCTGTCACAGATAAATAGGGATTTGTGATTGCAAAGCCTGATTTGAATCCTGTCTCCCTCTAGTGTTGTGAAAACACTTGGAAAAGGAGGTAAAGGGGTTGCCAGTGATTCAATGCCCCAGGTGCTCTGCTGGCTAAGTGAGCAGCAAACAGATGCCAGCAAGCTCCGTGGATGGCCAGAGGAGAGGGCTTGGAGGAGCTCTGGGTGGGGAGCATCGTGCTGTGAGCAGAGCTGCTGCTGGCTGGTTTGGCTGATAAATCAGGCCCATTTTGGCTGGGCTGTGCTGGATCTCCTGCTCTGCTGCAGGGATGGCTGCTCCCTCCGTGCCGGCGCCTTGTGCTGACTGCGGCTCTGGCATCCTCCTGCCTCTCCTGGAAATTAGTGACATCTGACGAGAAGGAATGATGAAAACAAGATTATGGGGAGCTCACTTGCACGTGGAAGGAAAAATACGGGTGTTTGAGGCTTCCTGTGGGTCGCACAGCTTGGGCTGGGCCACTCTGACCGCGTGGCAGGCGGTGTCCACAGGCCCCAAAGGCCTGCTCCACAGAGAGGTGGTGACAGTGCTCTGCTCCCCCCTGGCCAGGCTGCCGTGGCTGGTCCCAGCAGATGGGAACAGCCTGTGGAACGGAGCTGAAAAGGTGCTTATTTTCCTTGCCTTTTCCTTTGCCTGCCCTTTGATGGGGGCAGTGCTGCCTGCACCTTGGCTGTGTGCTCACAATGGACAATGTCCCATGGAGGATGTGCCAGCTTCACTTCTTTTCCCATGGCATTTTACCACTCATTAATCCTTTTGATTTTTAGCCTCTTTGAAGCCCAGGGTTTGGATGCCTTTCAGCTCCCACTGAAACAGGACATGGAAAACACTTCAACCAGTGCAAAAGTTTAAACCCCTTATTCATCCACCCTGGAAAGGCTTCAGCTTGATATGCTGACAATGACCGACTTGATTGTGTTTATCTTTTGGCAATATCTCCTTCTGCAATTGAGAGTGCTTCGGGTTTTCCTGGTGCCAGGTTGAATTTCCAGCCTCTCTGAATGCACCAGGCTGTCTTGTTCCTCTGCCAGGCTGAGCCATGTGCAGGGCAGGCCGTGATTTCCATGGTAAATACACAGAGGAGTAAAATAAACATGCAACCCAACAGCACACACAGACACACACATATGATAAAAAGTCTGGTCTTTCACCTAATTTAGACCAGAAAATTGGCATCTGATTTTATTGTTCAGGCTGACTCCAAGAACACAAACATATTTTTTCCTTCAAAACGAGAACTGCCAAAATAGAAAGAATGGTATCTGCTGGTTTGAGCTAATTGGGATTAACTGTTTCCTGGCTGCTTTTTGTGGAACAAGTGCTATTTTGCTCCACTGATAACAGCAATACTTCCAAGGCTGGGCTAGGGAAATGGCTGTACCCCAGCCATCACATCCATGCAGGAGGCACTTTCTGACCTGTGTCTTTGAAAGGGGAATAGTCTCTATTCTCAAAATCTCAGCCCTAGGATGCTGCCAGCCCAGTTCCTGATGCAGCGTGGAGAGGTGAATTTAGAACAGCCAAGCCAGACAGGAAAGAATGGCATGGAAAATGCTGAGCTTTCCACAATTTGGTTCCATTTTAATTAGCATTTTCTGCACACTTTTGATTTCCAATTTTCCTGCCCAGCTGTTGAGACTATTCATATTTCTGGAAATGTTTCCAAAAGGCAGGGGGGAAAAAAAAAGCACAATCCTATCACCAACCCAAGTGCTTAATTAAAATAGTTGGATTCAGGATAACATTGCAATTAGAGTTGTGTCTATTGGCCTTCCGGGGCTTAGGATCTGGGCTTTCAAGCCTTTTGCTGTAAACATGGGTCTGGAAATTTATCTCGAGGTTTCAAAATAGCCAAATGTTGCAAAACCCACCAGAAGGAGTGAGGGAGATGGGAACACTGGCCTGGCAGGAGGATAGAGAAAAACCCACCCATTGCCCGTGGCTCTGATTGGGATGGTGAAACAGGTGCAGGAAAATAAAAATCCCATGGCCTGCAAGGGCCGATTTGAAGAACCCCACTGAAAAAGCTGCGTGGAAAGCACGGCATGTTCTACAGAGCAAACACGCAGCATATTTTTAGCCCCATTTCCTGGCACCTTGTGCATGAACTGCTTCCAGAGCTGCAGCACGGGGCAGGGATGGTCTCAGCCTCTGGAATGAATGCACAGCCCGTGTGTGACGGGGCAGGGCCGCTGCCACAGCTCCCAGTGCAGCAGAAGGGGCATTTCTGATGCAGCTCCCAAGGGAGATTTCCCCAGGCAGGGATGCCGGAGAGCTGCCGTGTGCCACTCCCCCAGATGCTGGTGCCGTGCTGGGAGCAGAGCACACCTGCACACAAGCTGTTCCTGGCAGCACAGGGAGGTGGGGCAGGCACGCCAGGCTGTCCCCAGGGATGCCCCACCAGCCTTCTGTCCCCATCAGCTGGCACGCTGCCCTGTCTCCAGGCTGGAAAGGTGCCTTGTGCCCAGGGAGGGTCACGGCAGTGGGTAATATTTTGTGTATGAATAATCAGTCTCTCTGGCAAGGGGCGTCCCTGGGATGCCCCTCAGCCTAAGTACGTGCCAAAGATCTGAGCTGGCCCCTGAGAAAACAGAATCCCAAAGATCTGAGCTGGCCCCCAAGAGAACAGCTGAGACAGGTGCCAGCAGAAAGTGGGGATGTGCTGGCTTTGCTTGCTTTCATTAAAGCTTTCAGTATTGCCACACAGGGAAGATCCTCTCGCTCCTTCCCACTGGCCCTGGCTGGCCTGGCCTGCCAAAGGCTTCAGACCATCATTTCCTCATAAACTGGGCATGTTTTATTTATCCAGTATTATGCCAAGCTGTGTAAAGGTTGTCAGAGGAGATGTAAAGCCCTGGGGGAGGAAGAACATTCTAGGAATGAAGTCTCCCTGGATGACCTTTAGGAGCCCATTTAAGGATGAACAGGAGCAGAGGGGAGAAGGATAAGGGAAACATATTTATCCAGGAAAAGGGGTGCTTTCCTGGAGCTGTGGGCATCTAAACTTCCCAACAGACCCACTTTGCTGGGTACAACTGGGAGATGTCCCTGCCCCTACCAGTCTGTTTTTGCTGCTGGGTCAATGAGGAAACTACTAAACCAGCTGAGGGAACACTGATTTTGAGTTCACAGGATCGCAGAATATTCTGATTTGGAAGGGACCCACAAGGATCATCGAGTCCAACTCTTCAGTAAATGGCCCAAACAGGGATCAAACCCACACCCTGGAGTTATTAGCACCATCAGCACCATGCTCTAACCAACTGAGCTCATCTCGCCAGTTTGTTTGTTCAGTGTGGGACTCTGATGAGAAAATCTGGGGCAAATTAAGAAAAAACAAAGGAAAGATCTTTCTTGGGAAGAAAGAAAATCAGCCTCAGAAACCCACACTTTATTTCATAACTCTGTGGTGAGGAGGAAGAGAGCAGATGGACAGCCCTCCCCACCACCTGATGAGACTAATTCTTAGTCTAGAAAATTAGTGATCCCACAAAAAGACCCCTGGCAAGGTAACAGGACCTCCCAGGCCATGAAAAAAAGTTATGGATTTTCCCTCCTCTTTGCTGCTGTTGCCTCCCAGAATGTGTCACTGGGTCCACCTTCCTTGATGTTGATTTTCCCCTCCAGAGGAAGGGGGAGAGAAACCCAGACCCCAACATCCTCACACCTGGCTCTGATTCCCTGCTGGAGCCCTAGAATTGATGATGTGCCAAATGACGAGGGGCTGACTTCAATTTGGGTGTCAAATGGGGAGAGGTGGCTCATGAAAGACAGGTCTGGGGCAGGGCTCAGCTGTCAGCTCACAAGGAGTGGGATAAGAAGCACAGACCTGGAGGTGTTGGACTCAGGTGATGCTCAGGCTGAAGGGATGGAGGCAGAGCCCTGAGAGCGAGGGGAGCCTCACAGCGTGGCTCTTGTGGACGTAGCATCTTATCTTCAAAGAGAAATAGAAAGATTTTTGGTATCTTCCATCGATCCTGGGAGCTGTGCACGTGCTCCAGAAGCAGCAGCTTTCCTTCTCATTTCTATCCCTGCTTCTGATTTACTCTGTCACCTCAGGCAAATCATTTAACCCTGGCTTCAACCTATTTTACGGGGATGTTGCAAGGCTTAATTAGGGCTTGTAAAAGGTCTTGAGTTCCTGAGAGGTGCCTGCTGGATTAGGGTGATTAATCACATGGTGATGGGAGAGATATTGTGGGGGTAAATCCAAGCAGTCAACAATAGGGCAGATGATATTTTTCCCTGGGGGGAGAAGATGAGGGGGTTTTGGAAGCGTGTGTGTATCAGGTTTATTAATTCTGGATATCAAGCTGTTGAAACTGTAGGGAGGCTCTGTGGTCAAAACCACAGAAATCTCACTGTATGGTTGAGATAAAGACATTCTGCAATGTTTCCACAAAAATCAATCAAATGCACATAATTTAGGGTGTTTCCCCCCCAGACTTCAAAGCCACAAAGGCGAACAATTTGCAAAACTTCAGGTTTTGGATAGAAATATTTGCCACTTGCTCTGAAGCACCACAGGAAAACACACCGGAATCACCTTGTTAGTATTCATTGCTGTGGAGAAAAAGGGGAGATTATTCAGAGGAGGAGGAGGGGAAGAAAAACCCCCCACATTTTGCTGAGATTTACGCAGTTTTTCGCATGACTGCCCAATTGCCCTTCCATATAGGAGAGGAGGGAGGGGGGGAAATGCCAGGCTTTGTGCAGTGATTTTCAGGATGACCCAGTTCTCCTCCTTTGCGGAAGAAACAGAGAGAGAACAGTCGCCTGCTGAACCCTTGAGCGCAGGATTCTCGGGTTATTTTTTTGGCCCGGATCTTTTCTGCTCCAGCTTCATCTCCTTCAGTGGGCTGGTCCCTAATTTGCAGCAGCACGATGAAAAGGAGGAGCTGGGGCTTGGGAAGCAAAGGCCGAGCAGCCTTTGATGGGCTTGAGAAGCCGGCGGGCTTTGCCCCAGGAGCTGCTGATGGGGACAAAAGGGACGGACCCGGGCTGGGCTGGGTGTGCGGAGATTTGCCTTTGAATAGCGAGGAGCTCTCCAGGGCCGGGGTGACTGCAAGGAATGCAAACCGGGGTGATTTCATCCGCTTTTCAGAGGCACAGCATAAATCAATATTGTTTTGTAGATCTCTTGCCTTGCCACGTGTTTTTTTTTTTTTTTTTTTTTTTTTTTTTTTTTTTTTTTTTTTTTGTTTTGTTTTTGTTTTTTTTTTTTCTTCTTTTTTTTTTTCCCTGGGGGGACATCCAGTATCCACGTACTATGGGAAGGATGTTGCAGGGGATGTTGTGCCCTCTCAATGTGCAGCTCAGTAAAAACTGGATTTTTATTCTTCCAGGCACCAAACGGAGCCAGCCAAAACCAGAGATTATCATCGCTAAGGAATCCTGCCTGGGGAGCTCCCACCAACCAGGAGAGCAGTTAGTTTGGGATTTTTTTAAAGCCATTTTTTTTTATGGCGAGGCAGTTTTAGTTGAGCTAAATGAAGCTTATTGCAGTGGGGAATTCAGCGTGCACATGCTTAAAAATCTTTAAAGATTGGATATTTAACTCCAGCAAATAATCAAGTCCCAGGAACAATTTAGATGAGTAATATATTAAAAACAGGCTTACACAGATCCAAGAAAAACGTTGGAGGATCCATAGGGGTCATTGTTATGCACCGCAGGCTTAAATATATTGACTTTTACAACTGCAAATGGATGGTTGCAGAGTGGTTTCCACCGAAGAGCAGTTTCAGTTGTGATAACTCACACAAAGTGAAATTCAGTCTTGTGCTCGGAGCCGGCATGAGGTCTAGGAACGGAGTGAACTTAATCTTTATCTCTCTCCAAACATTACATCTCTTTAATCCTTGAGGCATGCCATTCCTGGGAGGATCCTGCATAAAGGATGCAAGAGAGCAGGGCAGGAATCAGATTTGTTATTTATGGAAAAAATAATCTGAAATCAGAGAAAACACGTTCTGAAATTACAGGAAAGAAAACATTTTTCCAGAGGGGAAGAAAATCTCAAACCCAAAAATAAACTGATTTTTTTTTTCACCAATAAAAATGTTTTTTCCTTCTCTAGGATTACATCATTGTATTACAAATGAAAGAGAAAGATGAAATGTGCCAGCCAGTGTAATGTCAACCCTTCCGTTGCAGGAAAATCAGAATGCATTTTGTAGAAGGGGCTTCTTTTTGATATAAATTTTGTGAGGCTTATAGATTTTTCTAGAATATTCTTCTTTTTTCTGGGGAAAAGCTCCCCCCCCAAACAGCAAAATAACAACCAAACAACTTTCTTTTGGAAAACGTGCCAACCATTCTGCTAAACCCAGAGCATCTATGGAAGTCTGAGATTTAAAAGTGCATAGATAAGAAATATTTGATGGATATGGGTAGGATGTGGCCATAAATACTCAGCTTTCTCTGTGGCACTGTGACCTGTTCTTCTGGACTACTGGAAAAGATGGAACAGTGAAATCAGCTGTCATGGGCAATGCCTTGGGATCACTGGGATTTTCCTGGCTGGGATTGCTGCCTGCACCAAGACATGCTGTTTGCATGCAGCATGTGCACAAAACTACCCCATCTCCTGAGAAGTGTTGGTTTGCACTTGTCAGAGTTATTACAAAACCCTTGAATGCTGCTGAGGTGACTTGAATTAATTTTTAATCAAATTTATGCTCTCGTGCCAGAAAAAAAAAATCCAGTTGATGAAATTGGGTTTCCATTGGCACCAAGACCTGAACACTCAGCAAATAAAGCAGCATGGGAGCTGTAATCAGCCTGGGAGGAACAGCCCCCAGCACAGCCAGATCCCCCAAGAGTGCTGAATAGCTGCATTTCTGTAATGCCTCCTCCTATGACGTGGTGTGACAGCAGATATTTCCTCCCTGCAGATGAATTTGTCACTAACAAAACCAGGAGAGGTGGCAGTGGCAGAAGCAGGGCTTGTAATCACCGTCAGCAGAAAGGTATTTTGCAGGAACCCAAGCATCTGAAGGGAAATATTTTGCTTTATTCCAAAAAGCCTCATTTCTGGTCCATTGGAGGAGCTATGCCATTTGCTAATTAGGGAATTGGGAGCTGGGGGTCCATGGGTTGTAATCCTTGGCTGAGTGAAGCAGTGTGTTCATTACAGCTGTCACTCATCTCCCTCCTCTCTCATTTTCCTGATCTGTAAATTGAGGTTAATACCCGCTGTACACCGAGGGTGCAAGGAGGATTAATCAGAGGGCATCCAGAGCACTGCAGCCTTTTCCTTGGGTGATGGCTGGAGCTCCTGGAGAAACTGAAAAGTCTCACTGGGAAATTTTGTTTTCCATTGAGAACCGGAATAGGGGCTCTTCCATTCTGAATTGCTGAGATGTTACTCTTTTCACCTCAAAATTACCGAAATATGAAGCAATTGTTTCTGGCTCAGTGGGGATGGGAGGGAAAACGGACCTTTGAGAAGTGTTTAATAGATTTACCTGTGCAGGGGAGCGGGGGGGATTTTTCTTGTTGAAAAAAAATCCCAACTCAAACACCCCGAATACTTGGCAGCTGCATAATCACAACTTTAATAGAGCCCTCGGTTTTCCTGCTACAATAAATGAGGTCTGCTCTGCGTTGGAAACAAAGCAGAGGGGAAGCAAACAAACCAAAACCCCAGCCCTCATGGCAGTCCAGGGAAACGGGGTCACTACTGGGCACATCTCAAAACCTGCCCAGGAACTGTCTGTTCTCAAGCTGACTGCATTTCCCCACCAGCCTCTTGTTGGGCTACATTAGCAAACAAAACAAACTGGGCTGACACTTTGTGCTGTACTGAAAACACCACTCCCAATGGCTTTTCCAATTCCAGGGATGGAGCAGGCAGCTTAACTAGCTATTTACTCGAGCCTGCTCACCCAGAAAGGACCCAACCTGATGGATGGCCCCTGACCTCCCTGCTCTGCATGGCCACCAGCCAGACTGCCACTTGGGTGTCTCCAGCAAGCCTCCCATCTGGCAAGAGTCCAGCCTATTTTTGTTGCCTACCAGGGTAAGAAATACTGCACTTCCCCGAGTGGATGACCCCGAAGTCTCGTGTGGGTTAAAGAGAAGCATAAGTTATCTGGACTTGCAGCCACGAAACCATTCTCTGGGAGGAAAGGGTAAATAAACAGATCATTTATTAGCAAGTAAAATTGTTTTCCCTTTGAAATGCAAAGACGTGCTCTCTGGTGAGTTATGTTTTTAGCTTCACCCCTCGATCTCTCCAGGCGCGTCAGGAGCAGAGCTGCTCTCGAGTCACCCCGTCCAGCTGGCCCTCTGTGGGGTGGTTTTGGGGTGGTTTTGGGGTGGGGTGGGCTGTCAGGGCAGCACTGGGCTCGGGGGAATTCAGCCTCTGACACTGGAGGCAGCAGGATGTGACTGAGGATATGGGGCAGCACCAGTGGAGACGCCCCAGTGTCCTGCAGCTGGGGCTTTGGTGTGGGGAGGATGAGGTGTGAGGTGATGAGGAGGGTGTTCACACAGAGATAATGAGGGAGCAAGGCAACGGTGGCATCTGTGGGCATGAGATGTCTCTGGAGAACCTGCTGGGTTTTCCTGTGGAGCCCTTTCCCCTGGGAATGGGAGTCTGTCCGCTGGAAGCAGCCTCTGCTCCCTGCTCTGTTGCAGAGGCTCTGCAGAGGGGAAGGTGTCAGAGCTGTGCTGTGATTGCCCTCCTGCACAGGCCACACATCAGGGGGACATCCCCCAACACTCAGCCTCATTCAGTTGTTTCTATTGGTGCTGTTTCATTTTCCCTGCTTGAAGAAAGGGGCAAGGCCAATAGTCCAGCCTGCAGAACCTTTGGCTTTGTGGCCAGCACTTCCCCTCCTCCAGGAAGGAGATGGGGCTCCCAGGGTCACCTCTGCTCACACTGGCATGCCCAGGGGACAGTCAGCATGTTAATTATTCCATCCATCCTCAGGAAGCTCCTGTGTCACATCTCTGTCCTGAGCCACAGGCCCTTGATGGACAGAAATTCACATCCAGCAGGTTTTGGATTCACTCTGGACGTCTCCTTTCATGCCTTGCTGACACAGCTGATCCCTGGGCTGGGGGAGTTCACACGGGCAGGAGATGCCTTTGCCCCTCTGCCTCTCGGTGCTGCCAATTGGGAAGTGCCAAGTGGGAAAATTGGGCTGAATTCCTGCAGTTTCTGCCCTCCCCTGGTTGTCAGTGGTGCTGGTGAAGAGGGGACCCTGCTGGCTGCTGCCCCAGGGGACTGTGGTGATGAGTCAGGGAGGAAAAGCAGAGATTTTCTGTTCTGAGGGGAGATAAAAGTAAGAAGGAAAGCTGGGGGAGAAACCATTACTGGGTCGTGTCAGCTTAGCAGATGAGAGCTCCTAATTCCTTCAGGAGGGCGCAGGTCAGGGACAAACCTCCCACTTTCCTCACTTTCAGAAATGACTTTCAAGCCCATAAAGCACCTTAGAAATGCCAATTCAGCACAGGATCAAACTGCTGCTGCTGAGGGCCCTGGCAGGTCACAAATCACTCAGATCACCACGAGCAGGTCGTTTGTGCTGGAAGTAAATATTTTTCACATTGGTGTAAATAAGTTAAAATTGCTACCAGAAAAATGTTATTTTTCTCTTGTTTCTGGTGCACCAGCCAAGTGAACCCATGGACATAAGAGCTCAGCACAAACACCTCCCTCCTGTTGGTTGGAAGAGTTAAGATACTCTTGAATCACTTGGGTCTTGGAATGAAGTTTCCTGTAAGAGACACAGATCCAAAGTGACAGGTAAGTGCACATCCCTTGCCATGGCTCTGGAGCTCCAAAGAAGCTGTTGGCTGGGCTGAGTCAGCTGTGATTTATAGAACTGTTTTCAGTATCATCAAGTATGTCCCAAAAACTGCCTTCTCCCCAAAGTCTGGTCTCTAGAAATCAGATTCCTGACATTCCTCATATTGTCCAGCTGAGACCTGTGGTACAAACAGCATTTTTGGTAGGCTGTTTTGAAAAGAGAGCTGTGGTTGTTATTCAACTCTCTCCATCTTATTTAGACTTTTCTTCTTTCTCTACTGTTATTATTTATGAGCATGAAACTGGGGCTTCTGTTTGGAGAGGGATTGTTTCTTCAGTAAAATTGTGAGTTTCAGTGGACTGCAGCTTCTGAGAGAATACTTTGAGTCAATAAATGTGCTACCACAATTCCATAATTATCCACACGAGGATTGAAATAAGCTGGGGGGGGAAAAAAACCAAAACAAATCTGTTATTTTTGCTGTGACTACTCGAACCTGCAGGGTGAGAGGAAAAGCACATCTTGCTTTCTGATTTAAACACCACTGATTTATTTTTAGGCCTGTGGCCAGTGTGGGAGCCTGTGGCTGAAGCAGAGACAGGGATGCAGTGGCTGGGTAAGGTCTCCTGGGCTGCTGAATCCTTTCTCTGGCAGTTTAAATACCTGTGTCAGGCACAGCTCAGAGCTCCAGCAGTGAGGAAAAAAGGGCAAAAATGGGACTGGCATCAACAGCCTCAGGTTCAAACCCTAAATCTGGGAATCATGAAATGCATGCAACTGGAAGCTTTTGCAGTAGGCTTTGGAGGAAATGGGAAGGCAACCTTTCACTTAGTGCTGGCATCTTCCTGTACTTCCATGTTGACCCTATTTCTCCTGGACCTGACCCATATGAGGATACATTTCACCTTGCAGTGCTTGTTTTCCCTTTCCTGTGACCTGACAAGGGCAAAAGCAGCTCCAGCAAACACAGCATTTGCTCCCAAGAAGAAATGTGTGTGTGCTCAGGCCTGATGCTGAACAGGAGGGATAATTGTCCTCCTTGGGGAACCTCGGTGCTTGCAGAGGAGGAGATGAATTAGCACTGCTGCCACTGAGGCCAGTGCTTTGGGGAAAGGTTTTCTGGGTGTTTCCAGGCTTAAAGACAAATCCTGCCATGAGGTCTGGGGGATCTGCCCTTGCCTCTGCATGGGGTCCTGTTTTGGAAAGGCACTGAGGCCCTGAAAGATGCAGAAGCAACTGAGGACCTTGCAAAGGGAGAGGCTGATGCAGGCTGCAAATCCAGGCAAAAGAAGGGATTGTTCCAGGTGAACACCATCTAATATTGCTTAAAGTCTCTGATGGTACCCAAGCCTTCCTCATGGGACTGAAGGGTGGAAGCTGGGAAGGAAGGGAGGCCTGCACTGCACACAGGGAGCAGCCCCTTCCCAGGTGCAGCACTCTTGCAAGCCAGGGTGGCCTTTTCACTCCAGCATTTGTCTCCAGCCTCTGCTGCTTCTTGGAAATGATGTTTTCTGTCATCCAGAGAGATGCCCCACAGAATGCATGCTCCTGAGCCCTGAGCTTGCCTGGGGCTTGGCTGAAGCCTGCACATGGCAGAGTTTCTGCATCCCCAGCTGGAACGGGGCAGAGGCCAAAACACCAGAGCTGGGGTTCCACATGAACTGCTGGGGGAGTTTCTGGATTCCAGGCACTCTAACCTGTGGAGCTCTACTTGAACCCCAGAGCCACCCTTAGCATGGGAGTCTAGGCCTCTCCAAAAGAGGCAGCTCTGCAGCCAGAGCAGCCTGGGCTGGGTCTGGGTGCTCCATTTCTCAGCATCAACTGAAATGGAAAGGCCACGGAGACATTCTCATTTATAAAAAGATAGAACCAAACACTTGAATTTGGGAAAGCAAATGTCACACCACTGATCTAGAGCTGAGTTGTTTACAGTGAAGAAGGGTTGATATTTAATGGAAGGGTAACTCCTTTTCTTTCTTTCTTTCTTTTTTTTTTTTTTTTTTTTTTTTTTAAGGTACCTAAAATTACCAGACTTTGCATAAAATATGGTTCTGATTAAGAAACATCTGACTTAACAAAAGCAAAGTCAAAGTTAATATGTGCACAGTTTGGTATTAGCCTGCCTTTAATTTTGAGGTGAAACTCTAATGGCTACAGTAAATTTGCTCATTTATGAAACAGATAGGAAATGCAATACACAGAAGAGATTAGGGAAAAGAAAAACAACCCTTTTTTGCTGCAATTGAGACGAGCCATGCTGCTGCCCAATCCCCTGAATTGCTTCCTTTAGGCTCTCTCAGAAACAGGGATGTGGATTTTTCAAGGATATGTAAACTTCCACATCGCAGGGGAAAGAAATCAGGATACAAAGAGAGATTTGAGGGCTTTCCTGGGCAGAAGAATGTTTTGGTACAGACTGAACGAGTGAAACTGGGCCTTACTGCTGATCTGAAGCTACCAAAGGGAGAAGGCAAGTGGGGGAAAAAAGAAAAGAAACCTAAACCTTGCAGCTTTGTGGAGAAAGAATGAGCCACATCCAGCCCAGAGAGGGCAGGGTTGACTCTGTGAGTCCATTCTTGGGCATCCAAAGATGGACCACAGAGCAAGATCTCATCCTGCAGGAGCTCAGAGCAGCAGCCAGAGCCCCCCCAAACGCAGGGTGAGGGGGAAAAGCTTTGCTGGAGGAATGGCTGGGCAGAGAAAAGGGTGTTGTGGCCACTGGGTCTCGGTGCCTGCAAGGGGCAGGGTCCCTTTTCTTTTTTCCCCCACTTGCCTTCTCCCTTTGGTAGCTTCAGATCAGCAGTAAGGCCCAGTTTCACTCGTTCAGTCTGTACCAAAACATTCTTCTGCCCAGGAAAGCCCTCAAATCTCTCTTTGTATCCTGATTTCTTTCCCCTGCGATGTGGAAGTTTACATATCCTTGAAAAATCCTCGAGTCCTGAGGGACACCCAGAGCAGGCACAGAGCGAGGCTGATGCCAGCACCTGCTGCTGCCCCAACAGAGCCCACCCCAGCCTCACCGAAGTCATAACCTAAACTCAAACTATTTTTTATTTTTTTTTCCTTTCATGTAAGTGCCTCTCTTTTTCCGACGGGACACAGACGCCTCTCATTAACCCTTCTATCCCCTGGGAACGAGCATCCCGGTGGGATGCTCCCATGCTGGGGGGGCCAGGGGAAGGGAGCTGTGCTGGCATCAGCCTCGCTCTGTGCCTGCTCTGGGTGTCCCTCAGGACTCGAGGCAGGGCTTGGCCACTTTCTTTTCCAGGCAGGTTTTTCTTTGCAGGCAGGAGGGGCTGTTTGATCTCAGTGACCGGGAGAGCTGCTGCCGCTGGGTACCGCTGGAAGAAGCTGCTTTGGCGGTGGCCCTGATAAAGCCCGCGGTGGCTTTGAAGGTGAAAGGGAGGGCCCGAGGGGACCAGGATGTTTGGGGAGGGGGCACCCCCGGCAGAAAAAACCAGCCCGGGCACGGAGCCCAGGTTATCTAAATAGCGCATCCATCACTGCCGCTTCCTCCGGCGGGGACCCGCGTCAGTGATTAATAACACACTAACACTGGTACTTTGTGGAACTGCAGTAAACTTTATTATAACTTCCTTCCACTTGATAAGCACTTCCATGGGGGCAGAGGCGGGCAGAGCCGCTCCCCTCCCCTCCCATCCCCTCCCATCCCCTCCCATCCTCCTCCCGAGGGACACCCGGACAGCCCCGGGCTCCGGGAGGGCTCCAGCGCCCCTTCACCACCAGCTGCAAGCCACAAAAAGCACTGTTTTATTTTGGTTGGTTTTGTTCCCTTGGATTGGATGGATCCTCTCATCCCCACCGGCTGACCCGAGGGTGCATCTTGCACACCTGCTGTTTAAAAATCCCATAAAATGTCAGGCAGAGCCCAGCATCCCCACACCACAGCCACGGGGGCAAGAATAAACCCTCCTGGCAGGAAAAAAAAAACACAGAGAAGGACCAAAACTGCTGGTGTTTGGGGTTTGCAAGGCAATGAGAACCATTGTTGAGGCTCTCACTGCTTTGCCCTGCTCTCCTTAGGATTCGTATGTTCTCTAAATATTTACAGAGAAACACGTGTTTGTGGATGGGAAATGCTGCTTTTTTTCCTCCTTTGTGCTGTTCTGTCCAAGTGGGAGGGGATGTTGCTGGGAGATGAAGGAGAGTGTGTGGCAGCAGCAAGCCCAGAGCAGGAATGGGATAAATGGCTCACCAGCCTGCAGCGTTGGTATTTGGGTTTTCTCACAGAGGGGATGTAATTTTGTCTTGCTTCTTATCAGTTATTTTGTGTTGTTTTTCATCAGTTATTTTGTATTGCTTTTTGTGTGAAATCGAGTGGTTTATGTGCTGATGGAAGGAGGGTGGGAATCCCTGCCCTGCTCCCCATTTTCTGGTGCTGGGTTGCAACTTCATTTGTGGAGTGATTTACACCTAGGGTGATTTAGAGTCTAAATCATAAAATCCTAGAATGCTTTACACTAGAAGAGACCTTAAAGATCATCTTGTTCCAAGCCCCCTCCTGTGGCCAGAGCCACCTGAAGATGTAAGGTGCTGCCAAAACGATTGGCCAAGCCATGGAGGGGATGTGTCATCGAGCTCTCTGCTTTGGTTTGTTGTTTGTTTTTGTTCCCCCCACATTATTTATAAATCATGGTGGGTTTGTTCTCCAGGTTCTCACGCACCACACGAGGGATGGGAGCAAGGTGCAAGTCATTACATCAGGAGAAGGCAGCTGCTGGGAGAAGCTCAGCCAGATTTGGTTTCTCTGCAGAGACCCAAGCCCAGAAATTTGGTTTTGCCACTGGAAAAGGCAATTGTGTGCGTAGTGGGGGATGTTTTTGCTTTTGAGGCAGCTGGGGGGAAACCACAGGACAGATTTGAGCTAAGTCAGATGGCCCAGAGGCTGCTGAGGTTTGGAGGTGACCCTGGGCAGGCACCCAGGACAGACAGAGCCCTTGCACCTCCACTGAACACAGCGCTGTCCACGAAGGAACATTTCCCCCTCTTTTTTTGAGCATTTTTCTCCCTGTGGTGTGTGCAGGTGTGCAATCCTGGCTGGCACAGTGCCACGGGGATGCCCTGCAATGACCTGGCGTTTAAATGAAGGGAAAAGCCCCTGGAGGAGCAAAGCTTTGAACCACTCAGTTTGTGACGGTGCGAGGCTGGCAGGGAAAGCTGTGAGTGAAAACTTGTGGGACCCGGGGTGAGCCACTTAATCTAGATGGGTTTCCTTATTTTTCTTTCCTCGTAGGCATTGAGTGTAGGTTGAATTTTATCCTGACAGCCAAATGCTGGGCTGCCTGTGAGCAGCTCCTGCGTGCCCACACTTCTGAGCTCCAGGAAATCTGAGCTGGGAGTGAAAAACTGCAGAGTAGAAAAGCAATTTTTTACTCCTGGAGCAAATCCTCTGTCCACTCTTATATTTATCAGCAAAAGTGAGGATTTCAGGGTGTTGTGACTGATGTTTTCTGAACCGAGCTTCCCAAGAATCCTGCTTTTTTTTTTTTTTTTTTTTTTTTT
>VZTR01017519.1:322813-350160 GCA_013400775.1 Chaetops frenatus
TTTTTTTCCCTTTTCTTTTTCTCTTTTCATTTTTTTTCCCCCCTAGGCTGATTAAGTGTGAAAGAAATTTGGACTAAAAAATTCTTTCCATCTCAGCCTCAGAGATCTTATATATCAAAGAAACACGGGTGGAATAGCAAGAGGAGGGGGTTGGGAAGATGTTGACAAGGTCAGGAAAATGGCAAGAAGATGTGTGGGATGCACATCTTGGAAAAGTAAATAAAAAGTAGGGAAGAAGTAGGACTTACCTGGAGGTGCAAATTTAGGGTAGAAGCCCCAGGTTTACAACAAGAAGAAAATGCAAGGGATCATCATGAAACCCCAGAATGGTTTGTGTTGGAAGGGACCTTAAAGATCATCTTGTTCCAACCTCCCTGCCCTGAGCAACACCTTCCACCAGATCAGGTTTTATGGGATTTCTTCCTGTTGCCTCCATATAAGCAGAGTTATGGATGTTCAGACTAAAAAAATTTGGCAAGAGGGATTTTTATCACAGTCCAAGACACAAATACATTTCAGGGAAAAGGTGGAACATTGCTCTTTTTTTTTTTTTTTTAAAGTGATAATTTCCCAGAAAATATGGGGAATTTTCAGTAACTTTTCTAAATGCTTTTGTGAAAGCTTCGAAATTCTTGTGGGTTTTTATCCTCCCATCCTAATCTTCACCCAACTTAAAAGACACCAGTATTTTTGATGGAGCTCCCACTCAAGTATGTTTGCAGGAAGTCAACCCACAAAGAGCTATTACAAAGAAAAATTCCTTGGACAGTTTTATTCATGGAATTACTCAAAACCCCACCACAAAATATTGAAAAATCTGCTGAAATTTGGGGGGGAGGGGGAAGGGTCTGAAGGATCATGAAGGAATGAAAGCACGAAGAACAGACTGCAAGCCAAAAAGATTCCTATCATAATATATTCTGACACATAATAAAGAAAATAAATGAAAAGAGTCCCTGGATCCATTTTCTGCACATCCACATGGAAGTTCAGCTCTTCTTTGGGGATTTGGTTTTGTTCTCCTTGTTCTGCTGTGGGTCTCAGGGGGGTTTGGCCAAGGTGGCCAGGGGACAATGTCTTCTCCAAGGACCTGGCATGTGCCACCTCCACTGCAGCTGCCACCTGGCCATGGGGATGGGCAGGGAAGGATCAGGGTGTTTTCCAGGCAGGGATGGGATTGGAAAGGCTCTGTGCATGAGGAATGCAGGACCTGCCCCCAGCTCTCAGCCAATACATCCCCCACACTTCAGGGTTTAAAATGAAACCTCTTCACCCTTTCTCTGTTACTGTGGGCTTTCTGTAGATGCTCTTTTATATTGCACTGCATCACTTATATCAAAACCAGAGCAGAAAAAATTCTCCTTGGCCCACTCTTTTTTTTTCTCTTTTATGACTCTGTGCGAATTTCAAAGAGCTACAGGATTAGGCAGGGGGGAAAAGAAAAAGGTACTTGCAGCCTTCATCTAAAACGGATTCATTCCTGTCACCAAAGGGCATTAAAAATATAAATAAATAAAATACGAGCTAGATCCAGGCAAGACATATGGATGTGATGGCTGAACTTTGGATGGTGCTGCCCATGCTGGGCCTTTGTGATGTATCCTGAGTGTGTGAAATGCACATGATGCTGAATAAAATGTGGTTTTCACACATTTATATGGAACTCATGAAATGTTTAAGTGTCTCTTCTAAGACAAAAAGAAGTACTCAGTCAAGTCTTCATCCAGGCCTGTATTTACTGGACATCCTGATTATCTGCTCTGCAAAGTTCCCTTGTGCAGGACAAACAGGGGAAGGAAAGAAATGGAAACCCTTGCAAGGGCTGCACACCCCTATTTCTTTGGATTTTCGTTCCTACCTGGAAGCATCAGAGTTTTGTGTGCCTTTAACTGAACCAGGAGCTTTTGAATCATAGAATATTTCAAGCTGGATGGGACCCATAAGGATCACCAAGCCCAACTCCATCAAGCCTCAGCAGGAGAAACCGTCGTCCTTGAGCCATTGGAAAACAGCAAGGAAAACTGCTTTTAGTCAGTGTCCCAGCCTGAGTTGCAGCCATCAGTGTTTGCATCAGGAAAGCGTGCAGAGCAATTCCCAATATAGATTTCACCACTGAAATGCCAAAAATTTGGCAAAACCAAAAGGAAAAAAAAAATAGAATTTAACTTGGATTGTATTTTACCCCAATCTCTGAAATCTGAGTAGTGACTCAAACCCCCAGGTAGTGCCAATCAGCAATGAGCAGAGAGAAGCTATGCTAATTAGCCATGTTAATTTATGTCTCTGTTAACACAGCCACCTTTTTTTTGTTCACCAGTAACTCCTCCAGCTGAGGAGCTCTCCCAGGAGGCCACCAAGGCTGGGTCTGCCTGGGACAGAGCACAGAATTCCAGGTTAGGCCATTGCTCCTCCTTTTTTCTGACCCAGATGCTGCTCGTGTCTGCTCACAATATTCAGCAGAACACTTTGCTGGGATATTCAGATGCTGATTTTTTGCCTTTCCAAATTTTTGGGTGTTACCTGTTGTGATTATTTCTTTCTTCTTGATGATTGCAAGGCACTCTGGAGCATTGAGTCCTTCCTTCATTGCCTTTGGAGAGATGCCTGGAGGTGATAAATGAGCACCATGTGCAGTGTGAGGCTCAGGTGAGAGGAGGGAGCCTTGGTTTTGGAAAGCCCTGGCACAGCCTGGTCTGTTTGGACAGACCTGGTGGTTTGGACACTCCAGCAACATCCATATGCAACGATTTTTCTTGATTCACAATGTTGAAACTAAAAACCACTTGGCTTCAAACTTTAAGCCTCTGCCTGCATTCCCCTGAGAGTGAGCGTTTCTGGCAAACTCTAAGTTCTTAAATATCACTTCTCCAATTACATTCTCACAGGTTAGTATTTATGCAGGCCTGGCTTTTCCAATCCACGGAGCTGGTACTGGGCTGAGGTTTAATGCATCACAGGTGGCTGGTGGTGCTTTGGGCTCTCTGGCCAAACTGGTTCCAGATGGCCACACAGTCTGAGTAATAACATCAGCTCATTAAGTTGCAAGGTTTCAACTACAATCACAGAATTATCAATGAAATAAAAGCTAACGGCGTATCAGCTGCACTCTAAGCCATAAATAGGATTTACAGAGAAACAAAAACCTTTTTTTGAACCCAGAATCTCTCATCGTTCCGATGCTGGGTTGTCCACAGAATGGGTTTATTCACCAGCAAAAAGGCAAAAAACCAAAAAAAAACCCAAAAAACCCCCCAAAAACCAAAAAACAAACCAAACCAACCAACCAACCAACCAACCAACCAACCAACCAACCAACCAACCAACCAACCAACCAACCAACCAACCAACCAACCAACCAACCAACCAACCAACCAACCAACCAACCAACCAAAAAAAAAAAAAAAAAAAAAACCAACAAAACAACATTCTGCCCCTCCCTCTGCAAAACATCCCCCTGAAGGCTACTGCACTGCTGCCCTGAGAGCTTCTGATTTTGGAAAAGCTTTGGATTGGGGTCACTGGGAATGCAGAGCAGCATTTGTCTGCGATGCCTTAGAACAGGAGTGGAATGAGCCCGATTCTCAGAGCAGAGATAAGCATCAGGAAGCCTCATTACCTCGAGTTTAATCACGGTTGCAAATGTTTTCCTTTGTGCAAATCGTTGTCTGTCGGTGCTGTGCTCAGAGCCCTGGCTCCTGCAGGGTGCTCAGGTGGCTCCTGCTGCTCTGCAGCCTGTGCCAGCACTGGCTTCTTGGTCTGGATGTCTTCTCTGCTCAGAATCACCACGGGAAAACATTTCCTCAAGCTCCCCGGGTAGCTGAGGTGCTCCAGGTCCCTGATCTTTGCTATCAAAGGGGGGATTTTGCATTAAAAAATGTAGAAATAATAGAAAAAATATACATAAATTAAGTAATGCCTCTTTGAAATTTCATAGCCCTGGGGCCGTGCAGGAGGTGTCAGTACACAAATACAGCAGCTGAAGTAATCCTTTTGTAAATTCTCCTGGCTTCTCTGACTTTTGGTGGGCTTGAAAAAACTCCTGTCACCCATCCCAGAGACTTCAGAGCCTGGTCAGCCTCACTGAGGAGATTTACAGGGAGGGCTCACACTCCCTCTTGCCCTCTCTTCCATTCTGCTGAATCTGACCCCACTGCCAGGAAATCAGGACTCCATTAGTAGTAAAAATCTAAATGACTGAAAAAAAAGAAACAACAACAACAAAAAACAAACACCAACCTAAAAAAAAAAAACCAAACAAAAAAAACCACAAAAAACCCAACCCCCACAAACACAAAAAAAAAAAAAACAAAAAAAAAAAAACAAAAAAAAACACCCCACCAAAAAAAAAAAAAAAAAAAAAAAAACCACCAAAAAAACCAACCCCCCCAAAAACAAATAAACAAAAAAAAACAAAACAAAAACAAACAACCAAACAAAAAAAAATCACAAAAACAAAAACCCACCCCCCCCCAAAAAAACCCCCAAAAAAACCAAACACAACCCCCCCACACAAAAAACAAAACAAAACAAAAGGAAAAAAAAAAAAAAACACCACCAAACCAACAACAACAAAAAAACCCAACCCAAACCAAACCAAACCAACCAAACAAAAAAACCCCAAACAAAAAACCCCGAAAAACCCAAAAAACCAACAGTAAATATGGTGTCACATGGCTTGGAGAAAGGTATCTTGTGTGTTGAGGTGTAAATGATGCCAGAAACCTAAACAGGGAAAATTTCCAGCAAAACCACAAGGTATTCTGAGCTCCTCCACAGCAGGCATCCAGAAAACCAGGGTGCTGGAAGCAGGAAGGTATCTTGATCTTGCTGGATAGAGTAGAAAAGCCTTGTGAAGTTCTGAGGGGAAAATGTGTTCCACAGGTTTGTGGGAAGTCTGAAGGAGCTTTGTAGGACCCTGGTTTGGTCCTAGAGGTCCTGGTTGTGTTTAAAGCATTGATCTCATCCCCTGAGTCACGCTGACAACAAGTGCAGCAACCTGCTTTGTTATTCTCCCTGTGAATAAGGGTCAAAATCACTCCCTTGATAATTAGAGATGTATTATTTAGGTTTATCTTCCCTGCTCAGCCTTCCCAGCTTCACCTCTGCTCCAAGTGCAAGGAAAAGTCCATCTCCTTCTCCTCCAAGGGCTGTTTACAGCAACAGCATCATTGTGTATGTCAGATCAAGTGTTACAGTGTTAGGGAAGCTGAGCACATCTAGTGCCCTCCTAATTAGGATTTAATTACCAACAGAACTGATCCTATGGGTAGTTCTCTCTCCATCCTGCAGCTCTGGTGCAGATGTGCAGTGTCACTGCTTCCAGATGCTGACAGCCCTTTCAGAGCACTGGGCACCAGCCCAGGCAGGGATTTGGTACCAGGGAATTCTGGCACCAGCTGCATTTCCAGAGATGTGCACACTGAGGAAATTATTGTGTGTGAGTGTGATCCAGAGACACCACTGCAGGCTGAGCTTCAGTCCCTGGGCAGGCACAGTATTGATCAAAAGTCAGGACTGTGAGCAAGCACAGACAAAGTAACTGTGCTGACATAGTGGGGTGGGTTTTCTCTGTCTCAGGCTGCTCTTATCTTCTGTGTTTTTTGAATTCCAGGCCTCCAACCCCACTATCCCACAAGGAGCAGGTTTTCAGCAGTGTTCCTGGTGTTACTGTGAGTTTTGGGGGTGGTACTTGCACCTTCTTCTTTAAACACATATAATGTGGGCTGTGCAATTGTGATGTCTCAGCAGGGTCATCCTGCCTGGCTTTGGACCTGTGTTCCCTGTGTGAACAGGATTGATGGAGAGAGCAGAGAGCCACTCAGGGACCCTAATCTTGGGAGCTTCCACGAGGGCTTGGGTGATGGATGTGCTGAACTGGGACTTGCCTGGCACCAGCCAGTGTTGAGCAGGGCACAAACTCATATCCAGGCAGGGCTTGGTAGCAGGAACTTCCATCCCGGTTTTTGGGGTTGTTTTTGGGGGTGTTAAGGGTAGGATGTGCCCTAACAGAGGAATAACAAGCTCTGAATGCAGCTCACCTGCTGACCCAAGGGTGTCCTACACACCTCTGGGAGAGCAGAATCCCCCAGCATTCTGGGAGAGAGATTTCTATCCTCCCTCATCTCACAGAATGTCCAGGTTGGAAGAGACCTTCAAGATCATCGAGTCCAACCCATGCCCTGACACCTCAGCCAGACCATGGCACCCAGTGCCACATCCAGTCTCTTGTTAAACACATCCAGGGATGGTGACTCCACCACCTCCCCGGGCAGACCATTCCAATATTTTCACCCTTTCTGTAAAACACTTCTTCCTAATATCCAAGCTATATTTTCCCTGATGCAGCTTGAGACTGTGTCCTCTGGTTCTCCTGGCACTGCACAGCACAGGTCCTGCAGGGGATCCTGACAGCCTCTCCTGCAGGGTCAGCATCCCAATTTGGGTCTTTGCCCTGTATAACCACGGGTTTGGGTCCAAGTGGGTGGTGCCCAGCCTGTCCCTCTGGTATCTGCTCGCTGCAGACCCTGGAGCTGGGTCCTGGCACTGGCTGTCAGTGCTGGCACCAGGGCTGACATGCCCAGCAGTGATGCTGAAGAGAGCCTGTGTGCAGTGTGAGGAATGCCAGACCTACCCACTGTCTCCAGGGCCGTCTCCCCAGCCAGGCTCTGGATCTTATTTGGATGCAGAGAGATTTATAAGGCATTCTCTTAATTAGGGGGCCCCTGTTTTGACTGAGAGAGGATGGGGAATGAGGAGACCTAACAGGGGGCAAGGGTAAACAGTGGCCTGAAAGGGAAGGCTGGGGAGACTGGTGGTGTGTGCTGTAAAGAAGTGGGGGCAATAAAACACACCAATAAAAACGATGTGTACGTCTGCAGCCTCATCTAGGAAGGGGGAACTACAGCCTGTCCCTTCTCAGGGCAAACAAAAGAAACCCCTCCATGTGTAAGCAATTATTGGAAACACATGGGAGAGGTGGACAGGGCAGGCAAATCCAAAAGCCATGTGATCTTGCACAGAAGAGTGAGGCTCATGTGGAGCCTGGGAGTTTCATGTGTTTCACAACCCACAGTGTACAGAGAGCTTGGCCTCCCCCAAAAGCTGCAACTGGGAAGGCGCCTCTCATTTTGGCCTCGAGGCCTGTCCACAGATGGCTAAATCTTGAGGAGAAGTGCTGGGATGAAGCAGTTGGCACACTGCTGGGGAGAACTGGAGCTCTGCTTGGTTTTGCTGTGCCCTTTGTTGGCCTTGCAGCTGGTCAGTGGCACAGCAGCTCCTAGCTGGGGTACAGGGAGCGGCACAGCTCTGTGCTGCTGAGCTAAATGTGCTTTTGTTTGATTTCAAGGCTGGGCTTGTGATTATCACCTTTGAATTTTCCATCAGTGTAGCGGCAGGATGATTTTCACTGCAGGGATGGGAGTCCCAGAAGCTTTGCAACCAGAATTCTGTGCCTGCATGAAGAACAAACAGCATTAGATTAATGGTTGGATATGATGGTCTTGGAGATCTTTTGCAACCCTAACGATGCTATCGCTGCACGAGGACTGTGGTGTGATCTAGATGTTCCTGAGCTGCTTTTATGCTCCCTGGCCATGCACTGCTGCTCTGGAGGCCATAGCAGCCTGGAACCCAAGGTGTTATCCAGCTCCTGTGCAGAGCTGGGATGCCTTTGACCATGCAACGCTCAAGTACAGAGAGATCCTCTTTGAAGAGACTCTTGGAGTGCCACATCAGCTCAGTCAAGAACATTTGATCCTGGCAACTGATCTGAACCACGTTTAAGAGCTGCTTCAGGTCCACTTGCAAAGCACATGCTGTGAGCTCTGTGCATGTCACCAGCTCAGTGTCTCCAGTGCTCCAGTGTCAGGTCAGGCACTTCTCTCATTTGTACCAAAGCTCCAGTCTGCCTAACAGAGCCCCCAGTCAGGCTAAATACACAACCTGCTGCTTCCAAATGCCTCATGTCACAAGTGCAGGGATGTTTTCCCCAGGTTATAAGGAAAACCACCTTGTACAAGCCCAAATTACTCCATTTGGCTTTCCCATTTTAGTCCAGGCTGCAATTCCTACAGATCATAGCATTGACTTTTTTTTCCCCAGAAGTCACCAGACAACTTTCTTCTCTTCAGCCTTAATAGTAGGAGCAACGAGTGGGAGAAATTGAGTTTTTAAATTTCAAACACCCTTCCTGTGCCAGTTTGTTGTCAAGTCTTGGACACCACTGCTCTGGGCTGCTATTGGTGCTTTGCATCCACTCTAATACAAGTGCTTTACTTGTCCATAGCCCTGCAGTCTGAGGCTGGACTGGGAGAAAAGATCTTCCAAATGAGGCTTTAAGCCTTGTGTGAAGGCTGCTTCATTTCCAATGCACAGCTTCAGGTTTCTGCAGGTTGGACTGTGAAAGGAGCTGCTCTGGCTGTGAAATGCATCACTCCTGTTGTGTGTGCTGTCAGCTACACAAAGTGATTCTGCCTTGTAAGAAATAGCAGAGAGGAAAGGAAGTTCCCTTAACTCCTGAATATCCCATGCTCATGAATGTTAACATGATTGTGGGGTTGTTTTTCCACAGAGCAAGCAGATGTTTTAGTGCTCTGAGGATCACCTTTGCTGCAGAGGGTGGTGCTTACACCTCTGAGGGCCATGGTGTGTTCAGGCTCAGTAAACATGTTCTGCTCCATCTCACTGAGCACTGAAAGCAGAAACTGCTCTTGGGTTTCATCGCAGAAGGGGCAGCTTTGCCAATGTAAAGAAGGACTTGTTCAGGGGCTGCTTTCATCTCTGTGAATTATCAGAGCTACTAAAACAAGGAAAGAGCCCTTTAAGCCTCATTGGACAGTGACACTAAAAATACCCCCACCAGGTCTCCCAATCCCAAGCCCCCAACAACTGAAAAACAAAAGCCAGCCCCAAGCCCTAAGCCCTGGAAAACCCTGTGGTATCCATCACTGCCATGTATAATCACAGTTAGAAACCCAAATGAAGTCTGCAGCCTGTCAGCTCCGCAGACAGATTTGGTGGTGATATGAGCAAAGCCAACATTTAAAAATGACTGAATTCTCATTATAAAGATACATGATCCTCCTTCTCATTGAGAACAGTTGGGCTTTGCTTCCAGTGGAGAGCCAAACCATTTATTTTACAGCTCCATTGTACGCTGTGCTGGGAATTGTTCCCGCAGATAGAGGTTTCTAGCATGCTTTCCCCATGTACTTTGTTCCACATGCACTGTGCCCTTTGCACATGCTGAGGGCTCTCACATGAATTACACTTTGCCTGATTTGGTTGGATGGGTTTCCTACGTTTGTGTCCTATAAATTGGCATGGTGATGTATTTATTTTGGTAATCAACCAGTTCTTTGTAAATCTGTGAGCTTAATCCTCCAAGAGAGGGAAATAAAAGGCTCAGCCTTTTTTTTTTTTTTTTTTTTTCCTAACAATGAAGATAAATACCTTTATTTTCATAACTTTTGGACATCTCTTTTTACATGGCATCCAGCCAAATCCTGAGGTCCTTGCTCAGGCAAGAACACACAGATGTCATTAAGTTCCTCACCAGGCTTGTTAGGGCATGGAAAAACTCTTAAGAGGAAGAACGGTCTCATGGTTTTGCCATTGAGCAAGAATTCAGTTCTACTGGGCTAAGCTCATGCTTCTGCCATATATTTCCAACGTGACCTTGTTTGACCCTCTCTCTCTACATCTGCTCCCCCAAAATCTCCTGCTGTTGAGCTTATAAATCTCCTTGGTTCAGGGGCCCTCTCGCTGTGGGTCAGTTCGTGCAGGAATTTCGGCCGTGAGGTGTCACAGAGGCAGAGCAGACACCAGAGCAAAAATTGGCTTTTGGCTCTGCCTGCGGATCCAGGACGGGCTCCACCCTGCTCCAAGGTGATGGGAAGCGAGCCAGGAGTCACCAGAGCTTTTTAATGCTCAGTTGTGCCCAAAATAAGAGACGCCAGCTCTCACCTTGTTAGTGCAGGCACTGCAGCAATCAGATTTGGAGGCGGTGGTTGTGGTGCTCCTTGCACTGAAGGTGACAGCCCGAGGAACAAGGATGGCTGCTGTGGGATCTGCCCTCCTTTCCTGGCAGCCCATCCCTTCCCAGGAACTCCAGCATCATCCTTCATCTGCTGATCATTAGTGCTTCAGCCACCTCTTGGTCAGACTGGCCGTGCAAGCATCCAGGTGTCACTCCTGTCTGGAGGTGCTGGAAAGATCTCCCCGCAGGATTTTAGATAATATTGGGAATAAAAAGTGTTAGGGCAGAGTGAGCAGGGCCGTGGCTGAGCATGAAGGAGCAGGGTGGTGGGGAAAGGACTGCTCCCTGTGTGGAGTGCATGGAGCTCTGTGGGGAGCTGGCACAGGGAGCACAGGCTCGGCTCAGGGGGATCATCCCCGGAGGGTGGTGCAACACCTCAGGCACACTCCTGAGGTGGGGCTGCTGACTGCAGCCTGATAAGGGATCTCCACCTGCTTCCTCCTCCTGCCCTCCATCTTCCCCCCAGCTGCAGGGGAAGCATCAGGGCCGTGGCCAGCAGGAGGGTGGGGGACAGCACAGCCCTGCTGTGGAGCTTGCTGGAGAGGAAAATGTGCTGGATTTCTGCCTGGCAGAGCTCCCCCGGCCCGTGCACACCACCACCTTTATTATTCTAACACGCCCACGCTGAGAGCGTGAGCTGCAAACTCCTGCTTGGGGGAGAGAGAGTCCTCGGGCCTGTCAAGGGTTTGTTTAACTGGAGGAAGAGGGTGTGTGCTGGTTGAACTCTGCAGAACAGGATAAAATCCAGAGGCTGGGTGCACGAGAGTCCGTCCCTTGGCCTTCCTTGGTGGCGGTGCTGAGTGTGCTGTGGCATTAGGGCATGACAAGTGGACTGCAGCCTTTTCAGGCCTTCCTTCTCCCTGGCCTGGCTGAAGGTGCTCATCAGGCCCAAAGGCCTCCCTGACCTCCTAAAGTTTCATAGGATAAGTGGAAAAAAACTAAATCCTTGAAGATTTGCGCTATGGCCACCGCCCATTTGGGTGTAGCCCAGGTGCTCATTTTGTTGGGGGAAGCAAAATTCACGTCCCAGTAAACCCCATCTATTTCTCTGTCTCTTCACAGTATCTACTTCTCCTAAAATACCCTTCTGTGATTGTTCTTTAAAATTAGAATAAAACTGGGAGAGGATGTTTATATAAAGCAAATGTTTCCTAAATTAATCTGTTTCCATAGTCAAAAAATCCCTTTACAATAAGTAATGATAATTGTCCATTTTGGGTTTTTTTTCACAGAATTCACAGAAGGTCCAGGTTGGAAGAGACCTTCAAGATCATTGAGTCCAAGCCATGCCCTAACACCTCAACCAGATCATGGCACCCAGTGCCACATCTAGTCTTTTTTTAAACACATCCAGAGATGGTGAGTCCACCACCTCCCCAGGCAGACCATTCCAACCTTATATCACCTTTTCTGTAAAAAACTTCTTCCTAATATCCAACTTGTGTTTCCCTTGGCACAGCTTGAGACTGTGTCCTCTCATTCTGTCATTCCAGCCTTTAGAGTGAAAGCAATATGTTGACCATAAATCTTCAAGCTAGTTAATTCCTATGAAAATCTGCCAGAAGAATCAAATTATTTTACTACCGCCTGTCGAATTAATGGTTGGGTGTCAACCTGTGTCACTTCCTGCTTGAAAAATGACTATGACATTAAGAGGATTTTATTTATGCTTTCCTGCCTGATGATCAAAGATAGTAAAATGCAACAGTAAGGGTGGGGAGAAATCAATTTCAGAAATAGTATTACTACCACATCTCTTTGGAGCAAGCCCATGGTGATGCCCACACTGTGGGACTTGGGTGCACTCCCTGGATATTTGACTCTGTTTTCCATTTTATGACTGGTTGCCATGGGAAGAGAATTAGGATTCAAGGCCCTAAAATCAGCTCAGGTCCTTCTTCAGTTGATTGCTTGAGTTGAGGAGATGGGTGGGACATGCCCTTTTTGTAAAAAGTCTGAAATTCTTCTTTCTAACCCATATTTAGATACGGCAAAGGCCAGAAAGAGAAGATCAAGCTGTCTTCTGGCTGCTGCCTGGATTGAATAGCCAAAAATTGAAGGAAAAACTTCTGTAATCTCATGCTACTGGTCTCATATGTGTCCATTTCTGAGAAAGTGCTCAGCCTGGGTGCCCAGGAAGATTGTGGCACCTTGATGGTATGCAAACTGTAATCTACTGTTTTAACTGATTAGTAGTTGCTAATAACTTGGTTTTTTAGTGGCTAATTGTTTTATGGTGACACCTGAAATGTAGAGAGACCATGCAGGTGTGAGTGGTCAGCTGCAGGCCAGCCTGGAAGCAGCTCACTGTCTTTGGTCCAAGTTTTTGAGCAAAACACAAAGCAGCTCCATATCACGGTTTGGGTAGAACAGAATAAGCAAATGAAAAAAGAAACTGCTTTTTCTTTGGTGCTGTAATGTCCTTGTGAGACATACTCCATCAATAACTGGTGGCCTTTTCAGCAAAGGGACAAAGAACCAGGTAGGGCTGTCCCACTGGGAGGTTCATTTGTTTAGAGGGCAATGATCCTCGAGAGGCCCACGGGCAGCTGGAGACATTGGCCTGGATGGATTCACCTCCCTGCTTTCCCCGCTCCAGCCCCTGCAGTCAGATGGAAAGTGCAGCTGCCAAGCTCACCACACCTCTGCAGTAACAATCAGGCACCAGCTCTCCTCTGGCCCTCAGTCAGTGTCTGGAGAAGCCCTTCTGGTGCCAGCTGCCCCACGTTCAAGGCGATCCTTAGGCTGGAACCCCCAGGGATTTGGCTTTCAGAGCACTGGTGAGGGGCAGCCCCCAAGGCCAGGCAAGGACCTTGGGATCAGCAGCAGGAAAGACAATCCTCTTCCTGAGTCAGCTCTCAGCTCCCCCAGCACTGCCAGGGCTGTTTCTCTTGCTGCCCTGGCTGTGGCTGCTCTCTCTGAGCCCAGATATTTCCACTGGATATTTTGGGAAGAACTGGAACGTTCCGCTCAGTCTTCCAAAATCTGAGTATCATTCCTTATGGCCCTCCCTAACAGCTAAGAGTCAGTTCTGGACACTCTGCAGTTCATTTTTATCCATCCTAAGTTGTTGTAGTACACCCAGTGTTGCAGTGTAAGGTGAGAGGTCCCAAGAGATGTAACAGGGATGGTCCTTAGCCTTGTAGTCTCCCTTGTCCCAGGATCAGCTGGGCCTGAATCAATAGGGAAACAGCCAGTGCACATCACATCATCCAGTATTTGGGGCATAATGGGGTCTCTTGTAGGTCTTCTGTGACCCTTCTGAATCTCCTTACAAAGGAAACCAAACTCTTTGGAGGAATGGCATGGAGTCAGCACATATCTGGGGAGCAGGACTGGGGCACATTGCCTGCCCTCACAGTCAGACCCATTTCATCTCCTCCTTATCTGGGTAGGACAGCACAACCTTTCTGTTCTTTTCTCCACTCCATCTCTTGGTTCCTTTTGTAAAGCTCTAGGCTCATAACTGGAGAGATTTTGGACATGCAGGACCCTTATTGTTTCACCCCAAATGGCAACTAAACCCCACACAGCTCCTGGCCCCACTCGCCGTGGTGGGACGGGGAAGAGAAACAGAAAGGTGAGAACTCATGGGCTAAAATAAAGATGATTAAATAAGTAAAGAAAAAGTCATGTGTGCAAGCAAACCAAGCCAAGGAATTCATTCCTATGGGCAGGAGAGTGTTCAGGAATCCCCAGGATAAAAGGGCTTCATTATGTGTAACAGTGACTTGGGATGACAAACAACATCACTCCAAGCATTCTGTCTTCAACAGAAATATTGAACAGAAATTCTGTCTTCAGCACAAATCAGAAACACAGCCCCACCAGCTACCATGCATAAAATTAACTCTACCCCAGCCAAAACCAGCACAACACTTCTTGCAATCTGTGAATCAATCATTCAGCCAAGGAACCTTTACCATGTCTAGAATTTCCTGTGGCTTGTTTTGATTTACTTTAAGAACCTCTCCAGCCCAGCTGGTCCAAGATGTACAAGCCTTTGAGCCAAGGAGTAACCACCTTCCAGCAAGTGGCCATGAGGTGCTGATATCCCCTTGCCACAGGGATCATGGACCAAGCTCACATGGGAGCCACAGCTGCAGGGTATGGACATCTGAAAGCACTGACAGGACATAGGAAAAAGAAAATAGTTCAGACACCTGACCTCAGGGCCAACATTTCGTTAAAGAATATTTATATATTAATGCTGTCCCCTCTGATAAAGGACTTATTTAGGCTCTGCTTAAAAAGAAACTCCTCACCTATGGCTTTGAACCACTTTATCTTCCTACTCAAGGGTTTCTTTTGTCACCAGGCTAAATAAAGTCATGTAGTGAAAACCCTCTGGCACCTGCTTGCATGTTTGCATCTGGAAGGAAATGTTTTTGACCACTCTCTTTCCCTGTGTGCAGTCACTTTTACAGAGCCAAAGCTACCCCTAGGGCTCACTCCTGCCACTTGCTCTTGGAGCAATCTCTTTCCAAGCCAGCAAGTGTCAGGATGGTTGGAGGGAGTGGAGCCTGACCAACCATTCGACCATTCCTGGCCATATTCCCCAAAAATCAAAGTGCGACAAAGCGTTCAGGAGGATGCCTAATTATGTTACAAGGTGTGAGGAACTTGGAACCATAATATTGAGACTGCTATAGAGAAGATTATTGTGCCTCAAATTTTCCAGTGTGGCGAGCTTATAAAAAGTAAGCTTTTTTATTTTATAATGTTTTTACATTATAATTATATTTTAACTCTCACTTTTAAATACATAAAAAGCTGTAACGTTCTATAACCTTGCTGAACTGGAAAATCTGAGGCATACACATTTGGTGATGATGACAGTTTGATGCATGGATTTTTTGGGGTTGGTCAAACGCCCTTGTCAAAATTCCATAATTGCATCTCACCCATATGTAGGTTTTTACACTCAGTCTCATCAAAGTCTTATTCAAGACCTTAAAATAGAGTTTAGCTTATTCACAGAGGTTGTGTTGGTCTTACTGAGTTGATTCACCCAAGCTCACAGCAATAATAAGAGTAATAAATGATTCTTAACAACATCATTGTGTTATTCCTGATTGCTCCCCCCTGGGATTCATGCATGTTACAAAGGAAGCTGGAATGGCTCTGTTTTAAAGATAAAACACACCCAGCTTACCAGGGGGATGTTAATTAGACTTTGGGCATCCATGTTTTAATCTTCTTGCCTTTATCGTTTTCCTACACGTGAAACGTTTAAAATAATGTGGAAGCAAATGAGATAAACATCTGCTCCACGTTGGACTCATCCATCCAGCCCATAATTCAGCATGTGGCAGGATTTCAGTGGTGAATGTGGCTATGAAAAGGGCAGACAAAAATAGCATCATCCTCCCAGGGAGTCAGGCCAGGCTGCTGGTGGGTGTTAGGCAGTGTCTCCTCTCCTGCACTGCCTGCTTGAGGTGTGCTTCATCTTCACCAAACCTTACTGGCTTGCTTTGAGACGTTCCAGGCTGATTTTCCAGCTCATTTCTCCCATCCAAGTAGGTCTCACTGTGGGGTTTCTCCAGGAGGAGCCAAACAATTCATGGATTATTCCTTGTCTCTCTGATCAAAGCTCAGTGGTGCACCAAGTGCAAGTGGGCACACACAAGGCATCAAAATGGGGTGCTGAGCTGCACCAGGCTCAGAGTGCAGCCCTGGATGGTGCCAGTGGAGGAGTTAATGTTCCCTTACTGTCCCTCCTGGGTGGTGAACCCATTCTCCAGTGTTTTCTGTGCAACCTTTTCCTAAAATTAGCTTTAAAGGTACCCCTGAGCACAGGGCTTCCCAGGGATGCTCCAGTGTGCCCAGTTTGTGGTACAGTGGTCCTGAGCAGGTGACTGGTGAAGAGGAGAGGTGCTGAGGTGACATTTAACCAAAAAATGGGACTGCCTTTCCTCTGCAAGAAGCTCACAGTGGTCCCTTCTGCATTTGAAATCTGAGAGGTACCTGCATTTGGCAAGTGCTTGCAGGAATGGAAAAGCAGCCCCTCTGCCTGGTCCAGACTTCTGAAGCTCCAGCACTGGCTGGAGAATCAGGCCAGGTGGGATTTACCCCTTGCTCTTGCCAATGTGTAACCTGGCAGGGCTGATCCTCTTGGATACAAATTCCTCCTTCTCTCCTCCAGTGAAAGCAGGGAGCCAGAGAGCAGCAGCTCTCCCAGCAGCTCTCAAAGGCATCTGTTACCCCAGGGCGACTTGCATTCCCTGCTGTGAAAAGCTGTAAATTACACACCAATAACTGCATGGAAATGGCTGGGCAAATATTTTGAAAGACGGGAGGAACTTTGTAGAAACCACTGCTTTGTGAGTCACTTACGGATGGAAAAAGGTGAACCCAAAAATCTCCCTGGCAAAAGGGTTTGCTGGACATTATCCATCCTCACAGCCCTGCTCCCTCTCTTCTCCCCTCCCCTCTTTCTTATCTCCTTTCCCTTTTACACTTGCTATTCAAAGCCTGATGAAACCATAGTTTCCAAATCGGGGTGTTTTTTTTTTTCCCTTCCAAATTTCTACTGTCAATAAACACTTCAAAGGTAGAGAGAACTCTCATGCCAACTGCTAGCCTTGAGCTGATTTTACAGCTCTGTAATAAACCCCTTTAAAAAAAAAATGTTTATAATGGCCATGGCACTTGACTATTGCAGTGCTTTCTGTCACCCCCATAATGTTAAGTGCCAATAAATCACCTGCACAGTCGTGGAGCCCTGTATTTATTTACAAAGCTGTTAGAGGAGTATTTTTTGGTTTTATTGACCAAGTGGAACAAAAGCTGAGGTTCTTCGCTCTGTGGATTCCTCGGGAATTTTAGGGGGTTTCCTTTGCTCAGGAGAGCAGATAAATGCCACCTAAGCCTCCAGCTGGCCTCTTGTACCTGAGGAATGTAATGCTGCTGGTTTTGGAGGTGCTTCACAGGGGATCAAGCCCAGCTCAGAGGCGAGGGGGTGCAGAGGTTGCTTGGCAGACAAAGCCACGTGCATCGCCCAACCTGTGCTGGGGCTCAGCCTGCAGCCATAAATAGGTTAGTGGGCATGAGGAAAAGGCCTTTTTTCTGTTTGTGGGCACTGCTCAGAAGCCTCCATCTTATGGCAGAAGGGGATTTCTGGGCTCTGATTTCCTGGCCCATGTGAGGCAGGGCAGGGCAGGGCACAGAGCTCACTTGTTTCTCTTACCACCCAGTTCTGACCCTTCTTTGGTCTCTCAGGGTGTTGTACTGGGGCTTATAGACTCCACCATCCCTCCTTTGCAAAGAGCATTTTTGCTCTTTATTCTGTTGAGTATTCCCCAAATTTCCCCCACTGGTAAGCAGAAGTATTAAAACCATAAACCCATAAAGTAAAGCTTATTCTTCATCCTTGGTTCCTGCATGTTTTCATCTCTGCACTAAAGGTTTCTGAAGACAACTCCCTGCTCCTTATAGAGAATGAAGGAGAGCAGAATTAGAGATGGCACTATGAGCATGGGCACAGCCTTGGTTTGAAATTAATGCATAAAAACTAAACTGTTTTCTCAAAAAGAGTAAACACAGTACATTTTCCAACTGTGTCAATAACCCCAGGACAGAGCGGATTTTGAGGCAGCAATGGATCACATAGGAAAACAAGGTTTAGCTGCTGGAAATTAAAAGTTAATATTAGAAGTAAAAGGGCAGTCGGCCCCCAAAGCCACCTGCCTCCTCTTAGAGGGTGTTTTGAAGATCCTTCCCACATACTGTGTTAGGAGCTGCTGCCTTTGACTGTATCACCTGGTTGGAATTTTTCACGGAGCTTGAATTTATTAGAAAACAGCCCCAGTCAAGCAGAACTGTGCAAATTAAATTGGATTTACATGACAAGGTGGAGCCCAAGCACAGCAGCTAGGAAATGCCAGAGAAGCAAAAGACAAACCAGAGAGGATCAGGGAGGAAGGCTGCTCTGTGTAAACAGTGTTTGGGGGGAAAAAAAAGGAAAAAATGTTTGACAAATAGCGCAATAAAATTAAAATTCCCGTTTCGGCTGCCCTGGGGGTTTCAAAAGGAGACACTGAGAGAGACTTGGACACTAGAGGAAATAAACAGATTTCAGCATCTAATAAGTGGGAGGCTGGAATATTATTTTAGGATAAAGTGTTCTGGGATGGGACGAGCTGACCCAGAACATGTTCCTGTTGTGAGGAGGGAGAAGACTTGATCTTCAACCCCAGTGAAGCCTGGAGGACTCAGTCCATTGGCTTCAATAAGCCTTGGGAGAAGCTTGACTTCCTTATAGGCATTAGAAACTTCATGTTTTCTTCCCCGTCAGCTCACACTGCTGCCTATTATCTTATCAAAACATGGTTTCTTCATCAGTAATACGTAGGTTTCATCTGAATCTGTAAAGACTGAATTGCTTCCATATGCCAGATATTTCACTGGAGAGACCCTCCACTTTGGGAATGTCATTACTGCCCAAAATAATCTTCTGCAAGTCATAATGTAAACTCAAAGTTATTGCAATTTATTAGCAATCACAATTTGCCAGGAAAATAGAATCAAGAGAGTATCAGGGAAAGTAACTCGATTGCAAAATGAACATGCCCTCTACTGCAGTCTGAGCCCATTAATATCTGCTTTCCAAATCCAGGGAGTGATTTCCTCTTGTGCCTGTACAGTAAGTTTTCTTACCGTTTTCTCCTGAAGGAAGCAACAGGATTTTGTTGAATATATGGAAGGGAATTGGTTTTCTGGTTTGTTACTTAAAGCTGATCCTTACTGTCAACATTTGTGATGAGTAAACCTCATGAAATAACACGGCTAAAGGCTTAATCTGGTGCCACTGTGATTTGCAGGGCTAAATTGGAGAGACGTGGCTGTGGCCAGGGACCAACCTGGCTGCTCTGGCAGGAGGGCACGGTGCTGCTCTTAAAAATGAAGGGATCTGCTTCCAGAGATAGTGTGCTGCCATGGGCAGAGCTTGGGAGGGGGCACGGAGGAAATGTGGTGGAAAGAAAGTCATGAAAGAAGTGCTAAATGTGCCATTTCCTGCTGGAGTCGTTCAGCTTATGAGAAATCCTCCCTCTTGCATCCTACTGTTTGGAGTGTGGATTTGGGAGGGTGAGGAAAGGCTCTTTATTAGCAGCACTTTGATTCCCCTGATCCCGGCGGGCTGGTGGCTGGGATTTCCTCCAGCTGAGGGCTGATGTGAGCAGCCCCCGGGTCTGTTTGTGCAGAAATATCAACCTGCAGCAGATCCAGCAACTGGCTGTGGTGTGGGGACAGCCCCTCTCAGAGCCCTGACCCTGGTGTGGGTCCTCACACAGAGGGCAGAGCTGGGTCCCTTCAAGGGCAGGGGGCCTTTGGAAGCTGCTGAGCTCCTTCAGCATCGGCCAGAGGTGTCCCCAGGATTGTCCCCATGCAATGGACAGGCTGGGCTTTGCTCTGCTGCAGGTCCATGCTGGGCAACCTTAGATTTTACTGCCTACAACTCCCTGAAAGGTGGTTGTGGTCAGGTGGGGGTTGGTCTCTTTCACCAGGCACAGGCAGAACCAGAGGACACAGTCTCAGGCTGTGTCAAGGGAAACACAGTTTGGATATTAAGAAAAAGTTTTTTACAGAAAGGGTGATAAAATATTGGAATGGTCTGCCTGGGGAGGTGGTGGACTTACCATCCCTGGATGTGTTTAAAAAAAGACTGAATATGGCACTTGGTGCCATGATCTGGTTGAGGTGTTAGGGCATGGGTTGGACTTGATGATCTTGAAGGTCTCTTCCAACCTGGACATTCTGTGAATTCTGTGAATTTACTCAGTCCCGGGTGATACCAAGGGAAATTTTGGAGGGCCCAGTTTGTGGGATCATGTCAGGTATCTGGGAGTGATTGTGCAGCCACGCTGAGGGGTGTCAGCAGAGCTGTTATCTTGGCTCTGTCTAGAATTCCCCTACCCACCCTGGTGCACAGAACAGCCTTTGGCTGGTGTCAGCATCATAAAACAGTCCTAAAGTGTTTGTCCCTTCATGGCACTCATTCTCCTCTCAGGGACACCCCTCCTCATGTGGTATTGGCATTTCTGAGTCACTTGCCTGGTGTGGAGCTGCAATTGTGGGCGAGAGGATCAGAGGGGGAGGATGGAGCCAGAGGGTCTCAAACAGGGAGAGGTCAAACAGCTTCTGGGAAACACAAGAGCCATTCCCTGGGAGCCTGGGCTGTCCTCTGGGCTGGTGATAGTGGATGCAAACTGGGTGTGGGACAGTGCATTCCCTGGTGCTCATCCTAGCAGATGGAAACAGAGCACAGCCTCACCCTGTAAAGCCCTTCAGAGACGCCAGTGGCTGAACTATTTTTGGTAGGAGAATAAAAGTCTGAAAACCCCAGCCCCTGAGAGTTTGCTTTGTGCCCACCCGCCCTGAGCTTGCTTCAGCATTGCAGGTAACACCTAAACCAGGCTCTGCCTGTGACCAGCACCATGTTTGCACCTCTGCAGCAGCAGTGCAGGAATAACAGGCCAGCTTGGACACAGGAGGAGCAATTTTGGAGCCCTGGCCTAGAGCAGATTGCATCCTTACAGCTCTTCCACTCTGCTGGAGCAGCAGCTCACTTCTGTAGCATGTACATGTCCTCCACAGGAAATGTGAGAACTGTCAAGATTTGTTTCAATGTGGGCTAAAGTTGGGTTTCAACAGATCTTTTCCTTCCTTTTTTTGGATTTCTTTCCTTCTTTTTTTCCTTTTCTTGGAAAAAAAATTACTGTAAAATTTTGTTCCACCCTCTTTGAATTTAAGAGCAGGTTTTTTTTCCAATAATTTCAGTGAGGTTGCAGGTATTTGTGTGTGTTTCCACCAGCCAGTGCCCAAGTGTAACAGCTGAACTAGCCTGAAAAAAAAAAAGCTTTTCTTACAGAGAAAAGGAAAATGGAGCTCTGCTGGAAAAGCTTTTGTTTGGCAGTGGCTGGAAAAGGTTGTTCTGGGACTGATTTAAAGAGCACTGGGTAAACTTATGCACATGCCCTCAGGGCAGCCATAAGTTTAGTGATGAAAACGTCTGCATGTTTTACACAGCTCTGCTCAGGGACTGGGGGAGAGGCAGCAGTGCTGGAGCAACACACAGAGATGTCACTGCTGAGGGGACAGGGTGCCCCAGGGGGAGCAAAGACAAGTCCTATGGGTCCCTGAGCTGTGCAGGATGAAGCACCAGTGCAAAGCACAGCCCTGACCCCCTCCCAGTGCCCCAGAGAACTTCCTGATGGCAGATGCAGCCCCTCCTACCCCAGTGCCAGGGAGAGCAGCTTCCCCTCTGCACGTGCTTCTGATTTGCATAATTTGTGTGCTAATTTATAGTGCAGAAGGAAGGAGGGATTGGAAGAGGTGGTGGCTGCTCTTTTGTGATGTTGTGCTTGACGTGGCTGCCTTCTCGTGCTGGAATTTTGCATGTGTGTGTGTATGTGTGTGTGTGACATAAGTGGCCTTAAAATTACAAGGGATTGGGTGGCAGGAAAAGGAGAATGGAAACTGTCATTTACTAAGCTAGATACCGTAATAATCCTGGCAGTGAACTAAGGGGGAGCTCCAGAGATGGATTTGTTTCCCTGCCACACATTTGTTTTTAGTATAACCAAGAGAGGAGAGACCTTCCCACTTGCTGAGCAGCAGCCATGCCTGAGGGGACCTGGTTATAACTAATTCCAGAACAGGGTGTCCCTTCTGGGGTCTCTGTGTGCTTTGCACATTAAACTTGCACCCCGCCTCTAGGACTGACATTAAAAAATGGAAAATGAACTCCAAAGGCTGGACTGGTGAATGGGGCTCTTTGTTCTGGGACATTGTCACCCAAGAGTGAGCCCTACAGGGAGATTTACAGCAAAATGAGGGAAGGTTGCTGATGAGGGAAGGCTTCTCCCAGCAGTCAGGTGGCAAAGCACAGCAGCCCATGCTCAAGGAAGAGGATAAGGTTGGCTGTACAAACAAGCCCTGAGGTGTGTGCATGAAAATTTGGGAATTGCTGCCTCGTACATGCTGCCTGGAGAGTTGCTGCAGCTGAGGGAAGGTGGTTTGCCAAAACTCTTGGGCTTGGCCATGGGGTCCTGGGGTTTGGCCGTTTCTGGAGGTGGCTCCCGTTTGCAGTGGCTTGCTGAGGGGTCTGAAGAGCCCTTGTGTCACTGAGGGCTGTGTCACTGTACAGCTCTGCTCTCTTTGCTGTCATGGTCACCATCTATGGAATCTCAGCTTCTTTCATCCCCAAACCATCTGGAGGTTTTTCTCATTGCCAAAGCTGCCTGAATCGAAGAAGGAGCATCCCAGGGTTCCAGCAGGGTGTTGGTGTGAAGAAGGACCCTGCAGAACCTCCTGGAAAGAGTCACAGCTTGGAAGGACACGAAGAAATAAAGGGCAGTGCTGGAGTGGAGATAAGGAGCCACCACTGGCAGATGAGATAAGGACTTTGGTCGGGATTCTCTGTGTGGTGAAACAGATCTAGTTACCCTTTGCAAGCAGGTCAGCCTGGGACCTCAGCTTGCTCTTCTGCTCCATCTGTAAATAGCTACACTGGAGTGAGAATGGCTGTTATCTCTGTTGGAGAGATTTGGATCAGCCATCCTGGCTGAATTCTCAATTCTCAATGGCTTTGTCTTGTTTAAAATCAAGCAGGAAGGCTATAAAGCTGCTGGGATATGAGACTGATTTCTTGCTTCAGCCTAGTTCCAAACAGGCTTCACCCAGGAGAAGAGTTTTCTTACATTTTGTTAATTCTCTAGCATGCAGGAAGGAAGGTTTATGGCTTGTGCTCACTCTGTAGTGCTTACAGTGCTAATGAATTTGAGTAGTTAATCACTTTAGTGTGAGTTCTAAGTAAAAAAAAAAAAAAGAAACCAAAAACCTAAAAACAGATATATATAAATATATATATAAGGGTCCAATTTCTGCTTACTCCTTGCAGAATGTTTTCTGTCCTGTCAGTCTAAACACTGGGATGCATTTTAAACAGATGTAGACCATCAGTTTCTATAAACATGGTAATTGCTTGGCACCACCGATGCTGACATGGAGAGATGCAGATTGCCAGGATCTGCACAGACACCAGCCACACACTTTCTGCTGCTCCCAGAAACACAGCTTCCACCCTGTTAGAGGTCTGCAACCCCCCTCCTGTAAAACTCACTTCAGCCTGGAGCCTGGCACCAGCCTAGGGCTGCTATCCCTGCAGCTTTATATAGCTCTGGGCTGCAGGCTCAGCCATTTCAGCATCCTGGCTTGGCAGGGTTTGATCTGGATTCTACCCCAAAAGCTCTTTGTTCTCATTACCCTGCTGCAAAATAGGTGCAATGGTACAACAACTCGAGTTGCTCAGGGTGAAAATAATGCAATTGGCCTCCCTGTGCTGGGTTCAGGCATTTACCAGCTTTCTATGAGCTCCTCCTGTTTGATTTTTGGGTGATGGTGGAGCTGATGTCCACAGTGCTGTCCCCGGGGAGCAGAGGAGGTGTGGTCCTCAACTCGTCCTCTCATAAAAATGATGCATTGAGCTGAAGGGGGCAGGGGGTGGAAGGAAAGGATGGATAATATCCCTGCTAATAAATCTAGTGCAGCAATTAAGATCGCCTTTAAAAATGTGTATTATCAGCACAAATAGAAACACAGACAAGAGCAGCAGCCAAGGGCTGCTCTGTGTCTATAACAAACAGGATGGACTCGTCATTTAGCCAGGGACTGCTGGCCAAGCCCATGGCTCTCCAGGACTGGGGTGAACAACTCTCCCCAATTCATCTTCTATCCTGAGGTCATGTGCAGCTCAGTCCTTTTTTATTCCACATTGGCCTGCAGCAAGGTGGTGGGTGACTTGGCAGCATCTTGGGTCCTTGCAGTGTTTTTGTTGTTGATGATTCCTTCCATTAATCCTAACTGGGGTGGGTCAGAATTGGACTCCTCTGCACTGCAGACCTGAGTGGCCTGAAAGGGGCAAAGCAATCCAGCCCTGCCCCATCCCTGCCTCGAGACAGCCCCACGTGCACGCTCCTCCTGTTGAGAAATACTGAGTGGCAACAAAAAAAACCCTGAGACTTTGCTGATAGCATATGTTCAAAACACAGGCTCATTTCTTAATATGCTTTGGCTCCAGCCTCTGGCTGAGAAGCCAGATTGCTACAGCACCAGAAGTGTGGATGAATGTACAGTCCGGGGCATTGCGTAATTTTTGCCTCAGTGTGACATTCAGAGAAAGCTGTGAATATCCCCACAGACCAGAGAGAGCAGCTGCTGCTCTCCTGAAATGAGCATTTCAGGTCACACTTCTATCCACTGTTGCTTCCTGGTCAGTTTGGTGTTGGGAAAGGTGTTGTCCAGATTTTGAAGCACAAAGGAAGCGCTTCCCACTCGATGGAGGCACAGAGGGCAGAATACCAGAAAAGCATTCATCTCCAGAAGGTGATGACACCTCCAGGTGTCTCCTTAAGCTAAGTCTTTGAGTCTCTAAGTCAGTTTAGCTGCCTGGCTAAACTGCTCAACAGCTCCTCCACACAGAGAAGAGACAAAGTTTACTCTGTAAATCTCTTCTCTGCACATGAGGTTAATTCCTGCTCTATACTCACTTAAATATCTCTGCAGAGATTATAATGAGATCAAAGGCAGATCAGCCACCTAATTTAGTTGCTTACCTGATTAAAGTTGTCTGGGGCAAATGCTCTTTTTCCTTTGCTCCCAGTGACAAAGGTTTCTAGGGCATCTGGTGAGATCCTCCGTGGTGCAAGGAACAGGTTTCTGCAGCAATAAAAAAAGGGGCCCTTTTTCCCCAAGAGCACTAAACTTTGCCCAGAAAGCCTCCAAGTCTCTGCAAGGAAACCTAAAGCTGGAGCAAAAGGTTGGATTTTATGGAAGTGGTTTGTGGTTGTGGTTAAAAGAATTTGCTCTTCCATCTGTGCACAGGGGTCTTTTTCTAGGAATTTTTGCTCATGTCACTAGGAATTCAGCCCAAAGTAGACTCATTGGGACAGAGAAGAAGTGAGAGCATGGCTCAGGAGTCAGAAATGCACAAAACTTGGCCTGAGACAGGGTTTTGTACTCTCTGAGAAGGGCACAATCTGATGTCAAGCTTTCCCCAAGAGTCACGCTCCTAAAGGGGAAGGAGCCAAAAAATGATCACATGCTGAGTGCCTGTTCAGAGACAAGTGGCCCTTACTGCCAAACAAACTGGAGGGGAGGGCTGCTCTTGAATATTTCACTGCTGCCCACGTGCTGATCCTCCTCTGGAGAACAGGCATTTCTCAATCACAGCCAGGCCAATTGCTCTTCCCAAAACCAGCATTCCAGGAGTCATCATCCCTGGCCTTATCTCCATCTGCACTGGGGTCAGGAGCTCAGCAGTGCTCTGCCACTCAGCTGCCCCTTCCCTTTCAACCAAAGTGGGTGTCAGTAAATCTCTCTGGAGATGTGGGAATTTTCTCAGGTGGCTCCTGGCAGGAAGACAACAGAGAAAATGAAACCTGCCCTGATTATGTCTGTTTTGACGGCCTTATGTCCGCCTTATGTCTGCCTGACGACATCTCTGGGTTTGGGGTAACAAAACAAACAGGAACATGGGAAAAATGGTATCTTTCCTGTTCTTTTATTGCACTTGATGGATTTTAAAATATATGGCATGTCCTCTCTCCAAATGAAGCATACCTGGAATTTCTTACTCCAGAAGTTAAACTGAATTCTTGGTCGAAAAAGTCAGCTGAAGAAAATGCTATAAGGTTTCAGGCCTTTCCATCATTTCAGTTTTTCTTTATTTTATTAGGGTCCTTGCCTTGGTTTCTCAAGTGAAAGATTTCTAAAGAAATGCAGGTTTTGTCCTTTAGTTAGCAGACAAGGGTAGCTTCTGTAATCTGAAATCCTTCTGTTCAGCAAACACACCAACAGGCAGTGACCCCTCCAGAGCAGACCTGAATTTCTCAGATTGGCTATGAAACTCCTCCGTGGTCCAGCAGAGATCAGAGATCAGATCTTCTACTGGGATGTGGGAACCATCTGACCCAGTATCTCAACAGTTACATAACATTTTAAAATTAGGAAAACAAGATAATTCATCCCTTCCTGCCTCTTTTGAAGGAAGGATTCATGGGTTTATGAGGATGTGATCTGACTTTCTTCTAACCTGATTTTCCCATTCCTCCCAGTGAGAGTGGCCCACCAGCCAGAGCAGCAGGAATCCCTCATTCCAGCATCACCACAACGTGAGACACTCCACATTAAGACCTGAATCCCAAGACTGGCCTCTGCCAAACCGTAGGCTGGGGTCCAAACATCAGTAGCAGCTATTTAGGAAAGGCTTATTCCAAGATATGGTTTAGAAATGCCTGCAGTGTTTCCACCCTGGGAGACAGGGACCAGAGCACATTCCCAGCTGCTGCTCTCCAGCACATTCCCAGCTCCTTGGAAGCCAACTGCTGAGCCCTTTGCAGCCTACCTGGGAGCTGGCTGGGTTGGGTTTGAAGCTTTTCTCCAATCATCTGCAGGTCCCACGTTTCTTGTACAGCAGAACAGCTCTTCCTCCCCCCTGCCAAAAACTGCTCCAATGGCAGCGCAGGAATCAAGTTCCGGCAACGATTCCCTCTTCGTATTTCCACCTGAGGGAAAAAAAAAGCAAAATAAAACAAAGCAGCAGAAGTTGCTGCCTGTGGGGCTTTCAGGGTTGCAAAGTCTCTTGCCTGATGGTGCAAGGCCATACCTTGGGATGAAGGGCCTCTTTCAGGCACTGGCATTTTGTTGCAAATTGATGGAGAAGTGGCAAAGCCCGTCTGTTCAGTGAGGGCTCTTGATCCATGACTCTTTCACCATTCCCACTAGCCCCAAGTCCAACAAGGGCTCCTTTGACATCATTTGGAGCTGAGCTGGAGCAGGGCTGGGCAAAGCTTTTCCCTTCAGATGGGAGGAGGAAAGGTGTTTATGGGAACGCCTGGGTGCTCGTGGGCATCTCCAGCCTGCCGGGAAGTCACTGAGCAGTCAAGTCAATTATTTTTAATGAACTGGGCCAAAGCTGATTGTGTTATTTTGTAACATATTAGTTTGGAAAGCAGTGAAATTATTTGGCATCTTTCCCTGGCCATCACAGGGACCCCTTTGTGCTTCCCTTTTCCCCACTTTTCTCTCGTGTGTATAGCTGGCTCCCACATCTCCACTTGCTGACGCTGATTGATTGCATTAATATCACTGTAAATATTACATAATCTCCTCTTACAATGCTAGAAGGAACTGATGAGCTTTGCTCTGCCAAGAGTTTTCAAGCTGGAAAATAATAATGAAAAAATAATCTCGAAAAAAATAAAATCTCTCTTATTCTTTCCCCCTTTTTTTTTTTTTTCTGCCACGGGCT
>VZTR01017519.1:350401-397920 GCA_013400775.1 Chaetops frenatus
TGGAAAATAATAATGAAAAAACAATATCGAAAAAAATAAAATCTCTCTTATTCTTTCCCCCTTTTTTTTTTTTTTTTGCCACGTGCATTTGCCATTGGCCCCATTGGCTGCAGACCAAGACAAGGCTGTGTGGAGTGTCTGTGGCCATTGCTTCAAGGGGACAGTGAAAAAGAAGTCACAGCTTGACAGTAAAATGTGCCTGGCCTCAGGAGAGGTGATGGGGACAGGGGATATTGGAAGATGACTTATGGAAAAATTAGGTTTGAGAAAACATAGTTCAGCTGGCCTGAGGAGGATGAGGAGGCACAGGGAGGTCTATACCCCATCCTGGTGCTATGGGCTGGTGGAAATAGGGACTGTTGGAATGTGGAGCCCTCCCCTCTCCATTAGTGGCTGATTTAAGCCCGTGTACTGGGTGTTGGAGCTTACCCCCTTCGGGATTTGAGGATCCTGAGACACGGGCTGGGGAGGCTGCCCTGCTGCTCGGAGGGATGGAGGGGAGGCTCCCCTGCCTTCCAAGGAGCCCGGTGGTATGGTCCTTCCCACCCTCACTCAGGGAAGGCGGGAGGGGAGATGTGACTCCTCCTCTCCAGCACCAATACAGGGTTATTTGACGCCGTGCATGTAACACATCCTCCATCCGACCCTGGTCCAGGCCAGCTCTGTTTCTTTTCTCTGCCTCCCTGACAGAGACAACTCCGTATCAGGTTGCGTTCTGAACCAGGCGAGCTCTTCTCAGACTGCGCAGAAAATCCATTTATCATATCAGCCTTACATTAGCCAAAGTATCAGAGATAAAAATTATCTTGGAAATCTAAACACAGATCCCAATCTAAGGTACAGCAGCATCTGCTTCCCATTACCTTTTATTACTCGCAAGGTTGGAGCGGCATCGCTCCCGCGGTGAGATATTTGGGAAAGCAGAGGTCTGTTCTTCCCAGAGCTCCGGGTCCCAGGGCTGGTTGCTGCTCATCTCCCAGGGCTCATCTGCATGGCAATAGCTGATTGCTCAGCGTGCAGCTCTGGGAAGAGCAGCCAGTGCACAGGCAGGCTCCCCGGGCAGCGCTCTTGCCTGAGCTCAGGGCTGTGCTGACTTCAGCAGCACCACCAGCACTGGGCTTGGGCTCCTTTCAGAAGGCAGCTCAGGGATGTTTTGCAGAGGTATTTGCAGTACCAGCCTGCCAGACTCCACTGGTTCAAATCTGGCTGGGGAGTTGATGTGGATACACGGACACAAAGCTGTGATTTCAGGCTCCTTTTCTAACAGAGCTTTTTCTGAGCTGTGCTTTGGGGATGAGGAGCTCCACTGGTGTTGCTGCCAGAAGTGACTCAAACCTGCCATGAATTCTCACCTGACAAGGCCAAATCCTGCATGGTGGGGTGCATGGGGCAGCTTTTGGCTTAGCCATGGGCAGGCCACTTGATGCAGCAGCCAGACTTTCCTGTACCCCAGGGAATGGCTTCAGGGCAGCCACACCTCAGGGACATCCATGGCCCAGCTGGGGGCCCCGAGGGCACTAACAGGCCTCGATCTGATCAATATCTGATCAATATCTATCAGTATCTGAAGGGAGGGTGCCAAGAGGAGGGACCAGGCTCTGCTCTGTGGTGCTGAGCAGAAGGACAAGAGGCAATGGGCAGAAATGGATGCACAGGGAGCTCCAACTGAACAAGTGGAAGAACTTCTTTGTTGTGCCGTGACTGAGCACTGGAACAGCTTGCACAGGGAGGGTGTGGAGTCCCCCTCACAGGACACATTCCAGAACCCTCCGGACACAGTCCTGTGCCATGTGCTCTGGGATGCCCCTGCTTGAGCAGGGAGGTGGGACCAGATGACCCCACTGTGGTCCCTGCCAACCTGACCCACTCTGTGGCTTCTCTGACCTTCCCCACCCGGGACTTTGGATGGTCCCCACTTGAGCTCAGCCCAGCCTGAGCTGCATCACAGCACTGCCTGCCCTCTGCCCTGTTCCTGAGCTGCTGCTTGGTTTTCCTGGCTTTTCCTTTAGGGAGCAGCCCTGCTCCTGTGCTTCTCCCTGATGGCAGCACGCTTGCCGTGGTGTGCAGAGCCTTGGGCATGTGCTGTGAACTCAGCCTTGCCCCGCCACGCAGAGACAAGTATGCAGCTCTGCAAACTACTGTTTGCCTCTGGAGACAAATTATGGCATGCTGCAATAGCTGAGGAATAGCATGAGAGGAGTATGCAATGAATCATGATGCATATGCACACGAGGGGAAAAGTTCAACCTTCTGTTTGCCATTATCTGACTCTTGAAAGCTGAACTGCTCAATTCTTGCATTTTCTGTTTATTTCTCTGGCATTTCCTAAGTCTTTCTGTCTGTCTCAAGGCAGGGGAAAGAGAGTGCGTCCCTCTGCAGAACATTGCATTTGTGCTGGCTTGCAAATAAAAATGAAATCTAAAGTAAAAAAGGATAAGAATCACGTAGTGTGTAACTCTAGATCTCTGTATTTGTGGAGTTGGACCCTTTTCCTCAGCTTGCCCAGCCGTGGTGTGCCTGGAGCCTCGTGTGCTGCTGCTGCACAGTCTGCCTGGGGTGGAAGTGGCTGCAGGCACAGGGAGTTTGGAAATTGTGGTGGCTGCAGGAGGACCTGTACCCTGACGTGCCAGTGGTGTTAAAAAAAGATCCTGTGTGTTAATTACAGTCAGAGACATCAGGTCATGTTTTCTCACTACGTCATTTTCAACAGATTTTCTCTGATATGGACACAAAAAAGTGAGGAGAGGAGATAGTTCCTCTCCACCAACTAACTCAAAGTTGACTTCACATCTGAAGGCACCTGTTTTTCCCTAATAATGATAGCAAGAGGTCCCCACTGGAGCTCAGCCCAGCCTGAGCTGTGTGGCAGGATTGCCTGCCTTTTGCCCTGTTCCTGGGCTGCTGCTTGGTTTTCCTGGCTTTTCCATTAGGGAGCAGCCCTGCTCTCCCTGACTAATCTCCTAAACTAGCTCCCTTGGGCTGTGTGACTCTGGGCTTTTCAGGGCAGCCTGAAATCCCCAGAAAGTACTATGGCAATATAGGAAAATTAGTCTTTAATTCATGTCGTGATTGCTATGCATAAATAATCCCGAAGAATTTTGGTACCCAGGATGAGATACAAATCAGGGATTTGTTAGTCTCTGCTCAATACGTCAGATTTTGTCAAACTTCCAAACTGCATAGTGGATATTTGTCCTTCCTCAGGCAAATGTTTAATGCAAAGAGCAGGCCAAGGGGTTTCCAATCATCTCTTAATCATCTATGAACACCCACATGGGAGAGGGTTTTTTTGGGGAGGAAAACAAAAGCATCTCCTTAATCTAGTGGAAAAATGAGATCCCAAAATAATGAGGAAACAGAAGCTAAACACATTTAGAGTGGTGACAAGACGTAGGTTTTCAAGAATGACACTAATTACACATTGAAACCCATTAACTTTGGTGACTGGAAGAGTCTGCATTCCTTCCTTCCTCCCCTTGGCTGCCAGAACTCCTCTGGAAGCCCAGGCTGAGCCATGCAGGAGGTCAGTGCTGGGAGTGCTGCCACTCCTGCTGCCCCTGAGCTGGGAGGAGGGGGTGTGGGAATGCCTTACAATGGCTGTAAACTCACCCTGCTCCACTACCTGGAGCCTTAACCCTGAAGCCTTAACCCTGGAGTCTAAGGATGCCCATTTCTACTTGAGAAGTAATTTAGGTCCAATTTCTTGGGCCCATTTCTGCTTGAGAAGTAATTTGGTCCAATTTCTTGGGCAACAACATGTGTTTTTGCTGGGGTTGGGACCAGGAGGAATAAAGTCACCTCATTCCATCCCAGATCCCACCACTGAACCACCTTGCTCTGCTCCACACAGCTTGTGTGAGTGGGTTTTGTCATAGCTCTCTCTGTGTCCTGGAGAAACACATGTGGTTTGTGTATCCAAAACTACAATTTGGGTTACATAGCAATGAGAGAAGTTAAATGAACCATTTCACTGGAACCTGACCTGCCAAATTAACATGACCAAAATACACTTGTGATGTTTACACCAATCTGATTTTTCTAGATAGTCTTCAGGAAAAAAACACAAACCCAACAAAACAATACCCTCCCCCTCAGTGATATTAATTAATCACAGTGATATTTGCTTTCTTATTGTGTGCTCAAGCTGGCAGACTTAGAAAACTGTGCCATGTCTGATCTTTTTATTTAAAAGAAAACCCAGCTGTGACTTTCTGAACTGGCTCCACACAGCAGGGAAAGGTCATTCTGGAGAAGGGGCTCTGGGACCAAGCACTATTTGGATATTAACAGACCACAAAGAGTTTGGAATCAGAGATACTGGATAGGGTTTTGCTCAGTATCTGATACAGCAGAGCCTAGACCTGGAAGTGTTCCTAAAACCCAGGGATGAGGATTGTCTGTGTGGGTTAATCCTGCCTGTCCATGCACTGGAGGAAACACTGCAGCATTCCCCCTGTGCCCAGCCCCTTGGGAGCTGGAGGAGAATTTAGGTCAAAGGACAGAGAACTGTATTACAGCTTTAGCAATTGTTATCCCCTTTGATTCTATTCAGGGAAACCTGCAGTGAGGAATGAGAATGGAGCTGGCCCTTTCCACAAGTGCTTTAACAGCTGGTGGCCCAAGAGCTGTTTTGATGAAATAAATCACCCCCGTGGAAAAATCTCAAAAGCCGCAGACTGTGGAAAGTTGACCAGATCTTTACTGGCAATATTTAGGGATGCTCTAAACAATGAGACAGTTGTTTTCCTATTACTTTCAGTACTCTGCCTGGAAAAAACATGATATCCCTGAAGCTTGCCTGCCCTGAAAGCTCTGGGATGCGTGGCACTGCTAAACCTGACTGCAGGATTCCTGGAGGGGCTCCTGTGCTTGTAAAAACTTTTAATAAATCCAATAATTAGCAGGATTGCCTTGACCTCAGTTGGAGACAGCAGGATATGCAGGGTTTCCAGGAGGGTGGGTTTTTTCCTCCTGGAGCCTGGCTTTTTCCTGCAAGTATCCTCCACAATCCTGCACCTGCTGTGAATTCCTGGGGATAATTAAAAAAAAAGAAAAAAAAAAAAGAGTAGCTGCAATGCTCAGCCTCTGCCATAAAACCTGTGAAAAGTAAATAGAGAGGCAGGGCTGAATGAGCCCCTCAGATCCCAGTGGAGAGGCTGTAAGGCACCAGCTCCCTCTGTGCCTGTGGTAGGATCCCACCCCTGGAGCAGTGTGGCCTCTGGATGGCATCACAGGGAGGCAAATCCAGGGTTTCCATCTGCTAACACTATTTTGGGTCATAACTCGAAGGAGATGTGCCTGGAAAAAGCATCTCCTGGGGCAGAGAGAGGCTTTGCCTGCTCAGGCTGGACAGAAGAGCTGGGCAGAGTTTCCACATACACAGGGCAGGTCACCTTGTCAAAAAGAGATTTAATGCTCACCCACTGCTCTTGGGAAGGTCTTCAGTCCAGCCTGCAGGGCTGGGTGTCCTGTCAGAGGCTGGGACTAAGGACAGGCAAAAAAAAAATAATCTGGTCTAAGATGCTGAGCCTAGAAATCCTCCAGCAGCAGCAAAAGGAGGTTAAGGCATACAAGGAAGGAGGCTGTTCCTGTCTGGTTGTTGTTGGTGGCTGTTTCTGACTAGGCTTGACCTTTTCACAGATTCCTGAGTGCTGCAGAGGAGCTTAGTGCTGGCCTGAAGTGCTGAGGAAGTAGAATAGAGATAATCTGCCAGATGTAATCTGCCAAATTCTACCTAACAAAGTCTTTTTCCTTAACTGGGAGCTTGTGGAAGTGGAGATGGTTGTTGAAATACAAGGTGTAGGGGTTGCTGGTTGGGCTCCTCTCTTCCAGGCAGGCTCTCAGAGAGCTTTTTGGGTCACCCTGTGGTACCTTCCTGCTGCTGCTGCTGCTATCAGTGCTTTTCAGAGAGCTCTGAGGAGTGAGAGCCACCAGTCTCCCTGCTCATCCTCCTGACAGGAAAACCTGGTGACCTCCCAAGATGCCATCACTGGCACCTTTTCACAATCAGCAGAACACCGGGCTCTGCACACATTTTCTTTCCCTACCCCGTTGTTTCTCCTATTTACACTGACGTCCCATTTACACCTTTTAACGCCACAAAGGATCAATCTCCCGTGTTTATACAACAGCTTTGGGCCACGGTCCCTTTGTTGTGGGTAAAGCAGAGAGCCTTTACTGAGACTCATTCCACCTTACCGAGCTGAAGCATGAAAATAAGTTATTACAGTCAGAAAGTCCTGTTTACAGGGGAAAAAAATAGATCAAGCCCGGTATGTAATGCAGTAACTGCGGGCTGTGGGAGAAAAGATGCAATTGTTGTCTGTGCTAAACACGAATCTAAACAGGATCACAAGTAATTAGCTATTTAATAGGTGACTAAAGTAAATAATGCAATTTAAAAGCCTATTAAAAATAATATTGCATAGAGAAACCTCGCAAGAATTCCAGCTTTGTCCTGGACTGCCAGTCAACAAAATCAACAAACCATTACAAAAAAAAAAAAAAAAAAAGTCCGTGCATGCCCAAATCAGTAAAACACACAGCAATTACTTGGCACATTTTATCTTCAAAGTCCTCTGCGTGAGCTAAGTAATTAATCCTCCCAGCACCTCGGTGTGGTATGTGCAGCAGGCACCGGTAAAAAGCAAGTTTGTCTGGCAGCCAGGTACAAACACCTTGTTGTGGGGCTCATTCCTGATAGAGGAAATGCCACTCTAAAGTCAATAACAGGGAGTGGAGGTGGTTATCTCTTCAATGGCACTCATTGTAAGCCGCTGCTTTTTTGTTTGAGGGGAGGGGGCTGAGGCACGAGGAGTGGAGAGGCTGCGGGAAGCTGCCCTTGGGTTGCCCATCACACTCCAGGACGAGCAGAGTGAGCCCAGGGCAGCTCCTGCCCTCACACCGGTGTCTGAGCCCGGGGTCAGGGTGACCTGCCAGGCCTGCAAACACTTCCCGACACAAAGCTTTGGCTCTGCTGAGCTGAAATTAATGCCTTTCAGTTTAATTAGAGGTTTTAGGGCAGAGGGAGAAGGGAGCTCCCCCTTCCCCGCTGTGGTGCTCCAGCAGCAGTGGGGAGGGCAGGTAAGACCTAGGTGATAAAACCTCGTGTGCCTGTGGTGCTTTGACCCCACTTTTGTGCTCTCTGCCAAACAGAAGACAGATCCCTGCTCTGGTCCTTCTGCCTGCTGCTCTGTGTGATGACTTTTTTGCCATAAAGCCAAAAGGTGGGGGAAAAGATAAATACAAGTAGTAGATCAGAGTGGAGTGACACGTGGGGGAAGGAGAGGTGAGAATGCAGTGGTGGAGCATGGAAAACTCACATTAACATCAAACTCTGTCATAAACACATCTAAGCCTGAGCTCTGGGTGTGCCAGCAGAAATAAAACACCTTCCAGAGAGAAATCAAAGATGGTACCACCAGCTCCATCCATCTCCTGCAAAAGTCTGTGTGGAGCTTGGCAGGTGCCACGTGGAGCAAACCTTCCCACCTGGGAATGACTAATCCCACCCTGGCTGCCATTAAGAGACCATTTGCAGAAGTGGCTAATTGGGCAGAACAAAATAAACTTTCCCACAAAGAAGGTTGAGCTACAAATGGAAAAATACCTGCGCAGAGATTAATTCTGGTGTGGGAAGGAAGGTGCTTCTGCCAAATGAAAGGGTGCATTGAAAAAAAAGGAGCTGCTTTCCCTTTGATCAGAGGGGCACCTGGGCAGCAAGGAGGAAAAATGGAGGTTTATGGATGGAAGGAAGCACAGGTTTATGGATATGCAGCTGGCAGAGAAGAGCATTTTCACCCAAACTGAGATTTTTGCAGTTGTAGTTGCAGCTGTGCTGGTGTGTATGTGGAAGGGGAACGTTGCTGTGTATCAGGTACAGGTCAAGATGTGAACAACACCAAAATGTGGCTCCTCCTCCCTTCAAGGAAGATCCATTTCTCTCTTTTTCCCTCTTTTCCCTTGCTTCTTTCTTTGGGTTTTTTTTGTTTGGTTTTTTTTTTGTTTGTTTGTTTGTTTGTGTTTTGGTTGTTTTTGTTTGTTTGTTTGTTTTGTTGTTGTTTGTTTTTTGTTGTTGTTTGCTTGGGTTTTTGTTTTTTGGGTTTTTTTGGGGTTTTTTGGGGGGGTGTTTTTTGTGTTTTTGTGGTGTTTTTTTTGTTTTGTTTTGTTTTGGGTTTTTTGTTTGTTTGGGTTTTTTTGTTTTGTTTTTGTTGGTTTTTTTGTTTGTTTGTTTGTTTTGTTTTGTTTTGTTTTTCCTTTTCTGCAGGCTCCTCTGCTTCTCAGCTCTCAGAGGAGCCCCATACCTGTCTTTATTCTCCAACCTGCTGATGATCAGGGAAAATGACGTTCTCTAGGATGAATCCCCAAGAATTAGCCTGGTCATCTCCCCGCGGATCTTCCATTTTTCTAGGAATCAAGACAAAAGCAAAGCAGGCAGAGTTCAGAATCTCAAACGGGTTTAGGAACACGGGGAACATTTCCCAAACCCTCAGGTCGTGCAGGCATAGCTCATGCAGTGCTTTTCCACGAGCACACCAGTCCCATCCTAAATCCAGAGTAAATTGCCAAATTGTTTCCCCGTAGGACCCGCCCTGTGACGTGAATCAGCTGGGTCATCAGGAGAGCCCAGCCCTGCAAAAGAGCATCTGAACACATGCTGGGGCTTAAACAAGGGGCTCCAGCACGTGCTCTGGGATTAGGTGCTATCCTGATTTATAAATAATTCCCACAGCTCTGGTTGGAAGCATGGGATGAGGCTGGTCTGTGTGCTGAGATACGTTCACTTGTCTATTCTAGGGGTTTCCAGGGAATGTCACCTTCCCAACCCTCTCCTTTTGTGCCATCAGGATGTCAGGCTTGGCTGGAAGAGCCGTGGAGGTGACTCCTCTTTGAAGCTTGGCCTGACAGCACCGTGGGGAAAAACTCCTGCTGACAGAGCTCAGACTGTAGCTCCAGCAGATATTTAACTGACATCAAATCCCTGCTTATTTCTGCTCTTCCCAAACAGTTTTATTTCTGCTCTTTCCAAATAATTCACCATTTGGAGGGCATTTCAGGACGTTATTTTTTCCTGTGTCTCTTTCTCAAGAGAAGATCTGCTTGGCCACACCGGTGGCTTCTGAAAGGACACAAAGCACGTGAAGAACAGGGACACTTAGGATCCATCCCTTCCAGAAGGTGATGGATCCCATGGCTCATCCAGGAGCTGCTGGATGCCCACTGGCAGCCCAGACCCCGGGATACCCTGGAGAAAAAGGGCATCCAAAAGGGGTCAGAGACATCAGCAGGTAACCTCGTGCCTCTCAGCGTTTTTCAGAGCAGATGTCCCAAGCTCGTGGCTTTCCTTTCTGCCTTCCAGGGAGTGGGCAGCAGCATTCCCAGACTACCCACGTGGCTTCCCGCTGTTTATCCCACAGTGTCTCTCGGATTAGACCCCTCTGCCATCCATCATCCCTCCAGAGATGCAGGTTTCACTAATGGCCACACTGCAAATATTTGCAGTAAACAGTTGTAACAGCTGACTCTTCGCAGCCACTGTGCATATGGAGCTGCATAAACAGGAAGGGCGATTACAGGGATGGAAAAATTGGCACAGGAAGGAAGGGAAAGTAAGAAACTAAAATGCTGAAGTCATACACCATTAATTAATACAATAATTTATTAGAAATGACCCTTCTCTTCTGAAGACCCACAATACAGGCATGAAGCGAGCACATGGAATTATTTGGCCCTATAAAATAAAATATAGTGCTGAAATCCATCTGACATTACCTTTTTGACCCAAATGATTAGGCAGGATGTGGGGTCTCAGGGCCTGCTTTCACTAGAAGTAGATACTAATGATGGTCTCAAGTATTTCTTTAAAACAATCCTGTTTATTTCAAAGCCTGGGCAAAATCCTTGTTCCCTGAACTCATTAGGAATTAAATAGCAGGAGGCAGTTTCCTTGGGCAGTGGTCCAAGCCCCCTTTTCCAGCCAGCACTCAACCCAAAAAACTCACTCCATCAGTCTCATTTCAAGGTCATGCTTCATGTGCTTCTTCAGTTATCCTTGACTTTTTCAGCTGCCTTCTCTCCTCGCTACTGTGGTATTTCTCATGATGTTTTTACTACCTATTTTCCCCTTTTCCCCTGTTTCCTTTCCTTTCCCACCCTCCCCTCCCCCCAAAAACGACCCAAGAAACTGCATGAAATCCTTTTTTCCTTTAAAAGAAATTCAAATCCTTAGCCCTTAGCACTTGCTAACTCATGCCACATGCTTTAGGCAGTGCATCCTAATGTTTTAGACACTAATTCTGCCCCAAAATAGACATTTCTTCCATTTATTCTCATCAAAAAATGTCCATTTCACATCTCCCTCCCCGACAGTGACTGTATCTTCAGCTGTTGTTGCTTGATAATCACAGATGCCTATGATTTTTTTATTTTATTTTATTTCATTTCATTTCATTTCATTTCATTTCATTTCATTTCATTTCATTTCATTTTATTCTATTTTATTTTATTTTATTTTGTTTTGTTTTATTTTATTTTACTTCATTCTATTCTATTCTATTCTATTCTATTCTTTTTTTTAATTTTTATTTTTATTTTTTTTCTTGTCTCCACAAGGATCTTCTTGAAGGAAATATTTGTTCTGGTCTTTTAGCCAGGCTTTGCCCCTGAATGTTTTTTTTTACTTTCCCCTCGAGTTGGTAAACCCCTGTCACCATGTAACACACAAAACAGTGACAAATTCCTGTGCACACTTTGCCTGTGGGCTCACAGGCACACACTTTGGACCTCAGCAAGAAGAAATATTGGTTTCCATTCCCCCCATCTGCCAGAATAACTCTTCCTTTCCATGTGTTTGTTTAACTAATCTGTGCTAAGGCCACCTGCTCTTCCAAAGGCAGCAGCAGCATAAGAAAATAACAGAATGCTTCAATATTTCAGTGGGAATCAGAGTCCCGTGGCTTTTTTTGGGCACCAGCAGGGTATTTACAAGGCTAATTTCAGCTACTCAAAGCATTTCAGCAGGTTTTTAGAAGGGGGAGCTACGAACCTGAACTGAGCCAGGCTTAAACTCAGGTTTATCCATCGCAGGTGCCAGGAGAGCTCAGACCCACGCTCTGCATTCCCTGGCTGGGGTCTGTTGGATCCTGCAGAAGGCAGAAGGAGGGAGGTTATTTGACTTGGAGCTGGGCAGATGTCTGACAAAATAATGTGACCAAATTAAGACAGATGAAAAGTGAGGACACACCGGGGAAGAAAAGTGAATTTCTTTTCCTCTCGTGGAAAATCCAAGCAGTCCAATACCTGCTGCAGCCCAGGTGGCATTCATTTCCCTCGTTTACCTAATTGGGGAAACTGGGAATTTTATTTTATTTTATTTCATTCGTTTTCTTTTTACGATTTTCTTGAACCTTTTTTTTTTTATTCTGTATTTTGATTTTTTTTTTAGAACCACATGTCTTCCTGCTACATGGAAAAGAATCAATAAACCATCACCTCCACTTCCTAAAACACTTTTACCACCGATTTTTCTTTTTTTTTTTTTATAAGATGCATTTTTGAAAACTTGCTGTTACCTCAAAAAAAAAAAAAAAAAGAAAAGAAAAAGAAAAAGAAGCTTAACCAAAGGAAAAAAAAAAGTAGTAAAAGAATTAAGAATTCTCTAAAAATATATGTAATTTTAAACTCATGGAATACACTCATTAAACAACATGTGCTAATTGTGTGCTTAAAGTTAGGCCTACTTGTGGGTCCCTTGATGGGCTGGAGGTCAGGTGGGGCACAGGTAAAAATGGTACTGTACTCTTGGTATGTCACATGGAGTGAAAAGGAAAGGAAATAAAAGAAGAAAAGAGGTGAGAAGTTGTGTATCAAGGAAGAAAACTCCTGCTTTGATAGCGAATACACAAAGATGAAGCCAGAAATGTCACACCAGAGGAGGGAAGAGAGATATCCTTGGGACAATTGGATCAGGTAACCTTGGAAGAACCAACAAAAATGAGGTTTCTGTCTTGGTGGAAGGAAACCTGATGTTCTCAAAAGACATGGTTGGACTTGAGACAGTTCCTTTTGTTTTCATAGCAGGGTTCCCTTCACTTCTTCCTTCCCTAAAAAATAAAAAAGAAAAGGTAGGAGAATTTCTGCCTTTGCTTAGGAGCTCCTGGAGTCCCATCACTGCTGCTCTGCTGCTGCAAAAGGCATCTCCCACCTCAAGAGACACCTCCGAGGTCTCTGGAGGGTGACCAGAATGAACCACATTGTCTGGTTGGAAAACCCCTGGCCATTTCATAAATGCTTTGGTTTCTTACAGTCTTACCAATAATTTTGTTCACAGAGACCAATTGCCAACAGAAAAATACTTCTGTGGGTCTGATCCAAAGTTCAGGTGGAGTCAATGAAAATATTCCTCAGGCACTCTCCATGTGGAACCATATTTTGACCTGTCTTTCTAGAGCTTGCAGGGAAAGAAAACTGCTCAATTTGTCAAGCTGCTCTTTAACAAATGGTTTTAAATGTTTTTAAAATTCTGCCTTTGGGATGTTCATGCATCACTGAACACCGTTAAAATAGAATTTGACATTGGTATTCACAGCGATGCTAAGAAAACTGCCTTTCTTCATAGGAAGGAAAAAACCTAACCCTAAAAGGAACATTAAACACATAAATAACACGAAACATGCCTGTTTCCACAATAATTTCAATGATTCATTTATTTGTTTTTAGTCCAGGGCTTTTAAGATAAAGATTCATCATATGAATTATTTTTTTAGGTAAAGCAGACCATAAACATTTTATTTCCCCCCTCCCTCAAGATCTGATCCCTTTCCTTTTTTTTTTTTTTTTTTTTTTTTCTCTGNTTTTTTTTTCCTGCTGAAAGCAAGATTTTTCCAAACTTTTTGTGAATAAGTGATGACGACGGGAAGTTCTCTAATCTCTTGCCATTTACAAGTGAGTCCACGTGGAGCTTTTGGATGGAAAATTGCAGCAGAAGGGTTCCAAAGGCTGCAGGGCTCTCTAGCTCCGAGCTGGGCTGAGTGTATGGGGATGTATCCCAGGCAGCAAAATCCAGCTTTTCCAGACTAGGCTGATTTTAAAGACGTGTGGATGTGGCACCTGGGGACACGGGTGAGTGGTGGACTTGGCAGTGCTGGGCTAACTGTTGGGCTGGATGATCTCACAGGTCTTTTCCAAACTAAATGATGCTCTGATTCTATTTTTTCACTCTCGTCCTCGCCCTCTAATGAGCCGTGGCAGCCTTTTCTTGCCTGCACATTCCTTAGTGCCGAGGTAGCCAGAACCCTCTGGGATAGGTAGGGAAGGATTTGGCTGCCACAGGGCTGTCACAGGATCAAGGTGGCTCATTCTGGCCTGACCCTGGGGACTGTGCTCTGATTTTCCCTTTTCCCACATCCAGAGGTGTTTGTTTGGAGGGAGTGTGAGATTTGCCTTTCAGCAGCCCAGCCTTCAATCCCCGGATTAACTCCTCCCTTACAGAGTTGTGTCATCTGGACAGGGGCTTAGGGGTGAGGAATGAGCCTGTCCATGACTTCTGGTGATTTAACAGGGTGGTTTATTCCATTAATACATTATGTTTTGAGGCATGGCCCTTGGGAGTCAACGGGAATCTTTCCAGTTGGTTTCCATTAATGAAATAGAAAATGGAATTGCAGCTTCAGAGGCATTTAACCATGGAGAAACTCCAGAAATCACAAACCCCAGGACACCAGACCCTGCAGATCATGGTGGTGAGTGACTATGACCTGTGGAACAGTCTCCTCCATCATGGTTAAGGCCAAGTCTTGGAAGGACCAACTTGATCTCTGTTTAGAGAATACAGATTCAAGAACAAACCCCTTCACCCTTGCTAAAGTTCCCTCACCAAACACACCCAGAAACGAAACATGGCATTTCTTCCAAGGTTAAAACATTGCTCTCAAATATATAAATATATATATATATAACATGAGATATATTTGGGATATTAGGCTTGTGCTTGTGGTGGTCTCCAAATTCCACATGCTTCCTGAGAGGGGACATTGTTTCAGGTCTCGTGCTCCAGGTTTCCAGCTCTGTGGTAGTCACAGCTCTCCTGCACTGCTTCCCCTGTTTTTCTTCATTTTGTAAACTTTTCAGTTAACTGCAGCTCCTTCATCCACATGGGAAATGGGGGTTCTTTTTATGGTCCTTACACCACTGGGGAGATACAAAAAGTGTCAGCTAGGTTCAGGTCTCAGATTTGATGTAATAAAAATTATACAGGAGCAAAAATAATTAATGAATATTGAATGTCAAATGTGGACTCAGTTCTAGAACATTTTGAGCATTTTTGTTTTGGAGCAAATACTCTGCTTGGGCTAAAATGTGAAAGGCTTGCAGGATTTTTTAATTTATTTTTTTTTGTTTCCAGAGAAAGGGTTGCAGCTATGTGGAAATACTGTCTTTCATGCCACATAGTAAAGTACATTTTTTTCCTCTTTGCAAAAAAGTGGTAAGAAGCCAGCTTTCTTATTTATCCAGCTTGTCATTCCACAGGGAGAAGACTGGAGATTTAGTAATATCTTTTAAAAAAGGATTGCCAATACAAATGCAATTGTTTCTCGCAAAGGCAAATGAAGGAGGCAACATTCAGCACTTCCAAAAATGCAAAACAAAGCTGGATGTAAAACAATTTTGACAGGAATTTGTGGTATGTAACAAGGAAGGAGTGTATGCCTGCTGAAAGGACAGATCATTTAAGTTCAACGGGACCTATTTCTCTACAAGTCAGATGTTCCATGTAACATAACTCAGGGAGCCCCATGGGAGCAGCTGTAGGTGGGGAATGGACTCTTGGGTGATGTGTTTATTCACAGGCTCAACAGGAATCAAAGCTTTTCCAAATGGAGAGCTGTTTGTGTGCTTAAGACATCATCTTCAGTTGCCCAGCTGGGCTGGTGGGACACTCTATGTACAGCCAAGAAAACATGGATTGAACACTGGGACATCAACCCATAAACAAAGCAGGGATCCAGGAGTCCTGTGCATAGGACTTGGCAACTTCAGCCCTTTGATGATAGCAGGAGAGGCACAGCTCAGATCCTAGTTCAGCTACAAAATTTAACCACACCTCCACATTCCCAACCCTGCAAAGTTCTGGCTAAATTGCATTAATTTCAGTGTAAACAGGACGTGTTTTATATTTATGCAGGACTGTGGCTGGGGTTGCTGTCCTGAACCCAAGCCATGGCAGAGGAACATCTCTGCTTCAGCCTTGTTTTTGTTTTGCTGGTTCTGCTTACAGCAAACAACCGTGTCTGAGAAGCCTGGGGTCCGTGGGATCAACTGTTTAATCAGCTGTAGCAAGAATGTGATTGTCTTTGTTGTTAACCACTCAGCTATGAAAAGCGTGAATAGTATATGTACATTTGGAAGCACCACACGAGTGGTTTTGTCCCTGCTTTGCTCCCTCCTACTGGTCAAATGCTCTAAATAAGTTAAATATTTTGGAAGTCAAGCGTTTCGCTGTTTTTCCTCCAAAGTCTGTGTTTGCAGTTCAAACAGATAATTGCATCTGTAATGGAGAGATGTTTTCCCCACTTGGCTCTGTTAACATCATAAAACACCTGCTAGGGCTGAGCTGCTTTTACCTCTGAAATGTTTGTTTTTCACCACTTTTTCTCCAGTATTAAATGTACCACTGTAGCTACGACAGTTTTGCCTTGAAATTTTTTAAACCCCAGCATCCTTGGCACTGAAAAAATATACTAATTTTTGCCACGTTTTGTTGGATTTTTTTTTAAATCTTTTCCTTAAAGCATAAGCATTTTTCAGGCTTGCAAGAGAAAGGAAAAACCCCAGCCAAATCTAATGTAGCTGCTGAGGTGTCAGAACTGCAAATCTCCTGTTGCTGCTGCTTTGGTGTGGATGGAGGATGAGGAGATGGTTCCTCCTCCCAGGGCAGCAGTTTTGCATCCCTGCAAAGGGAAGATTGCACTGCCCCTCTCGGCCCACACAGCAGCCAGAGAGGGCTCTTTCTGCATCTTAGGGGTGCCCAGCACACAGCTCACTGCCCACACTGAGCAGGTGGCCCGGGAGAGGTCACTGGTGGTCACCCAGCACCCGCAAACCACGGAGGGGCAAACTCTGGTCCTGGCTCCTCCTGGGCACGGCAGTGTGGCTGAAGGGCAGCTCATGTGAGGGATTGCTTCACTCTGTTGAGTGGCTGGATGTTGCAAGAGCACTCGAGGTCTCAGTTGTTTTCCTGGAGGCTGGAATGTGTCTCTGGTGCGAGTGTTGACTCATTTCTCCCAGGAACGAGCGGCTGCTGGCTCTGGGTGTCCCCAGCAGCTCCTGTGCGCCCAGGGGAGCAGGGTGCAGGGGCAGCCCACGGGTGCACACCCTCTCTGGAACACAGAAATCAGATGTTGCGATGTTCACCTGTCGATTGCCAGGTTTTTAATAGAAAAGCAATGGATGGCTGACCTCAGAGTGCTGGGAGCTACCTGAAGGGTTACATCACTCTACCACCCACAAGCGTTTCTTGTGAACTTTTCCCGACTCTCCTTCCCGAACCTCTCAGCTGTCATCTCCTCTGGATTTGGACAGGCAGCAGCATTTGGGTTTGGTTTTCAACTCCTAGGAAAGGCATTTCTGAGGTGCTGCTGAGTGTGGAGACAGGAGAGGTTTCCGATGACGCCAAGTGTGCACAGACTCTGTTCCTGACTCTGTGAGTGTTGGTACCAAGGAGCTGCTGATATCGAGGAGCTGTTGGGTGGGAGAGGGTCTGTCCCCTTTTCCCTCACCACTGCCTCATCTGAATCTTCCTTGGAAGTTGTCAGAGAGGAGGAAACCAGAGGATCCTTTAAAATTTTCCCCAGTGTCATCGCTGCCACCTCACCCTTTTGAGCTGTCAGCTCAAGAACTGAAGAATCCCTGTCTCCTCTCTCACCCCCAGCAGCCCATTTTCTAACTCTCCCCTTCAATTTCACTGGGAAAAAAAAAAGAAAAAGAGGTGAAAAAACCCCAGAAGTGATAAACATCTCTCCACGTTGCACAACCCCTGCCCTGAGCACATTTTCCATGCTCCCGAACCAGACAGGTTTTCCATTTTGACTTTACAGTTATGTCTCACTCTTTGGAGCGACAGCCCTGTCCCAAAAATCCCTACCTCTTGTTTTCTAAATCTGCATCCGTTTATGTTTTCCTGGCTCCCAAATGGCTCTTGGTGCTCTCGGTGTCCCGCAGACACCAGCGGGAGAACAAGCGCTTGGCTGTGAGGAGGTGCTGGGTGGTCTGCAGGGGAGCTGTGCCTTAGCCCTCCACCGATGCTCGGGCCAAAAAAAAAAAAAAAAAAANAAAAAAAAAAAAAAAAAAAAAGTCCTGCAAGACCCAGAAAGGTGTTTTCCTTTCGTGTGCAAGCCCCGGGTAAAACTGGAGCTCCCAGATGGGAGGCTTTGCCAAGAGCGGGCGGGCTGCTCCTCGCCCGTCACAAGCGCTCGGTTGTTCCCAACAGCCCAGGATTGACAGGCGAAACTCGGATACTCTGGCGCTTTCCCCCGCTTCATTTTAGCGCAGAGCAAAGCTGAAAGGATCCATTTGCTGCCTTTTCCACGGTGTGGATGGGTGGCACAGAGGCAGCGGGGACAGAGCCGTGTCCCTGCTGCCCGGGAGCCGCCGCTTTGCCTCTCCCTGCCCGCAAAACGTAACCGGAGCCTCCTCCGAGAAACTTGCTCGATTTAAAGTCTACACAAATCATCTCGTTACTTCCAGTTTTCCTTGGCTCTCGCAGGGTTTTATTTGTTTTTTAGCCCTTTTCTCAGAGGTGGTTTCTCAGCACCCAAGCTGCCCATCTAATTCCAGGGCGGAGGGAGCTTCCAGGGGTCAGGTTTCCCACCTGGATTAAGCTCAGCAGAGCCCCAGGGAAAGGAAGGAACATGTGATGGGAAGGAACTGGGAGAGGAAGGACCGTGTGATGGGAAGGAACTGGGAGATGTTGGCTTGGTTTTCCAAGCAAAAGCTGAGGATATTGCAGTTCTGCAGCATCCTGAGGGGACGGTGTCAGGAGGTCACCTAACGTCCAGGTATAGCTCTACACTAAGGAAATGCAGGGGAAAAAAGAGAGATTTCTGATAACCAGGACTACGTGATTCTGAGAATTTCAGGAGGCATAAAAATCCTTCCGTTTTACAGTGATTTTAGATGGAGTTCTGGAAAGTGCTGTGTGATGAGGATGAGACTCAAGGATGCAGTTCCAATCGGAAATGTCCCTCTGTCTGAGGACCAGGCAGATCCACTTTTTCTGGGTTCTTTGCACTGCTAGGACCCCTTGGAGCCCTAATCCTCCCTCGGGGTGCCTGACTTTGCATAGATGCACACCATAAGATAATCCTTGTCCTGCTTTTCTGGAGTTATTTTTCATGCTACTGCACTCACACACTGTAATTTAAACCAATTTCTATCGGCTTATTATGTACTGAAGATGACTTAATTTTATTTCTTTTTTTTTTTCCCTCAACCCCCCGCTAATTCCTCCCCTCAATTTTCATCTCCCAAGGCAGTTTGAAGGAGTTTTTGTCATGATTATCACTCATCATCATTGAGCCAGCCTAACTCATGATGTCATAAGAAGAAATCAACTCTCTTAAGCTATTTTGTAGACAACTCATCTCAGTAATTCCCCTGCCTTTACCCTGACAATAACCTCATATCTTTTTGGCCTGTTGTTTTTTTTGGTTTTGTTTTTTTTTTTAACTAGGAGAATTGGTTTTGTCATGATGCTAGCAGTGCTTTGAATGCCAAAAATATATTCCCAGAGCAGCTGTGATGAAAAACATAGTAGTGAATTTCGCAAGTCATTATTAGTCATTTGCCAAAAAATGAATGGCAGCTCAGGCTCGAAGTGTGCTTACCCAGAGCATGCCCAGGAAGGAAAGCTCTGTGTGCCAGGGGCTTTCTGCTTTCCACCCAGACAGGACAGGCTTTCACTGAGGGTGGTCAGAATGACTCATGTCCTGCCAGAAAAAAAAGTTGAGACCCATTCCTTGGAAGAAACAGGAATGGGGGCAAAGCCTGGTTCACAATGTCTTCATATTTCTTCAAAAAAGTGCTTCTGAAAGCTTGCCTTGCTTTTAGCTCAGATTCTGTGACCTGACAGTGCCTAAGCTGTCCTTTCCTCCTTGCTCCATTCCCTAAATGCAGTTACTGCACATTCAGGGGTTGCAAATCCACGCTCCTGACTTGCACTTCCTCAAATGCTTTCCAAACCCCAGCAGGGAGGTTTCCCCATCCCTCCAGACTTCCCCATGTGATGCTCTGTGGCTGTGAGTGCCTCTCAGCTCCATCCCTTCCACATCCTCTCCTCATTTTCCACCCCAGGCTCTGCAGCAGCCCTTTGCTGAGCACCAGGGAGAGGTGACAGCCTTGGAGCAACCCTCAGTTCCCCGATTCCTGCTCCATTTTCAGTGCACCACAACACTTTTTCCCTCTCCATGTTTGTGGCTGGAAAACATCTGAGACTGTTTTCCCCATTGAAACTTCCAGCTGGGTTAATTCTTATTTTACTTCTCCTCCCCCCAGCCCCTAAGATGCTCCTCTGTTGCTTTTGCACCCATTTCTGCACTCTTGATGAGACTCCCCTGATGTTGCCACATTAAGATATCTGTGTGGGACAGGAAGGAGACCTTCCTCTTTAGCAGTAAGAGAGATTTGACAGCATTTTTTTTGTGTTTCCTAAGAGAAATTCCAACGCCCTTGATCACAGCAGTCACTGAGCCCTTCAAACTCTGACTCCTCCAGCTCTACATCCTTTTTGACACTGGAAGCCGTGGAGTTATTTAGAGTGAGCCAGTGGTGATCACTCGGTTTAAAGCTCTTTGCCATGAGTTAGGAAGCACTTTTGCAGTGCTTAACCCAAAAGCAGGGCAGGCAGAGCAGCTCCTGAGGAAGCCCCTGCAGGAACAACAGGGCTCCACCAGGATAGCAGACTGATTTCTCCAATTTCCCTCCAGGAAATCTCCATCAAGAGCACAATTCCTGGCAGCTTCCCTCTCTCCAGCACCCTGCAGAGGTCATTGCCAAGGTCCAGTCTCGGTCAGACAGTCCCAGCATCACATCAGTCTCAGCAGAAACCTGTCCTGGACAGATTCTGACTGGCCCCTGATGGATCTCTTTTCTTTGCATCAGCAGCACAGCAGTGGCTTGTGATTTATCAGATCTCCACACCCAGGCTCCTGCTGCTCCACAGAAATCCTGCCAGAGAGTCTGAAGCAACTCACGTGATAATTTTAAGGGCTTTTGTGGTCTTGATTGGGGAATTTGTCTCTTCAGGTAATATTTCTTGCATCCCTGAAGGCCCTGTGTGAATTTCATGGACTTATTTGGCTCTCTAAGTCCTCCCTTGCTGGGGAGAAAGTTCCTGTGAGCTCATGGATGGCTGTGCTCTGTCTGCCCTTCCACAGGAGCCTTCTTGTTCAGGCCTCTCCAAAATCCGCCTTTTATCCTCTGCCACTTTTGATTTGTTGGTGTTTCTTCTTCCACCAGTACTTTTTCCAAGCCTGGTTTTAAGTACAAGGGAGGTTTACATATATTACACTGTTTATAGCAGACATTTCTCCCCCAGTTTAGCTGGAAATGCTGCATTGGGGGTGGTCCTTGCCTCACTTCAAATCTCCTTTAATGCCCCCCCAGCCAGGACTCACTGCCACCTCCACTGGGTGCTGTGGAGCAGCTGGAGCCTGGCTTTGCTTGCTGGCCAAGGGCCCAGGGTAACCTGTCCTTCTGCAAATCCTCCTTCCAAAGAAATAAAAACTCTCTACATTTCCAACCTGGGGTTAAAAAAACCGCAACAACCCCCCCCCCCCCCCTTAAAAAAAAACCCAAAAAAACCCAAAGGAAAAAAAAAAAAAAAAACATGATCTCAGCAGGTCTGAGAAGTTCCTCTGGGATGGATATCTGGCACTCTCCTGTCCATGAATCCATGGACAGCCTGTTTTGCTGAGCTCCAGTGAGAGCCTGGATTTGGGCAATCTCCAGTAGATGACGAGCTGCTCACCAGAGCCCTTTCAAACCAGCTCAGCTCCAAAGGATTCTTTCACTTCCAGCAGAAGTGTCCTTACCCCCGGCCCCTTCTGTGTGGGATTTCTTCCTGCTGATGTTCTTTTTGCAGTGGACAGAGAGCTTGAAAAGATGGGAAAGATTGTCTTCCTGTGATGCTGTCATTAAATGTATACTCTGGGAACTGCCTTCTTGGCAGAAATGTGGACAAATCATATATTTCCTTTAGTTATTCCTTGGAAATAGATTAAAAAAATGACAGCAGTCACAAAGCTGTATTGTTACCAGTGAATGCTGTTTGGGGAAACCTTGTTTTGCTGTTTTTTCTTTTCCATGCATTTATTTGGGAGGGGTTTTTTGGCTGCTTTTCTCTTCCATATGCAATAAAGTTCAAATTGTTGTAGGGTTTGGAGCTTCACTTACAAAAAAAAGTCAGAACTTGACAAAATGCCCACTAATGGAAGTGGAAAGTCTCCCACTGACTTTGAGAAAGATTCGCTCGTGTCAGAGAACATCCAAGAAATGTTTTATTTTATGATGCTTTCAGAGTTCAGGAAATGATGACTCCTTAAATCAGAAGAGTTGATGAATGCTGGCTCACGCATTTGCACAATTTTTATCCTGCTCCAGCATCACTATTTGAATTTGGAATAGACACTGCTGAGGACAAACACTAACATGGAAATGTCCTATTTTTCGCCCCTGTTGTCATCACAGACTGCCCACTATTCTTAGATTTTATATTAAAAGAGTATTTGGCCAATCAACAAAACAGTATTTGGCCAATAAACTAGAAATTGGAAGAAAACTGATTTAGGGAAGAGATTTTCCTTTGCATATCAAAAAGGAGATATAACAAGATACAACATCCAGACAAATCTGGGCTGGAAACACAGTTAAAAATTTTAATAGTGGAAGTAGATAACTATAAGATACCTCGTGAAGATTTGACTTATGGATGGGATGTGTGAGATTCTCCATCACTAGAAGACAAAATTTATTTTTTTTTTCTTCTGGGTGACTCAGATACACCACTGGGTAGGGAAAAATTCAAGACAAGGGTAATCCTGGGTTGTGCAGGAGGTGACAAAAAACCATCATTACAGCCCACCCCATCCTATAAAAATTTAATTAAGTAGGTAATTATTGACAACATGCACTTCGAATCTCAGTTCTCATGCAGGTGACAGAAGGTTTCATCTGCAGAGAAATGCTCTGGAAAACAGGGAAATTCTTCTGCAGCCTCTGGAAAGCAGTGTGGTGTGGGAGATGGAAAGGGGTTATAAGAAGTGGAATAAGTGAGGTGTTTGGTGCAGGTAAAAATGAAATTCTGCTTGTCTGGTGCTGCTCCAGTGGCAGCCAAACTGTCAGGATGCTTGGTGGTTCCAAACTCTGAAGAAGGGGCATCCCAATGTGCTGATGAGGACATTTTGGGGTCTTAGCCTCTTTTAAACACCAAGTTATTTTGAAGTAAGAAAAACTGTGAAGCCGACACCAAGAAAAATGAAAAAGGAGAAAGAAAAGGGGCCCGAGTTTTGTGGTTAACAATGAACAGGCATCACATCTCTTTCCAGAGCAGAAACCTCTCAATTTTTGCTTCTGTCTCATTCAATTATACTCAAAGGGCCATGCTTTAAGAACTGCAGGAAAAAGGAGTCAGACCTTTACAATAAAAGGCACGAAGCTGAGTTTGGCAGTGCCAGCCTTTGCTTCCTGCAGTTCACATTCTGGAGAGCAGCAGGATGTGATGTCAGGGCTGGCAGGTAACCCCTGACACCTGGGCATGTCCTGGCTTGGCAGCTGTGTTCCCACCCATGCTCACTGCCAGGCCCTTTCAGGGCATCTTAATAAAGACATTTCTGATGGCTGACTAATCAGGTTGCCAATTTCCCTGTTTCAAATCGAAAATTTGGAAGAAATGCTCCAGAAGAATGAACATTTTTCTTGACCAAGACACAAACTCCCAGAGAATTTACATCTGAGGTGTTTAAATCTCTGAGGCTGAACACAGTGGACCCATGCCTTGTTCTGGATCAGTGGGAATCCCCCTTCTTGAAGGCTGAAGACCCCTAGATAACCCATACACAGGGTCCCCAGTTCATATCCTTCCTGGGATTGCACTGGAAATCCTTTTCTCTCTCCCAAGTTTATCAGTCAGTGTCCTGATTTTTTATTATTTCCATGCTGTGGTTTGAGTTTGTTGTTGTGTATTGGAGCTGTTGGAGCTGCTGTTGGGAATCTTAGAGCAGCAAGACACAGGCTCAGAGCTGCCCAGGCTTTCACAAACATTCCTCTGCCTCCTGCATGGCAGGCATGCCTCTGAGCCTACTCTCATTCTCAGATTTTTTTCACCAGGGTGGAAGGAAATCACACAGATGCCTCTGTTCCCACTTTTATTCCAGCTACATAAAATGCTGAGAGCCTCTCCCACTTCTGCTGATTGGTTTCAAAATCTATTGGAAGCTAAGGAGAGGCAAATGGGATGTAACAGGGATGGTGCAGAGCCCAGATGGGATACTGAACTGAAAAATTTCTTGGATAGGGAGATAGGTAAGGAAGTATGCTAGAACATTAATGCAAAATAAATCTTCCTCTATTGTTTTTCTTTTCCAAGCAAAATTCTAACAGATACTCATTTAGAGTTCAGATATCTGCTGTGATGTTTGACATATGGTTAACCTCATGCTGTTAATTATTGGAGGCTTCCTGAGGGAGTCTCCTGAGGGATTTGGTGCAGAGCTGTGTGGCTCAGCAGTTCCTGTGCAGGAGAGGTGGCATCTTCTCCTGTCACCTCTTCGTGGTGGCTGCTTTGTTGTGGATGTCAGCACCTGCTTGGAAAGCTCATTCCCATTCATCATTTAGCCCTGTGCAGTAGGCACAGGGTCTTGTGCATCTTGTGGAGCTGGGATTGCAGCAGGGAGAAGGGCCAGCAGGAGGGACAGAGCTGCAGAGAGCCACAGGTGCTTTAACTCAGAGCCTGTGAGGGCTGGAGGGGAGCAGCAGGGATCTGCCTTTCCCAGGAGCTGGGCTGGAGACCCTCCCCTGCTCAGGGACCCCTGACACCCAGGGGGTTCAGTGTGAGTGCCAGCATGGTCCAGCACTCTGGAGGGCTTTTCTTCCACCAGGTTCAAGCTTGGAGCAAGCCACAGGCTGGTTTGTGTGTACACAAGAGCTGGGGCAGCCAGGGAAGCACAGCCAGTGGGAGCAGCAGAGCTGGAAGCTTCAAGCTCTGCTTTGTTCCCCATCACGCCAGGGAACTTTCGATTCTCCTGCTTACTGGGGAGGCAGGAAAGACAGGAATTTCAAAACTTCATTCCTTCAATTCGCCTTTCCCTCAAAAATGCTGCTCTTCCTTCAATTTCTTCTCTGGTCTCCAGCCTCAGCCAAGTTTTCATAACTCCTTTTCCCCCCACCCTCTGGTTTGAATTACTGCAGTGTCTATCAGTTTTAGCTGATGTTGTGAATAAACTCTCATAACGCAGAGAACATCTTGCTTTCTTAATCACTTAAGTGATAATCAAATTTAACAGGATGATTTAGAGCCCAGGAAGTTTGGGGGGTGTGTTTATTTTACTAGACTTTTTTTTTTGTACACAGAAGTGGCCGTCCTGCTAACTGTCCTTATGAAGAACTTGAATTCAGAAACCTCCTTCACTACCCCATTTCCACTTTTACTGTAATCCAGTGTTTTGGAGGATGCTAAAATCACAGCTTTTGTTGCTGGAGATGGACTAATGCTGAAAACTCCCCAGAGAGAAATGAGCTTTCATCCAAGTGTGGGCCAGACAGACGATTATTTTTCCTTAATAAGAACAACTGCTTGATGCTGCATCATACTTGAAACTAATAGTAAGTTAAATAATAACAACAGCTGGTGGAAAGTGAAAGAATAGCAGGAAACAGCTCCTCAGGCATCCTATGGTTAGCCTGTGGCCTTCATTGGCACAGGCCATGGTGGTGATGCCTGCTATTGTACGGCCACCGTGGCTCCCACTCAAGAAAAACGAATCCTTATCTGCCCAAAATCTCCCTGTGGGAGGTTCCTGGAACAGCACATTGCAATGGCAAGGTGGGAATGACAGACAATGACTTGCTGTGCAGGCAAGGTGACTGCTCACCACGGCTGGGAAACTCTCTCAGGGTTCCTTGGAAGCTTTCTGGGAAGCTTAGCTAGCCTGAAATAAATGACATGGGAATTACTGTTCCAGGAATCTTGATGCTTAGTCTGTCATAGAACCCCAGAACACAGAACAGTTGGGGTTTGAAGGGGCCTTAAAGATCATCCACTTCCAACCCTTGCCATGGGCAGGGACACCTTCCACTACCACAGGTTGCTGCTAACCCCACCCAGCCTGGCCTTGGACACTGCCAGGGATCCAGGGGCAGCCACAGCTTCTCTGGCTGCTCTGTAGGGTTTTTATTGCTTTTCTCAGGTTCATTTGTCTCTCTGGCCATCAGATGTACATGACCTCGGTGGCTGATGGCAGATCTCACCACCCTCACAGGGAAGAATTTTTTCCTAATATCCCATCTATATCTACCCACCTTCAGTTTAAATCCATGATTCCTTTCTCCTAAGATCCCTCTGTTCCCTGAAATCAGTGCTCTGCTGAACAGAATTGGGCTTTGTGTACAGCAGCTGTCAGATTTCCATTGCAAAATCACTCCTCAGCTCTACCTGCCTCCAATCTGACTCTGCAAAAAAACTTTTCCAGCCTGATTTTGGATCCTAGTGGCTGTGAATTATATGCTGGAAGGCCATGGAAGAGCAGTCTGAGCTCCCAAGCAGTGTGAGGGCCAGCAGCCTGTCCCCAGTCTGACATTTCCATCCCTGCACTGACAGATTCTGCCTCAGGCAGCTCTAATCAGAGGTAAGATTGTGTGAGGATCTGAGCAAATTTATTCAGTTATTCTGCCTATCTTGACACCAGCAAGGTTTTCTCCAGAGTCTGCACATTAATTTTGACATTACATTTCCTTTATAGGTTTCTAAGTTCATACTTCTAATAAACTTGGCCTGCACTTTCCCCACTGATGCCCACAACATGCTTCATTTCAAGACTGACGGAACAAGCTGAGATCTTCTGGTTGTTTTATTTCCAGAACGCAGGCTGGAAATTACACAGGGAGCTAAAACGTGCTTGAACCTCTTATCAGCATCATCAGATAGATATCACAGTGTTACATAGGAAGGGCTGTCTGCACAACAACTGGGAGAAGGTGTGAGTCATCTCTTCTTACTCCATCCCGCGAGGGGAACATCACACCACAGCTCGTAAGAAGTGACTGCAAGCCAAAGGGAAGATTTCAGCTATGGGGGGATCATCGCTGGGATTTCGCAATAGAAATGACCCGCGATTCACTTCCAGTTTTGGAAGGTCTGGCAGTTGTTGGGGTGGGTTTTTCCCGAGTGAGAATGAGAAGCAGCAAGGAATGAGCCCTGCGAGACCCAGAGCCCCTCTGCTGTGCAAAGGCATCGGCGCTGCTGGGACACGGGAAGGGCAAAGGGCTTTGCCAAAAAACTCTGTCCTGACACCTCACTATTGGCTGGAAATTGCCATCCACACGGGGCTCCCTCTCAGCTCAGCTGTCTCTTGCACTCCTTAGGCTGGCTCAGGAGCTGCCTTGAGTGTGTGCACACCTCACCTGTGCCACTCCAGCTGCAGATCTGCCATCAGCCACCGAGCTCATGTACAGCTGCTGGCCAGAGGGACAGATGAGCCTGAGAAAGTCAATAAAAAGCCCTACAGAGCAGCCCAGGAACAATCCAGATGATGGGGATCTGCTGCAAACCCTACCTTTCCAAGCATTTGGTGCTCTTTCAGAAAGCTCCTGTGAGAATAACTTCTTTATAAAGTAAATAGAAGCATTTTGGACGTAGGGCCTCTGTTCTCCGGGCTGTTTCTTTCTGACTGGACAAAATTTCACCCCAGTACCCTTTTCCAAGAAATTAACAGCCAGGCTGTGGCCAGCGTGTGTGTCATGGGAACATGAGCAGGAAGGGACACTTAGAAGAGAGAACTACCCAAAACCTTGATAGTTCACTTGATTGGAGTGATTAATATCAACTACACAGAACAATATACGAAGTTTGGGAGGTTTGGGGTGAAAGCAAACAGTGCTGTTTCCCATGAACTCCTCTGCTTCCTGCCAGAGTTCTGCTCTTACCCCAAATGTTCACATTGTTTACTCCTTTCAAGACCTGGATAGTCACGTTGACCAAATATTGGGTTTATAGTTATGATTAATCTTTTGTTCTTCCTGCCAAGGACAAACAAAACATAATGATGGAGGAAGAAGTTCAGCTGAAGTCCTCAGGCACTTCGAATGAAGGACAGATGTTGGTCTAGAGGACACTGTGACTCAGCCATGCACATCTGTATTACCTCTGGAAATACCACAGGGTTTTTGCAGGGGGGCAGCTGGGTAGCTGTCACAGCTCTTTCTGGCTTTCTGACTCTATGTATTCTCTCATTAAAAAAAAAAAAAAGCAAGCCTTTTCTCCGAGGATTTTTAAGAAGCTGAACATAAACTGCTGATTCCTGGATGGAGTAAATCCCTCCAGCCATCATGAGCTGTGAAATGCCTCTTTTACCAACATCATTACAGCTCTTATTCAAAGTCCTCTGGACTCTGCAGCTCTTCACTGACCCTTGCTGGCCTTAGGCTGACGCGTTTACACACAGAAAAAGCTGTCTTGAAAATTTTTTGAGGTTGGGTTTTGCCGCCACTGTACATATTGGACATGACTGAGGTTTGGGTAATCGTTCCAGTGGTGGAAAGCAGCAGAAATCGAGCTCACCCGAACAATCGCTCTTGTCTGATGATCTGGGATTGATTAGGGCTCTTTGTGGATCTCTGAAAATCAGTTCATATCCTTTGCTTGGTGGGGAAAGGGTATAAAACCCACTCAGTGTCCCAGGGAGTGCTGCTCACCCCGGGCCCCGCGTTTGCTTTTGGTCACAGGCTCGGTGGGGAGCTGAGCAAACAAAGCTGCAAAGGGAGCAAAGCGAGGGCGCGGAGAGGCTGCCAAGCACACGGTGCCAGTCTGGGGGAGCCCCGGGCAAACACCCAGCCTAGACACTGTCATCTGGAGACAGAAGCCAGCTCTGATGTCAAAGGAGATCAAGTATTGATAAAATTGCCCAAACCAGGGAGCCAGAGGGGTTTTGTGTTAGACTTGGGTAGTGCTGAGTGGTGATGTTTTTGTTCACGTTGAGCTAATGGGGTTTTTGGCTTAATATGTCACTTCAGACTTTCTAACTCTGCATTCAGGATCTGAGTTAACGGGTCTGAAAAGCCTCTGCTTTGCTGAGTCCTGGGGTGTCTTTCTGGACTGCAGAGTGCTGAGCCCATCTCTGGGAGAGGCCTCAGTGCTGCATCCAAACGTGTCCCCCCCTGATGCCCCCAGGATGCTGCCTGCAGTGGACAGGTGTGTGATCCCAGGGACAGACCAACCCACCTGGACCCCAAATCCCCTCTGCATGTCTGCTGCCTGCCATAAACACCGTGAGTGGATCCATGCACTGCAGCAGCCATTCCCAAACAAGAGCCATCACCCTCAGTTCTGTGGGTACTCTGGAGTGTGTGATGTGGGGCTGGTGTGGGCAGTGGCTCAGAAACTTCAGCACATTTATTTGCATTTCCAACAAGGGCCTTGAGGTAAGGAATAGCTGAAGCCCAGCAGCTGAGCAACACTTACAGTCTGGAAATGCTCTCCCAGCAGAACTGCAGTGATGAAATAAAGCACAAGATCCATCTGATCCGTGCCACATTTTTGCCATTAGAGCTGTGGGATGGCTTCTTGAGGCTCTGGTAACTCTGCTTGTCATGCAAATCGCAACGAACCTGCTGCCCCTGCCCAGAGCACTCAGAAATGCTTAACCAGCCCCTTTCCATGCTCCACTGCTCCTCTTAGGTCCTGCATGCCTTGTCTGAGATCTGAATCCCCTACTCTGCTTGTCCATCCTATTGATTGTTCAGGTTGCAGGAGTGGTTGATCAGATCCCAGTTTGTCTGGAGGTTGTCCTGCAGCATCTGCACACACTCTGTCCTTGAAAGCAAACTTTCAGCCTGGTTTCTGTAACAGAGTGGCAACGTGTCCCCAAACTAGAACAACAAACAAACTAACGAAAGAAATAGTTATTCATGGGAAGCGATTTAGAGTGCAGAACAATCTGTCTCTCACTAATCAGGTTAGGGTCGTAATAAGCACCAGGAAAGAGAAAGGCTGACCTGTGGTTGCTGTGGTGGGACAGATGTCCCACAGCTGTCTCTGTTCCCAAGGCCCTGTCCTGCTCTGGTCTGCTTCAGGACTGGCTCAACCTCTCCCCAGAGATGATCTTTGCTTCCAGCTGAGCAGATATTTGATCTGCTGGATGCTCCTCTGCTCTGGCCCCTTGGCCAGTGACACGTGGGACTGAGCCATGGCATGGGTGCTCCTGGAGAGCTGCTCTGAGGAACCCATGGGGACACCACAGTCCTGACACTGCCAGAGCCAGGGCCAGCACCAGCTGTGGCCCCTCTGATGCCACTGTCCCTCCCAGGCAGGAGATGTGCCAGCAGGAGCTGTGCCTGTGGAGGCTGTGCCCCTCCCCTCATTAGGGAAAGCTCTAGGGAAGGTGCTCTTTCATATTTCCTCCAGCTGCCCCCAGAGGCACAGAAAAGCTCTGAAATGAGGGAAGTCATATAATCTATGTTTTGGATTTGGCTTTAAATAGTGTTGTTGCCCCCTCCCTCCATTTTTTCTTTCTGTGGGATTTCCTTTGTTTTACTGAACAGCTGCAGGCTGCCAGGTCCCAGAATTGTAATTTTGGCCACCCTATACTGTCACAGTGTGTATTACATATCCAATAAAGCCTGACTATTGCGTCCTCTGGGCACACTTCAAAATAATTGCTTGTAAAAGCACATACTCATCTCAGCTGCACTCATCTGAGGGACCAGTGACAAAAAGAGGTTCCCTGACTTCCCAAAATGTAGCTTCTCCTTATTCTCCTTATATCTCTCATTGTCCCCAGCCTCGAATCCAAGATTTTTCAAGGGAGCCACACAATATTTGTCTCTAGCACTTCAGCCTTGCTCGAGGCTGCATGGAGATGGCCCAACATGCATCAGAAAAATCATCTTGGGGCACGAGGGGGTGGCAGAGGAAAGAGAGTGGGATTGTCCTGTCTGTCCTGTAAGAGATGAAGGACCAAAGCTGTTGGCTTGTCTGCGAGGACATGATGTCACCCTGATGGCTGCCATCACTCTGGTGTTGTCCAAACATCAAAACTCCTCCATAACACCAAGGAAAAACAACTTCTCCAGCCAACACGGCCTACAGACCCCAGAGACTTCTCATTTCCTCCAGCTCTTACATCCTCTGTGCAAGCAAGGAGCCCATAGCCCTTTCTTGGCTCTTCCACCTGGTCTCAGAGTGGCTATTAGAAATTAGTGACGAGTGAACATCCAGTGCTTTGCAGTTTGGGGTCACTTGACTTTAAATAAGCATCCAAACGTTCGCAGCAGAACCAGCCAAAGCTCATTTGTCTTGCAATTTTCTCACGCCATTTCAGGCACAATTTCTTCTGGCCACAGCTGGGAGTATCAGGAGAATAGTCCCCTTTGCTGTGTTTTGGCATGGTTGGCTCTAGAGCTAGCCAGAACTGGAATTTGGAAGAAAAATTATCTGTCTGTCTATCTATCTATCTATCTATCTATCTATCTATCTATCTATCTATCTATCTACCTATCTATCTATCTATCTATCTAATGTACTTGATGTCTGTGTGGGTGTCCAAAAACTTTAAACCCTCAGAACCCTAATGAAGAAGCTTTATTCAAAATTTGGCTGAGTTGGACGTAACATTTTGGAAAGTGGTTCCTCATTTCTAACCCAGCATATACAAACTTATCAGGAATGTGAATTTCAGTCCATTTGAAAGGAAAGAAGTCAAGAGATCTGACTCTGTGTGTGTGTGTGTGTGTGTGTGTGTGTTCCCAACTTTATCCATTTACAGAAAGTTACAGGCAAAAGTTTATCTGCTGACAGCTCATTGTGAGAATTCCAGGTAGGAGCTTGCAATATTTACACAAGGTGTTTCATTGTGAGCCCTCAGAATGGGAAAGCATTAAAACACCAGAAATACACCGAGCGAGTTGCATAAAATTAATTCTCCTGCTTTCATTTTGGTACTTGCAAGGAATCTTTGCCAGTCCTCTTTCCATTCCAGAGCACAGCAAGGCCCATAAAAGAGCAGAAGAGTGTCTGCTCTGTGCAACATTTCTGCTTGTTTAGAACAGGAGGCTGGGGGAGAAAAAGGCTTGAATTTATTGCAGCTGGCGGGGGAATCTGGTTTTGTCCATTTTACCTGATTGTCGCTGAAACCATATGCGCAATGTAAGTGTGAAGGAACATACCTGTAAAGAATTTCTGCTGTGGAGCTTTCTGCAGGGTTTTCCTGAAGCCTGACCCTCAGCAATCATGGTTTTGCCTTGTTTTACAGAGATCTAATTGTTCCTAATTTCCTGTCGATGAATGGTACAAGGTGTGGAGTTGCACTTTTAATGTTAAATTTCAATCATTTGTCTGACTTAATAGAGGTGAATGGCTCTTTCCAGCCCAAGTGCTTTCGGTTCATGTAGGACATATTTATACTGAAAATCTATTTTGAGTGGGTAAAGCCATTACTCAGGAGGTGGGAAAATATTTCCTACCTGCAGCTGGCGAGCTCTGGGGGAGCTGTGGGCACAGGGATCCTGATCTCCAGAAATCAACCCTGTAGGGTGATTTTTTTTGTCTTCTCCCAGTGCAAATCCCCACAGCTTCCCACTTTCCACAGGCACATCACAGCCACGTGTAGCTCAGCTCTGGGATCATCCTGGTGGCACAAGGGTAACCCTTCCTCTTGGAACACTGCTGGTCCCTTGGCATCTTTCTCCCCTTCCCCATGGTTTCTAGTAAAGAGAACAGTTTTTAATGGCTGGGTTCCTGTGGAAATCACAGATGTTTCTTGCAGTGATCTGCTTTTTGCAGCCAGTTCCTCTTGCTGTCACTGAGAAGGGCTTCCTTAGCTCGGAGTAGGCGGGAAGGAAATTGGTGCATCCAATTTAGGGATTAAATGTTGAGGGATTAGCTCTTCCAGCCTCTCCTCTTGTCTGCAGAGGCAGGTGAGGAAGCTCCATCCATTCCTGCTGTGCCCATGGAGCAGAGGAGCTGCACCTTGGGGTCCCTGAGCCACAGAGGGAGCAGCCAAGAACACTCCTGGCTCTGGGAAAGGAGTGCAAGGCTTGAAGCCTCTCTCAGAGCCCCCATCTGAGCATTTTCATCCCAAATACACAGCAGCATTTCTGCAAGGAGTAATGTTTCCACCAGCTAGTGCTTCAAAGAGGCAATACAGTCCCAGGGAAAATTGCTTTTGAACTGCAGTGAGATGCAATTAAGCATTGGCAAAACTCTTTCAACAGGATGGAGGAGAAATTATAAGAGAATTATTAATGATTTCTGATAAACCAGCTCAGGCAAAGCAGTGTGTGTACAGACAGTGAGTACTCAACTTTGTTGTAGACATGAGTAACGTTTCAGTAAATTGCAATTTACTGAAATTTTTAAGTCAGTGGTCATTATCCTGTAGTGATTAATCCAGAGATTAATTTAGGCTTATGTTGCTAAGTATTATTTAGGAACAGATAAAAAAAATAAAAAAATGACTCACCACATAATTTCCCAGCCGCTACGGATCCAGAGTAATTATTCCAGTTACAATGTCCTTGTGTTTGGTATTTTTCATTCAGATTTACACACTATTATGAAAGGAAGTTAAATTTTGTCTGAGTACTTTCTCCCTTTCTAAAGCACTCAATTGCACCTAAAAATCTATTGGTTACTGAATACATGTAGCAATTCTTATTATTTGTTGTGTATGAGATTGCTTTTTGAGTTCTGAATCTCTGAGAAGTGTCTGCTTTTTCTATGAAAAAAGATGTGTATCAAAATTTTTCCTTAGCAGAGAGTGTGCTTTAATATAATTCAACTCATAGCTAATCCCCTCCTGCACAGATAACATTTCATACTCAAATTTTGCTCTTTGAGCTTTCCAGTCTTTCAATTCCAGCTCTGGATCCAGATCAGATTTCCTCACTTAAATAGCTCCCCTGTCTGTTTTGTATAACTCCCAATGGTTTACAGGGTATCTTTGTTCCAAAATCTGTTTCTCTGCTCTGCTGGGACCACAGATGTCTCTGTTGTGTTTAACTATCCCCTGCAACCTGTTAATACAGCATAATGGGTTTGCAAAGATAAAAACCTTACAAAAAGAAATAATACTTCTTTCATTACAAAATGGAGGCTGGGGAAAAAAATAAAAAAGGAGAAGTAGAGTCTTGAAATGAAAAATATTTGAAGAGAAAAAATATCTAGGTCACAGCTTTTCTCAATTTTTGTAATTTAATGCAGCCTGGAATAATTGCTGCATGCATTCTTTTGAAATCGAGTCCTATAATGCCCTTGTTGCTCAATCTCTATTTTAAGATGTTGCTGGTAACATACAACGTTCTGTTTTCCAAATAACTACATTGTAAAAATGCTAAAAAAGTAAGTTGAACGAGAGTTTATCCAAATATTGAAAAGAAATGTAGCCGTGCACATCAGCCTGATTGTTGGTGGGTTCTTCGTGGGAAATTGACTCCACTTCTGAAGAGGCCACAGCCACAAAGTCCCAAACTCTGGAGAAATAAATGCTTTAGTGGGGGAGAAGTAAAAAAGGGGGAAGTGAAAGGCTCATGGCTCCAGTCTCAGGTAATCTCAGGGAAATCTGAGGAAATTAAGCAGTGCATAAATGATGCAGATACTTTCTGTGTCGATTCCCTTTGGAGAAAACAGTGGAATCATGCACCACGTCTTCTCCAAGATTGTGTCCTTTTCCTCTTACATTTTAATGTCACTCTAAAGCAATTTTAAAATGTCAGGAGGAGGTAAAAAGGTTAAAGGCTTTGTGTCCCTAGGAGTTACCTGGCTTTGCATCACAAAAAAGAAGACTTCAAAACCAGTTTTGTGAGGTTTGTCTTGCTCAGGAATGCAGGGAGGGGGAGATTTGGGGCAGACAACAGCAGAAGGGCAACTGCACCTTCACCTGCCAGTCTCAGAAAATAAAAGGTGGGTATATGATACCTTTGGGCTGACACAAAATAGGTTTTAATTTCCCTCTAGCCTCACATTTTTCTATACCCCACTTCATGTGCCACCAGGTCAGGGGAAAGATGAAAGATAAAGACTGAACAAAAGTATCCCCTTATCTGCTGAGAGAGAGAATATTGGCATGTTTTCAGATCAGGCCTAAGTGTTTGGAAAGCCAGCCTGTTACACAGAAAGATTGTTTTCCACTCCACAGCAAAAAAAATGAAGCTCTTGAAAAATCTCAACGTGTTTTGTGAAAAACTGTTGACTGTGAGTATGAAGTGGAGCTGACAAGGTGGTGTTAGGCATTCATTGGAATTTCTGGCCATGGGCCCTCTGAAATTAGTAGATTTAACCTCTCTCCACTTCTGTTGTGTCTGAGGAGAAGCAGTTTTCAAATAGGAAAAAAAGGGTAAAGCTTCAGTTGCCCTCTTGAATAGTTCCTTACCCTTCCTCTCCACCAGTGCACTCCCCCACCAGCTCTTCAGTCAAGACCTGTGCTGGGTTTTAGGTGGAGCTTGGAATTCAGATCTGGACCATCCCTGGGGCTGATCAGCCTGATGTGCTGCCCACAGAGCTCAACATCATGTGAAAACAAGTCAGGAGCATCCATCCCCCTGTTGCTCACTGCCAGATTTCTCATCTTACTCCTGGTGACCAGACAATTTTTCCTATGGATAATTCCCATCTGCCCACCTAAGTTGATATGGCATTTTTAACAGCAGAAAGCATTGGCCTTTTTTTTTTTTTTCTTTTCCCCATTTCCTATCGTTGATTTAATGCAGAGATCTGACTGGTCCTGCAAAAGAAAATTTAAATCAGAAAGTCTTTAACTGAGATTTTTCCTATTAATTCAAGTAGGTGCCTCTCTTTTTACTCTTGCAGGATTAGGGGTTAACCAGTTGAGCTCAGTAATTACTGATACAACAACCAAGCTGGTTTAAGTGGCTTTTTGGCCAGGTTTTTACTTATACTGCATAGATGGGGCAGATTTTAAAATACTTTTGCCCTGTTCGAATTTAATGATAAAGTTTGGGGTTTGTTTTGGGTTGGTTTTTTGCTTGAGAAGTCATCACTGTTTCCATATTAACAAAATTGTGTGGATTGCCCTTTCCAAGGTGTTAAGTCTAAGTTTTTATTCTTTATGCTGATGGTGGTAATTGGATTACACCGCTGGCTTTTTTTGGGTTGGTTTAGTGGGATCTTTTTTTCCCTATTCACATGATTAGTCATAATGACCATAAACAGCCCTATTTCCATCTGATTCAGTGGAGACACTCTGACTAATGCAGGAATCTTCATACAGCACAAGATGAACTTACTTTATGTTTTCTGATGTTGAATGTTCATCTTTGAATTCACCATAACTGCTGTGGTAGTGTTCTAGATAAGCACAACACACTGTCCCTGCCCCTAAAAAAATCTCTTCATCAGATGCAAACAGCACCAATCAAATTATTCATCCACTGAATTTTCCTTTTTCCTTTCTTTCCTTATCTGGAATAATCAAAGAGCATCATTGCCCAGAATGGCAATAGCAATCAGTACAAAATTTCCTTCACAAATAATTGTTCACCTGCTAATTTTTCTTATCAATGTCCATATACCATCTGAGTTTCTAGTTCTGTTTTTATTAGCCACTAGATTTACAGGAGAGCCTAATACAACTTCATTCCATGATCAAAGGAACATGCCACTTAGTGCCAAGTTTCCAATATAAATACTTGTGTTGTAAAATATCTTTCCATTAATTTGTTGCTTCTATAATTGTTCTTGTCAGTAAATGCATTCATTACTGGAAAGAGAAACTTTAAAAGAACATAAGACCAGTTACAGTGCATTCAATAAGGCATTAAAATGAGTATTCCTGGGAACCTATTTTGCAGTATTTTCCCAGCAGTACATCTTCCAATGGACAGCTCTAGAGTAAAGCTCAGGGAGAGAAGGAACCTAGGTCATTTTCCATGGAAATCCTTGTTCATTTAGCCCAGAGACTGCAAGACTGGACACTGTTTGGCAAGACATAATTCAATAACAACATCTTCCCTGCCTGGGAATACAACTCAGTTGCTTGGTTTATCTGAGAAACTTTGCCTGATTTTGTAAGCACAGAAATCAGCAGCTGGTTAAGAGGAAGATTTGAAGGAATTTTGTTTGAAAGTGTGGCCCTTTTCAAACAAAATTGCAAAACTCAGCTACCTGTATTCTTCTGGTAACCTGAGATGAGTGATGGTTTGAGGGAGCCTAAATGTACATCCATTCTTGGTGGCAAGCCTTGTGCTTTCATATCCATTCCTTGGATGAAAAAGAAACATGAGACAGATTTCAAGAAAGGCCCTGTCCCTCTGTGTTTTCAGAGGAAAGTCAACAGGGCAAAGAGAGCTCAGGCATTTTATTGGAGGTATCATGTCTTAGCTGCTGGACCATGGGATCCTTCACCTTCCCAAGACAGAAAAGTCCCTTCTCCTCTCATCATCAGCTGATGTCCACCAGTCTCCTTCTGCAACTGTTCTGACAGGAAATGCAATTTAACTTTGTTCCATGCCAAAACAAAGAAGTTGGAATCAAGAAATCATCACCGGTTGGGCCTCCAAAAAGCAATTAAATAGAACCTTACAATTGGATTAGAAAGCCATGATTCCACCTTAAATTTCTCTGGTTTAGAACCATTTGGAGTGAAAGGCATTGAAGGACTAAGGGAGTAGAACAAGAAACTTACTTACAGCAGGTAAAATGACATCTGAGACAATGAGAGGCTTCATCCTACTTTGGTGTCATAAATTTCAAATGTTGTTCCAGATTCATGCATTACATCAGTTTAGCAGTCAGGGACCAATACATCTTCTGTCACCTGTGTAATCACACACACAAGTTATAGCTGCACACAAAAAAGGGCAGGACTTCCTGCTCTGTTTTATTTTATTCCTATTAAATCCCAGACTTTGTTCTTTTTGCCATATTTTATGCTCTCACCTCAGTCATCAGGATGTGATGCCACTCTACAATTGTATCATTTTCTGTCATTTAAAGGAGGGGGGAACAATTTTTTTCCAGCAAAATTTGGAGTGATGAGGCAGAAAGCTCTCCCCAGAGCACAGCCTGCCCCTCAGCCTTAAAGAGTGTGTCTCACCTGATCAGCATGTGCTGACGTCCAAATCTGAGCTGACAATCCTTGGAGTGAGTAAAGAGAAACAGGAACCTAAAGGACCTCAACCACTTCCTCTGCAGTAGCCACCACACCTTAAATTCACCTGTTTCTCCCCACTGATTCAAGAGGGGCACCATGAACCTCTGACCATGTGCAAGCCTTCCTTGTGTGTTGTTAAGGAGCAGGGAAGGGGATCCATTGGCAGAGATCTCATTCATCACACATCTGCCAGGTTTACCTGTGCTTCCTTTAGGTGTTTATTTTTCTGGCTGATAGCGGGTTAAAGGGAAAGCCGCACGCTGCTGGAGCTGCAGGTTAGTGCTCTGAGATTTGGAGGGATTTTGCTCTCTTGTCAGGTCGTTCTGTAGGAATAACATCACTGCTTGCTGGAAAACAAAGCAAACCATCTGCTTTCCTCCCGACGTCGGTAACTCCCTGTGTTAAACCCCGCTAGGGCTGCCGAAGCAGGAGACCACCAAAACACGAGCACCACTGTAGTGTCTGAGGGGGATCCACAACTCTGCTGTACCTGGCAAGAACATGAGTCTCAGGGAGTCTGGCAAGCTGGGGAATGTGCCTTGCAAGAGGCAGCACGGGGGTGTCGAAGGGAGCGGGCGGATTACGGCGAGCTTTGAGGGCTGGAGGATGTTCTGCTGTCTCCCAGAGCAGAGCAGTTGCTCTGGAATATGTCTCACATCACACTCCCTGCTGATGGAGTGGTCGCTGGGCAGGGAGCAGCTGAGCCCTTCCCAGCCCTTGCAGCAGCCAAGGGTGAGCATCCTGCTGGTGTCACCCTCACAGATGGAGTGTCTGAGGACAGGCAGTGACGAGTTCAGGGGCTTCACAAGTGCACAGGGAAGTGTCAGACGAGCAGCAGCAATGAGGGGGCAATTCAGGGACAGAGATCCTATGGAAGTGTAGGAGATCCATCAATATTTTCTTCTAGTGAGGGAATTGCTATTTTGTTATTGCCTGTTTCTGAGAGAGAGGGGACCGCGTGGGGCCCTTTGGGAAGCAGATGCCAACTGCTCCATGGGGAGTAGCAAAGCAGCCTGGGTGAGTTCTGGTTAAAACTTGGATGCAGTGCATTGATTCTGCAGTTCTTTGCCACTAATCCCAAGGTAGATGGGCTCAGGCTTTCCCAGGATGGTGCTGCTGGGTTCACTGGGCCATCACTCAGCTGCACACAGGAAGGTGTTTAGATATTCGTGACCTGCCAGAAAAATTTCACATCCTCCCCTTGCTTGAGAGAGAAATGTTGTGCCCCTGAAATCACGTGGGAAGATCACGACCAGATTTTCACGTTGCAACGTGTTCTGTTTACGAATTGTGACCAAACTCTGCTGCCAAATGACAAGCCCTGATTAGAGGGGAAGGGCTGGGAGGATGAAGTGCTGCGTGGATGGGCTGGAACCACCGTGCTGTGCCTCAGCTCATTGGCACAGGACTCACTAACGTGGGTCGTTTCATACATAAAAGCTGGTAATCGTGTGAGTCTTTCCACTCACTCCCGGTTCGGCTGATGAAAACACACAGATGTGAGGGTAAAAGGTTGTGTGAGGCTCAGGATGTCGCCAGCTCCTCTTAAACAGCCTCCCTGGGCTGCTCAAACATCATTTCAGTAATAGCAGTAGCAGTATTCATTTATTGTAAATTGAAAAGGAGAGGTAAAGAGAAGGGAAGCTGTGCCAGGATCCTCCAGGAAGACACAAAAATAAAAATAGAAATAAAAATTAAAAAAAAAAATTAAAAAAAAAAATCGAGGGGAGCTGCTCTTCTTTTCCAAACCAAAAAGCCCCTCTGGGGGAGGAGAGGGCTGTGCATTTGTGCCACCCCACCCTGCCCTCTCCATACCAATTTGCACAGGGAGAATTTCCTCGAGCAGCTGGGCTTGCTCTTCCCACACACCATCCCCCTTGGATGCACTGCATGGGCATTTGAACAACCACCCAACCATAAAATAAGCATAAATGTTTTCTCAGGGAGAAGATGAGGACTGGGCTTTCAATCCACTCCCTAAAATAAAGGCTCCGTGTCCATGGACAATAATTGTATTAGCACACCAGGAACTTAAAATAAAAAAAAGAGCTAAAAAGGGACAGTTTTGGTCACATACTGCAGGGTTTGCCCCTTTCTGGGGACACTTGATTGGACTTTTTACTGGTTTGTAGAGAGTCCAAATCTAACAGAGAAGGACTGAAGTACTGACATATGGTTAAGACAGTAAAACATCCAAAAACCTTTCCAAGCATTAGCTGAATGTAATCCAAAATTCCATTAAAATACTCACTGAAATAATGTGGAAAAAGAGGAGGCTTTTAAAAAAATTATTTTAGCCATTTATGTGGGTTTTTGTGTGTCTTGGTGTCTTTCGTGACTCTGGGTTCAAATTCCTCAAGTTCACACACCTCACACAAAGTGCTGCGCTTGACTTGGTGCCACAACTGAGGTCCATTTTAGGGGAGTTTAATCTCATGGACCCTAAAATCTAACACCTCCAAATTAACACCAATTGTGGTTAGCTTCTTCTTGTGCACTCTCTAGATACTCATTCCTGGCTGTGTGCAACTGCTGACAGGAAGAACGTGTTGGAAAGATTTAACTCCAAGCTCACGCGAGCAGATGATGTCCCAGAACACTGGTGCTTTGACAGGGGCCTGGGTGCTGGAATGGAGACAGTTTGGAGAAGTGTTTCTGGTGTTTTCATTCCTCCAATGCAGTCCCCTGGTGATGGGGGCTGCTTCATTAAAAACCTGCCCTGCTTCCCCAAATCCTACTCCAACAGCTTAAAAATGTCCAGAGGGCTCGTTCTTTCTCCTAAGCACCCCGATGGGGAGGGTACAGAATATTCCACCCTGGGCTGTGATGTCTTGAGGGAAAACTAAGAGGCATCTGGGACATGGCTTGGGTCAGGGACCTCCAAGAAATCTTTCTTTGTCAAGCTGGAGTTCAGTGCACACCACTATTTTATTTCAATTAGGTTCTCTACCATTTTCTCCTTGTTTTTCCAAAGTGCACAGCTTGGACAGCAGCAGGAAGAACAAAAAGAGAAGCAGATGATCCTGCTGAGCCTCAAGTGTTGGAGTTCTTTGCAGTCAAGGTGGGCTGTGAATGTCCACTGCAGCCACACACCTGAAAGATGAGGAGACGTGGCTCCATCTGTGACTGATTTGTGAGTGCCCCAAAAAGGAAATTGAATTGCAGAAAGGTTTTGCACTCTGGCTGTGTTTCTGTTTCAAGCTGGTGAGATTTTGCTGGAGGTTCACTACCCAGCCCTGAATGTGTGGTTTCAATATTTTGACATCACTAGTTAAGGAAACACTGAAGAATTGTTTTGTGTTATCCTATTAATCTTAAAATGGGACATTTATCTGGAAAGCAACACCACATCCATCTTCTCATTATTGGAAATCTACTGGAGTTTTGTCTGAGAAGAAAATTTGCTAAAATATTCTTTTGAGATGATAAATTAGTCAGGCAACTTCCAGATAGTTTCACCTGCAAATCAGGGAGGAAGTGGAATAACTTTCATATACTACATTTGCCTTGTTTAAATATATTTATTTTCCTTCTCTTTTTGGAGATTTTTTCCCCCCTTGAACAAACAATGCCAACTCTTTTCCAAAGGCTAAGAAAATAAGAATCCAAATGTGAAAATGAAACAGAATCATTAATTTGCAGTCATACAAAGCAGATTAGTCAATCTGAAATGAACTTTTTTCCTTATTTGTCTGGTTTGTCAGCCAAATTTTTAAAAAAATCCATTCTTTGCACAGCTATAAATATTGTGTTTCAAAAATATTCCAAAGGGATACATTCACACAGGAACTGATTCTCTTTCATTTTTTCAGTCATCCAATAAAGCAGGGGGGAAAAAAGGGAACAGAAGCTCCTCCAAGTTTCCTTCTGCTGCTCCTCTTAAAACAGGGAAAACACATTTCTGACCACATTACATGTTTTAGTTGGACACCACGAAATGCAAGGCTCCTGCTGAAATGCAAAACGCCACCCGACCCGAGTTAAAAGCTGGGCAACCAGCCAGTATTATTTGCAAAATAAAATTAATCTGAAAGTTGTCATAAACAAAAATGCAGTGGTAAAGTGGGAGCATCCTCCTGGCTGTAAACACCCTCCCACGGTGGTCCCTGACTCATTTATCCTAAGCTTTACTCTCCCTTTGTGACACAGAGAGAATTTAGGTGTATGAGGACTTTGGCTTGGCAATGCAGGGTTGTCCTGCCTTTCCTTCCTTCACCTTCCCTGCTGTGTTTTGGTTTGGGCAGCACTTGAAGGCAACATTTTGGTTTTTCACGGAGCGCACCAGGATCCATGTCTGGGTAGAAGGAGGACAAATAAAGGCCCTGCTATTGGAAAGGAACAGTGATTTCTCTGAGGGCTTTGCTGTAGCTCCTTCATCTTCCCCTCACTGGGAGGATCTTTCCCAGTGGGATGGCTTTTCCCAGTGTGATATTCCATGTCAGCAAACCTGGCCTCCTTCCTCCAGACATCCACCAAAAAATAAAGCTGTGGGAGAGAGTGTGTGTCCCTGATGTCTCTTAACGCTTTGTTTTTTAAGATCTTTTTACTGGAAGTTGTGTTTTAATCCTTTAGTTTCTACTTTCTGGGGTTGTGTTCCAGTTCATTTGGATGTGTGAGTTCAGGATTTTCTGTATTCCTCACTCTTTTGCCTCATGGGGACCTTCCTGCCAAGCCAGTGGTGGATCCTGAGTGCTGTGAGGTATCTAATTGCCCTCACACTCTCTGGTTAAAGCATGTGGCAGTGGGTGAACTTCCAGATTCCCATATCTACCAACAATTTAACTAGCAGAAGACCTGGGAGTGCACAAGGAGTGCAGGAACAGAGATTTTTCTGCTTCTCCCATCCCAAATCCCCACCCACTATGAGATCTATGGAACATGTTCATGTATCTGGACAGTAAAAAAATCCATATTCAAGAAAAAAGCAGCAAATATTTTTGTTTCTTTCCATGCCCAAGAGCTGGGCAATCCAAAAACTTCACCCCCTAAGAATAGTTTTGAATAGTTTTGAAGGTCTTTGGGCCTTCTGAAAAACCAGCTTCTAAGACTGAGAGGATCCAAAAGAGTAAAGCAGCACCACCCAAGATTCCCTGGATGTCTCCACACCAGCCAGCGTGACTAAAACTGGCCCAGCTCCTTCCCAGGCACTGGTCCCTGAGGTGTGTGAACTGCACCACCCCAAACCCCCTCAGAACTGGTCTTGCAAAAAAAACCTTCCCGCGTTTGAACTCGCCCACGGTTCCTGCAGCGGTTTTTGCTGTAACCAGAGAGGCTTTCAAATTTTTTTTTTTTGGCTGAAGCAGCTCGCCAAAATTCTGGGCTTAGCACTTCTTGTTTTCCCTCCCCTCTCCTTGTTTCTCTCCCTGTTTGGCTGGTGGGAAGAGGAATGCCTCCCTGGCACGAGAGCTGAGGGTGGTGTGGGCCGTCCCTTCCACGTGGAGCTGTGAATTCCCGCTTCCCCTCGGCGCGCCGGGAGCCCAAGAGCCAGAAAGGCCTCCTGTGCTTCCAGGAGCCAAGTGCTGTTCCCAACCAGCTCCTGGCCCCCAAAACTTCCCTTTGGAGCTTCTCAGTTCCTGTGCTTATCCTGGCCTCGTCCTCTGCTGCTGCTGCTGCTGCTGGTTCCAAGCTGCGGGCACGCTCCAGGCACTCTTCCCAGCGCCACGTCCACCAGGAACTTATCCCCTGTCCGTGGTGGGATGGAGTTCAGGGTTCTGCCAGAGAAGGTCACCTCAGACCAACCCTTCCTCCGTGCTGAGGTAACCATTTTCCACCACAAGGAAACCATTTTCCACCACGCTACCCCTTGGCAATGGATGCCAACAAGGAAAGCCATCCCCAATCCTGCAGCACTGCTGGAGGTCTGCAGGATTTTGGGATGAGCAGGACCTGGCGTGTCCCACCTCCTGGTGCCAGCTCCTGGACTGGCAGCCAGGGTGGAGGATTGGCACTTAAGGGTCAGGCATGGCAGATAATGCACCAAAGCAGACACAGCACTGAGACTTCAGCAGGGCCTGTTTTGCTGTGGTGGGTGAACCATGTGAGTTTCACTTGGAGCTTCCGCTCTGAAGAAAACAGATCCAACATAATTCCGTGTATATATGGCTGCTTTAATAAATATACTTATGTGTGCTGTAAAAATAGAATATTTTCCTGGCCCTAAGGGTATGGATTTGTCTGCAAGCATTGCTGTGACATGAAATTTCAGAATCCTTTGCTGCAGTGGAAAAGAAAAGACTTTAAGTATTTGATTTAGAAGAAAAACAGAAAAACAGTCACTGGCGTTGTCTGCAGTACAGAACTTTGCAACTGTTATTATTCACATCATCAACAAACAGTCTAAAAGAAGTGGTGTGCAGGGGTGTGGGAAAAGAGCTTTGTGGTTTTCTGTTTCAGCTCTGCCTGTGAATCACTTTGCAGTCTTGGGCAAGTGGCTTAACCTTGTGGGGGCTCGATGTGAGCAGCTCTGCAGTGGCTGAACAGCATTCAGGGGACCTCTGAAGGGGATGTTTGAAACAGCCACAAGACACGAGAAGATGCAGAGTCCCTGAAGAAAGATGGCATGTACATGTAATATGGTATTATCATGGCTTTATCCCCCCCAGAAATACAGATGTCTCAGAAGAAAAGCGTGGTTTTGCTATGTATGGATGGATTTTAGTTCCTTAGAGGCAAACAAAGCAGCATCTTCTAGACAGGGACCAAGATCCTGACATCCTCATCAGGCAGACTCCCACCTAAGCCAAGTATGGTTTTGCCTTAGCTGGAAATTGGCTCTTTGTGAATTATCCAACACAAGCCATTGACTCTATAACCCATAAATTGTCAAACTCAATTATTTCCAGCTAAGCAGATAGCTGAAAATAAATAATCTGTAAGATAAGGGACTCTGGCTTTAGTTTTAAGTCAAATTCAAGTTTGCTTAACATGAACATTATAGTTACATAAATAACAAGAGGAAAAATCGCCCCCAAACCCAAAAATCATTTTTCTGCAAAAACATAGAGGATCAATTTCTCTAGCTTAGAATTACCAAACTTGGCAGTATTTCACATTTGAAATATAATGATGTCATCTGGTTGGCCTCTTCCCATCACAAACAGTAAATCTTAAAATCTGGAGAGATCTTTTATTTGGTTATTCATATTGTACTGCATCAAGGGGTTACAACACATGTGCCTGGGCTTATTAAAATCATCTGGTAGAGAAGAAGTTATTATTTAAAGGCACAGTCCTTGAGCCTGTGCTGCTTTTCTTGGAGGACGTCCCTTTCTGATGTCAGCTGCAGGTCCAGTTGTGCCTTCACTGCCACGTGCATGACACCAAGAGGCCCCTTGGTTTGGAGTGTCTTTCTGTGGTGTTTGGAAATAGACATTTTATCCCATGGGCTTTCATCCCTCACCCAAGGAACTGGGGGTGCACAAGGCCTTGTTTCTTCAGGAAGGACTTCCAGCATCGTGGTCAATCTCCCAGTTTGCTTTCCAATGGAAAGCTCCTTCCCTCTGGTGATGAAGTCCACAAGAAGCCTCCCATTTTGGCAAACAGCAACATTGTTGTGCCAGCCAAATTTCTTGCTCCTGGGGACAGTTTCATAGCATTTACTCTGGTGCAAGGAACAAACAGCACGACTGGACTTCTTCAAGTCCAGTGGTGCCTTCCACAGAGCTGCCCCTTTCCCTGCTTTCCCCAAATTTCCGAAGGCTTCTTTCTCCTGCTTGTTTTTATTTACTTTTCTGAGGCCTACGTTGTTTGGCACTCGGTTTGGGTTGCTGGCTGCTTTTCTTGGAAAAAAATGTGGTGGAGCCAGCTCAGGATGTCCTCACAAGGCTGTTTCGTGGAAATTTCCCTTGCTGGAGATCACTCTGTGTTTCTCCAAGGCTTGGAGCCAGCCCAGCAGTACCAAGCAACCTGGATTTTTAACAGTCAGTGCATCCCTGGACGTAGATTTGTGCAGGATCTAATTATGCCTCTGCATAGTTTTTGTCCTTATTTACATAATATCCCTGCATGTGTGTTTGTGCCAGCAAATCCTGCCCTGGTTCCCCCTTTAAATCCCTCTTTGTTGGCTTCTTCCTCCAACCTGTGTGGTTAAAGGTTTCACTGGTTTATTAAATTCTCCTCGTAGTAGAGGGGAAAGGCCCTTTTTGCCACTTAGGCAGGTAGGAAAATTTCCTGCTGGACTGAAACTTTGCCAAACTCTTCTCCTGCAAGAGCAAAGAAAATAAACCACCACGGTTTTTTCGTATATTTGGAGAAGGAAACATTGTCCAACACCTGAAAAATAAAGATAAATCTCTTTGGTGACATCCTTTTACTTTTTTTCCCCACAAGTATTCGGCAAGATGTGGCAATGGGAAAGACCCAGCTGCAGCTTTGAAATGAGCAGATGATTCCCCATATGGAATGCCACCACAAAAGCCACGTTTCTGTGACAGGGCTGGGTGACTTCAATGGACATGAACAGCTTGGGGTGTCAGGGATGTGACTCTAAGATCTGCCAGCAAAAGTTCTCATTCTGCCCATTTCCTCTCCTCCATCGTAGCAACCTGATTTTCAGTGCAGCTGTTGCTGCCTGCAGTAATGTTTATAAAGTAGTTCTCTGAATCCATTTTCACCATTTCCTACATCCTCCACACTCGTGTATATAATTTTTGTCCATTTATCTGTATAAATAGCAGAGTGATAAAAGGCAGATCCCTCTGCTTTCTTAAAAAAATCTAGATTCTCAAGGCTTTAAAACTTCAGGGGCTGAGTGTCCTTTTAGCACAGTGCTGTCACAGTTTTCCACACTTACTGTGCCACCCCAAGGGTTTTTCTTGAGTGTCACTCTCCTGGCCATGAATGTTAAATATTTCTCTGCATAATAACTGTGACCACAGACCTGCTTTAGATAATATTAAATCCTGTCCCAAGAGATAGAATAGGCTCCTCAGAGTGTTGCAGTTTGTAGTTTGTGTGATTGTGCAGGATAATGTAACGCAAATGATGATAATGATGATGATGATGATGATGATGATGATGATGAAAAACAGCATTTTCAGGCTCTCAGCTACTCTGGCTTTGTAGCAGCAGCTGCCAGAACTCGGTTGTGTCTCCATTTCTGCATCTCAGTTGTCACTGGGCCACAGCACAAGTTAATGTGGGTGCAACATGATTGCTGTAGAACCCCTAGAAAGAACTTGTATTAGAAATAGTCACAAATTTCCAGCCAGGCTTACAATGTAAATCATCCTTTCTCCTTTCTTTTAAAATGTTTTGTTCCAAATGTAAGACCTGCTTTCAGGTGGGGGAAAGAACCTGACATTTCCTGAAATCACTAGGAATTTTCATCTGGCAATGAAAAATTTACTAGTCCCAGTTGAAAGTTCTTCCATTTTTTTTTTTTTTTAAATGAAAACATAACAGTCCTAGGAAAAAAGATCTCCCTGCGTGGTCCTGCTTGGTTGTTGCTTTACCCTGTATTATCATACCTGATCATTTCTGTGTTGACTTTTTCTTAGCTTAGAAAAAGTGCTTTGATTAATACCATTGCAGAAGCCTGTGAAATGGCAGTGAATATTTCAGTTCTTGTACCTGCTTAGTTAAACAGAACGTGCTTCCAATTAGCATCAGCCTGGGCTGTTTCAGAACAAATGTGTAACTCATTATCAGCTGGTATCACAGGTTTGGAACCAAAATACATCCCAAAGGAAATGTATAACAAATATTTCGTATCAGTTGCATAAATCATGAGAATATGTGCTTTGGGGGTTTTTTTTTCCTCTCTCCTTCTGGAGATGTTGTACCTTTAAACATGAACACCCCTGTGTGCATGTCCCTGTTCAAATGCAGGACTTGTCAGCTCCACTCCTTTCCCTGGAGCCCTGGAGAAGGCAATGGGCAAGTTCATAAAATCCTGGAATCACTAAGGCTGGAAAAGACCTCCAAGACCACCAAGTCTGACCTTTGACTGAACACAAGTTACAACCTCATAGTGAATTAGGCTCAGATGGTATCAGCTGCAAACAACCCTGAATAACCCCTGCAATGCCTGCACTGGGGGCTCTGGGAGGCTGCAGGGCTGGGAGGTGTTGGATCTTCCATGGGAGAAGAGTGGTGGAGGAGCTGAGGGCTGTGAAAAACGGATATGAGAGGAAGGAGAGGCTTTCAAAA
>VZTR01017519.1:407093-429012 GCA_013400775.1 Chaetops frenatus
GCTGCGGGATCTGCGGGATCTGCGGGGGCTGAGGGGGCTGCGGGAGCTGCGGGAGCTGCAGGGGCTGCGAGGGCTGCGGGATCTGAGGGATCTGCGGGGGCTGCGGGATCTGCGAGGGCTGCGGGATCTGCGGGATCTGCGGGATCTGAGAGGGCTGCGGGAGCTGCGGGGGCTGCAGGAGCTGCAGGAGCTGCGGGAGCTGCCATCACTTGCAGTCAGATGCAGCCTGGGAAGGTGCTCGGCTCCCAGCACTGGCCCAGGCTGGGAAATAAAAGAACCACTTTTGTCAGGAATATTTCACAGGAAGAAGAGATGTTGGCTCAAAATCTGTTATTTTCTTTTATGAGAACTGCTGTAAATTTCTTCAGAGACCATGGACATTGAGAATCCAATTTCCCCAAGATAAGCCCATTTTGGCAGGGGGTTTTGTCTCTCTAGCCTTAGCATCAACAGTCATTATTCAGATTTTCAAAAGACTTTGACCATTTTCATCCTTCTTTAGCTTCAGTTTTGCAGCTAGACCAGACTTTCCTCTTCCCACACCAACCAAAATTAATGGGTGGGCTGAGAAGAACCACGTAGTTTATCGAGTTACATCTTCCTTAAACCCTCTTTTCTAAAGCTTCAGTGAACCATAAGCAGGTACCTCACACAGAGCTAAGCTTCGCAGAGAGCAAATGAAAGCCAGGCAGGAGGAGGGAGGTTGTCCCAGGGGGGTCAGTCCTACCAAAGCCTACTCTGGCTTGGCAAGGAGCACATCCTTATTAAGGCTGGTTGTAATAACATCCCTCAGCTGGTTCATGCCTGCAGCAGGTGAAGTCTGCTGGGTGAAGGCTTTGCCTTGGAAAGCTTCCTCTGTTGTTCCTTTATTTCAGTTCCCGTTTTCAGGAAGGATGCAAAGCCTGGCCTCCTTTGCAAGCTCTCCTTCAGTGTTTCTGCTTCCTTCCCATGGCTTGCCTTGGGCTCCTGCTTGATAGCAAGATGTTAAGAATCATCATCAACAGAAAAACAGTGTGCTCTTTTATTTTATTTACACAGCTGCCATGAATTTTGTTATGCCTAAATCCTCTGTCTCTTCCTCTCTCAGTGGGCTGGAGAGAGAAGAATGGGCTTTCTAGCATTTGTGTTTACTTTTATTGCTCTTTAAAATATTTTACGGCCTTTTAACAGAGTGGCACAATAATATTAAAATAACTTTAAAAAAAAGAAATTTACAGAAAAAGTATTAAGGCATCACAGAAATGGATTTAACACTTCAAATATCCTTTCAAAGTGGCACCATGTCCTTGCTTTGAAGCAAGGCAATAAATTCACTTTGTAATTATTTATTGGAGGTTTTATTGGAAATTAGAGTGCATGTACTAAACAAAATGTCAGCTTATCTACACACAAATATTTGCCTACAAGTTGGATATAAGACAACATATTGTTCATTACAGTGTGATTTAGATTACAGTAGCCAGCAGAGATTCAGTCATGGTCCAGCCTCATGCTTAGTGTCTATCAATCTGGATTAAAAGTCAGTTTTACTTTCAAAAATATGCAGACAGATGGTGTCAAATGGGAAAATAGAGATTTACTTCAGGTTGTGCAGCAAGGTCGTGGCTGAGGAGCATCCCTTGGGTACATCCAGCAGCACCCCCCTGGCGTGGCAGAGCATTCCTTTCACAAGAGCCCCAGCAGATTATCCCCAGCTAAAGCTGTGATATGCTGATAGCCTTGTCTGGCTGGTGGCTGGAATTAAAACAATGCAGTGCACTAATGCAGGCCTTTATCAGGGAGCAGACAAAACAAGGGAGATGGAGGAGCGAGCTGCAGGCAAAGGGCTGGTGAAAGGGAGGCACCCACCTCAGGGCAAGCACAGGAGGGCAGAAGGTGGATGCTTTGTTCTGAAAATAGCCACACAAGCACTTCATTACTGGTTTTGTGCCGAATGATGTCCTGAGGAGCACTGGGAGCCATCAGCATCCAAGGGGACAAGGCCAGGCTAGGTACCCCAGCGACACGGTGGCATGCAAAGACTCTCATTCTTCCTCATTAAGGAGCAGAACCCAGACAAACCCCTTGGCCTGCTCAGCACTGATCATTTTCCTTCCCGTTCCCTCTGCTTTTGCAGCACTCATTGGGAAACTGGTGAATTAAAAAGTGGGGAAGGATGGCTCTGCCAGCATATGTTGTTTCTGTGACATAAATAATCACTGTTCCAAAGGTCACTGCCACCCGGGAGTCACGGGTGGGCTGAGAACAAATGGTAATTATGGCACTTGACAAGCTCCCAGCAGCCCAGAGAGATAAATCTGCTGCCTGCTCCTACTTGAACTTACGGCATCCCGGATTTCAGGAGCTTCCACTCTCCTGCATGACCCAACAAACATCCTCTCAGGATCTCCGGTGAATAAATAACTCTTTGAAATGCGTCTGCCCTGTGGTGGCACCCGGCCCAAGGAGCCCCTGCCTGTCCCTTTGGCATTGTGTAAACACTGCACAGCACAATCCAGAGCTGTTTTCATCTCGACCAGCAGCATAATTACTTCTTCAAAGGGCCAACTCCCCATGCCCGAGTTCATCAAGCTGTCACTCACGAAAGTCAAATCTCCGGACGGGCGCTGCAGCCCTCTCATGGGCTCTCCAGCTTCCCGCAGCTTCTGGGCTCCAGCAGGAGCTGTTTGACCCAGCTGGCTGCTGGGCTGCAGGAGGGCACCTTTCTGTGCCAATAAACAACCCTCTGTGCAAGGTCAGCTCCTCCAGAGCTGCCCCTCAGCTCCCTTTGAAGCCTGGGGTGCCAGCGAGCTCGGCACCGCTGCCGTGGGGCGCGAGGGAAAGGGGTTTATCCTGCTAAAGGGAGCTTCTCCTGGCACTTTTTCTTGCTTACTGCAAACCTGTGATCACAGAGCCTGGCTCTCAGGACAGAACAGGGTTTTGCTTAAATGGAGCCAGGGCAGTTTCTGCTTTGAAGGTGCCCTTTCCAGTGCAGATTAGAGCCAGGCTCCTCAGTGGTGTAAATCAATGGCGCTGCTACAAAGTCGTGTGTTACCCGTCAAAATCTGTCTGGTTCACCTCCCCGAGCATCTGTCCCTCTGGCCAGAATCAGAAACACTCAAAAAACACTGGCTTTGTCCTACCACGCCAGCAATATCCAGATTAAGTTATAAATTTGGTACTAAAAACCCATTGTCATGTTCCAGCTATGCAGGGCGAACACAACCTCACACTACAAGGTAGCAGAAGGAGATTAAATATTATAACCAAATCAGTTACAGATTTATTCCATAAACTTCTCGTGATTTCATTGTACTTTTCCCTCCTTTGATGAATGGATTTTCCCAAGCCTGGTAGATTTATTTTTTGTGGCAGGTATTTTTTTTCTGTTGCCATGCTTTATACCAGTTTTCCATTAAATCCTAAGGAGCAAGATGAGGTGAGAAATAAGTTTGCTTGTAGCTGCAATTTGATTTAGGTCCATGTAGTTCTTATTTGAGAGCTTCTTTTGAACAACACAAGGACTCTGTTTCCAAAGTCTTTGTATGACTGTTTGGAAACACTGGTGTTTTCAGCAAAGGGAAGAAATCTGAGAGAAATTATAGGATCTGCAAATGACATTTTAAAAAATTACTATTAAAAAAAAAAAGAACCTGTTTTAAGCATCAACTTTAAATTGGAGATTTTCTGAAAGATTGTGGAATATTTACATGTAGTTAAAAAGGTGTTCTCATAAAGACCTGTGGAGTATTTATTCATTACTAAGAAGAATTTCACTCAATGTACTCAGGCAGCCTTTAGGTTTCCTCAGATTTCTTTGGAGATTTCCAAACCCATAAATGCTGTAAATATGATCAGACATTGCTCTGTCTGAATTCTGTCTGAATTCTGTTACACTGACACTTTTTTCCCCCTGAAAATAAAAAAAAAATACAATCCACGGTTTATTTTACCTGACCTATATTTGATATTCAAGGAAATGAAATAAATCTCACGTTTAGCCTCCCAAAATAATACAGGGTGTCCATTAACATGTGTTAAAATTAATGAAAGCTTGGTGGTGAACATATAAACAGTACAGCTGCCAGGCTGTTTTGTAAAACTAGAGTTGAGCTCTCCCTGCTGCAAAGTGTTCGGAGCAAATTCTCAGAGCTAATTCCTGTTGCTGTTTCTTTTGTTGTTCCTGCTTTTTGGGCTGTTTGTTGCACACTGGAGCAGTGCTCCATCAGCACCCTACAGCTCTGCAGAGGTGTTTGCAAGCTGCCCAGTGTTTCCACATTTATCCCTGTGAGGAAACAGCAGGTCCTTGTGCCTCTGCACATTTGCACACCCATGTGTTGGTGATCCCCTGACTCCATGATCCTTGTAGGTCCCGTCCAGCTCAGGATATTTTATGGTTCTGTGAATATCTTGGTATCATTTGATTGTGTTGAGTAGGAAAAATTCCAGTGGACAACCCCACCAGTGAATGTAGGCATCAAGTGAAGGGGAAAAAAATAATAATCCAACACTTCTGAACATCCCTAACCAGGGATTTGGATCCTTGCTCGTTATCCCTCCTTTTTTCCCCTATTATTAGAGTTCCTAGTTTCTTTTTCCCTAGGATAGCAGCTCTCTTCCATTCCCACCTCCACCAGTTTTTATGGGCCTGACCATAATTACACAGCACAGTGCTGTGGTTCCCCAGCAGCAGGTTTATTACCCACTCACTTATGCCTGGTTTTCCTAGCAAAAATGACACCTGAATCTGGCCCTCTGCTTTTGTGTTGCTCTGTTCCTTAAATAAAAAACACGGCACCACCAACATGAGCTTAACAAAACCATCGTAAAGCAGCCTTACCCCAAACTGCCCCTCACGCTCCTCTGGCTCCAGAAAAAGCCACCTTAAGGCAAATCTGTGATTAAAAACCCTCACAACCATGAGGTTCAGGACCCTCAACTTCTCTCATCAACCTATGAAGTGAAATCCGAAGTTTTGATTCACTATCCACATAAAAGGCTTGAAATGGGTCCTCCTTCCCATCAGGAAGTTGGTGAGGAGATTAAAATATTAGATGTGATCTTACATGAGTCCAGAAAGTTAATCCATGCCCCACAGAAAAAATTACACCTTATAAACAAACAGCCAGCAGCAGTAAGTGCGAGTTTTCTGCAGAAAGCATCAGTGGAGCTCAAGCAAGGACAAGCATCCCCTACAACAGAGGTGTTCATCTAAAAACATTTTCCTAACCAACTCCCCCCCACCCCCCTCCAATTAAGCGTGGAGATTTTTTTCCATCAGCCCTTACCAAAAAGCATCAAAAGCTGATTCCAAAATCCACTGACATCATAGGGAGCCTTTCCAAAGGCTAATGGGCTTTGGGATCAGGCCCTCAGTTTTTATTCCAAGCCTTCACAACAGTGAGCTTAAATCAGTCCGTGCTCTTGCGAGCGCCCAAGAAGATTTTCCAGCATTACGTTTGTTTGGGACCAGGTTCTCCCCATGTGGTGGACTTGATGTGAAGCCCATTTAAATCCCATCAGTCACTACAAAGAGGATGGGAGAAGGGCCAGGCCAGCTGAGCAGAGGTGGAATTCACCTTGCAGCTGCTCTTATCAGCGTGGCTGAGGGGAGGAGCACCCCCGTGCCAGGGAGCTGCCCAAGAAGGGCTGCCAGTGGCACCACGCTGAGATAGAAATGGTGGTGAGGCTGAGAAGTTTTGCAGGGAAAAGAGTGGGAAAACCATGGAAAAAACCTCACAGAGGGTCTCTGCTCCGCACAGCAGCTTTGCCACTTGTCAGGCTGTGCAACAACAGTGTATCTGAATATTTCTGTGCCTGCCTTTTGGTGGTATTCACCCATCCAGAGTTAGTCATTAATCTTTGCTTAATTAACCAGAAGGCCGCAGATCCATGGTATGTGAATATGATCCTAATTAGCTCACTTCAGGTTACACATCGATTTTCTGCGTGTTGCCTTTTGGAGCTGTGGAGCAGTTTGTTTTTTGAGGAGAACATAAAAGAGAGAGGGGTGGNATTAAATGGCAACATTGGTTTATAGATCAACTCTGCAACTGCTTGGTCGTTAAAGCGGTGGTGGCAGATTATTGTGCTGCAGCCTTGTAAAATATGGGCACTGTGTTTTAGCTGGGAGGGGGCTTAAAAAGAACAATAAAATTCTCCAGTGTCTTTGATTCCTCATTTCTCTTGCATTGCAGTAGGCAACATGATCTGATCTGTGTGTGCTTTTCAGGTGGGGAGCATTTGCCAGGCTTCCCTCTAACGCTCCAGAACTCAAACCTGATGAGTCTTCCTGATTTGAGGTTGCACCAAGCCCTCATCACTCTTGGACTGGCCCAGACGTGGAGGATATAGCCAGACCATTCTGCAGCTGCTTCCAGGAAGAGGAATTTCCAAATTTCCAGTGCCACTGGTCAGTGTGTCCGGCTCACAGCGGCGCCCATGCTTGGCTGACCCTTCTGAGACACAGAGCACCACGTGCCTCTTCCAGATCAGCCAGACCCGGGGACAAAATCCATGTGCAAAAATAAAACTTGGAAGTGATTTAAAAAATGGAATCTCTTCCCAGACAGTGCCTAATCACTGCCTGTCTTCTGAAAATGTAGACATTTATTTTGGATTATGAAGGGCTTCTTTCAAATGTTTGGCCACTGCTAAAGACACTGAGATCGTTGGAAAATTCCAGCCACAATATGCTGCCTGGTGACCAATAAATTTTGCATTGATATTTTCCTTCCCCTACTGGAACTGGAGTGCTGTTTGCAGGACTGGTGAGGTGTTCAGTGGAGGAATGAGGGTTAATGATCATATTTTTACCTGCATGTGCCACAAAGTCTCTTCCAATCAAGGAACAATAACTGCTACTTCACCGTGGGCCTGGTTGAACAGAGAGCTTTTCTTTAAAACATGGATATTTCCAGCTGAAAAATGCAATATTGTCAGGGGAAATGAATTAGCTTTGCTGCACAGTAAACAAATGGGAATTCTCTCACATAACTTCACTAAGAAGTTAATTGTGTGAAATGAAACATTTTACAGAATGCTACTGCTACCACTCACCACACTGTGCAGAACTTCTCAGGATGAAATCCCAGTGGCTTAGTGGAGGATAACCCAGAGATGAGATGTGGCACATGGCTGTCATGAGCTGCTGTGGTGGGTCCAGTTGCAGATAGGAAACCAAACACAACCCCTCATGTTTGCTGTTGATACAGGATTTAAGCTTGGTGGCTGTAAGGCTTCTGGTTGTCTTTTTTTATTCCCCCATTAAAGGCTGGACCACTAAAGCCACTGGTAAAATTCCCACTGCAGGAAGAAGAAGTGCTCAGACGAGTCCAGGTTTGGGGTGATGGCAGGCACCACCACAAAGCTGTCAACCTTCATTTGTGGGATTAGTCCATGGGATTGATCCTCCCAATCACTTTCTCGGGACCAGCCAATATTCTGGGCATGGTTTTGGTGATTCCTGCAGAACTCACAGGGCTGCATGTGAGAGCTGACTGCACTTTTGGCTCAAGAGCCACAAGAGCAACAAAGAGCCCTCAAGGATGTGTGAAGGACCTCTTCTTTCCCTTTCCTGTGAATAACAAGAGCTTTTGCTGCCTTCATCTCAACAAGTGGTGCAGCCTTGTGAGTGCTAAATCCACTTTAAAAATAACATAAACAGAATTTAGTAAAAGTGACTGAGTACATGATGGTCCTGTCAAGTTTGTTTGGTTGCTTCCTAATGAACAGGATTGTGAAGGCTGTTAGTAACTCGGGCTCTGAGTAACACAGCCAGCTTCACTGTTGTGATTTCCATCAGAAAGGAAGGGAAAAGGAAAGCTGCTGTTTATCTAATGCAAAGGGAAGGGCAATATGTCTCTGCTCGAGACGTGTAATGCACTAACATCACATAATCTGACTGCTCTGAAGTAAAGAACTGGGAATTTTCATTATTTTTAGGGTGTTTTGTTTTTGTTTTTTTTTTTTAATGGGAGGGAGATTTCTTGGCCGGGGGAGCACAAAGACTGGAGATTCCCCTCTTCCATCAGGCTGCATCCTATTTACAGGACTCCAGCACACATTGCTGCTGTGGCCCAGCCACGGATCCATTTCGATGCCAGAGAAAATGCTGGTTTCTCTAAGATGTCACAGTCATGGTGCTGGGGAGGCTCATGGTCAGAGAATGAGTCTGGCTTGCCATCAGTGCTTTGATATTCCAGCAGGGGATCCCCAGGGACCTTCTGTCAGAGGGACAAGGAATGAAAGATGTGGCAGGGGCTGATCTCAGGCAGGGTGGTGGCACAGGTCAAGGCTTGCTGTGGTGTCCTGCTGCAAGGAAAGCCTCTGGAGACAAGGAGCTCGGTATCTCTTTGATGACAAATGCTTAAGATCATCCTTGCAGCTCCATCCTGCCATCATTTGGGTGTTGTTCTGTTTACTGCCCTGCTTTTAAAAATAAAGACCTCCTCAGGAAGAGGTTGCAACACGCCCCGAGAAAGGCATTATTTTCAGCTTAAAATTTCCTATGTCCCCAGCTAAAAATGTGGATCAGAGATAAAGCCCGGCACATTCTCACCATTTGTCTCTTTGGCTAAAGGAAAAGAGGGGTGACCCAGCCCTGGGTCTGACGTACAGGATGCCACTTGAGCCGTCACACTCGATAACTTCAACTTGAACTTGTCCACTTGTGTCAAATGGGGCTGATTTATAACCTTGCCACACCGGCCTTGTGGGATTTTTCTGTGTGGTAAAAAGCTGCCCTGCTGTCGTGGCATTAAACAGGTTTTTTTCTTGCCAGTTGCTCAGCACCAGGGACCAGGGTGTTAAGGTCCAGAGGCCTCTGAGGATGCACAAAGTGTGTTTCAGGCATGGTATCCCTGTGGCAGGGGGAGTTGGATGGGCTTTGGCACTGATTTGTAGTAAAACTCCTTGTTCCTGGGATGGAAAAAGAATCCTTCCAAATGCCATAAGCTGTAAAGTCAGACACTTAATTTACCTCTTCCATTAAAGTCGCCAAAAAGAGTTTTTATTTAAAAAAAAATCAAACAGAAAATCAACAAATTTTGCCAATTGGTGGCATCCCTGCCCATGGCAGGGGGGTTGGAACTAAATAAAATTTAAGGCCCCTTCCAACCCAAACCATTAAGGAAAAAGAAATATTATATAAACCCCCACAATTGCTACTAAAATCTGAGGGAGTGCTGTCTAAATTTCAGTGTCTTGGGATCTTTGTGTGTTTCCTCTGAGAGGTTCACCAGGAGCCAGGCTGTTCATGTCTCTGTGAAGCTTAGTGAGAGCAGAAGTGAAGAGGGATAATCCAAATCACGCTACCCAATGGCTGGTTGGGAGCCCAGGCTGGATCTGGATTCCAAGAGAAGGGTTGTTCTGGCCATGGACAGGTGTATTATGATAAATCTCTGTGATCTTCCACTCCACATGAGACCATCACCACCCAAGAGTGAGAGAGAAATTTCCTCCAGACCTTCATTCCACGTCTCATGGCACGGAGGGCATCCAGCTTTTAGAAAGACACAGCAGCAGGATTTCAAAGGTTGAGGCCATTTGTAGATGTTGGTGCTGGGAGTGCTCTGACAAGGCCTTTTTGTATGAGTCAGAGGAGAAATGTGTCATTCACCCAAACCACTCAAATTTCTGTTTGTTTGTTTGTTTTTTACTTCATACATTACATATAATTTCGAGTTGCTTGGCTGCAAACCAAAACTCTTTCAACACTTACTTACTAAAGATGTGATTGGCTGGGTGTGAGAAGACACAAAGGAAAACAGATGAGATAACTGGGAAAAGCAGAAATCAGCTCTCATTCTTAAGATGAATCCAGCAAAAATAACACATCCTGTGGGTCCCTGATGTCTTTAAAGACTCAGGCTCAGTTCAGTCCTCACTGCCATACAGAGTCCATCCCTCTACACTGTTTCCATATGAAAATGAAGACTGAGGCACTGCAGGACTGGCTTTGAGGGACAGCAACACGAGCTGGACAGTGAGTAGAAAGCCATGAGCAATTCTGTAGGATGTGTCCTCATGGGCTTCATCCTCCTCTGGCAGGATGTGCCACACACCAATTCACTGTTACTGAAAAAAAATCCTGCAGTGCAGAGGAACATCCACTGAAAAAAAAGAGCAGCCACCAAACTTCCTGCCTCCCACAAGTTCCCTGACCATGCCACCTTGGTGAGTTGTGCTGCAGCTGCTAAAGCTAAAAAGTGTCTGTGTTTGTGATTGTTTGGGTTTTTGAAAGGGAAACAAGTGCCTGGCTGCACCAGCTTTTGCACAGAGATGGCTCTGGGCAGCCTGACAGGCTGTACATCTTCGTTTGCAGTGCCAAGAGCTTGGCACTTACTTTTCTGGGGCCTTGCTCAGTGGTTTGGAGCAGATGATGTCGTCCAGCAGCCCATCCTTGCACCCCACAGTTGCACATGCAGCTGAGATACTGTCAGAGGAACACTTGGACATCCTACCCATTTACTTTATAGGGAAAATATGTTCTGAATTGTTTGAGTAAGGAGGAGGGGGGAAAAAAACCTCATCCGTGCTTTCCTGGCTGGGTTCTGCATCTCAGCTCCTTGTTTTGACTGTATTTTCCCCCATCTTTCATTTGCCCCTTTCAACTAAGAGCACATGCAGAGGTTATTTGGAATTGTTATGTGTGTCTTATATCTGAGTGATTAATTATTCAGAAATGTTCTGTTTAAAGTAAAACTCCCTTACAATGCTTGGACTGTATCAAGACAGCTTAGAGCTGGCACAAATGAGAGTTATTCCCACTTTTAAAGGCTATTAATAGTGCCAAAAGAATACAAAGGAGACCCATAGCACCTATGTACTTATTATTCACCATATCCATGCTTATTATATGGGTATGCATGAGATAAATAGACAGGGAGGTTTGCTCAGCACAGTGCTCAGGCTGTGCCAAAGAAATAAAATTCCCTCCCTGGAGAGCCCAAGTGTGGAGGCAAAGAGGGGCTAGCAATGAAGTCACAGATTACAATCACAGCTAAATGGCTTCTTTGAGCAAGGAGATGAGTTGGCCTGCTTTCCCTGGGAGGCTGCTCCTGATATTCATGACTTTATAAATAAAGAGGCATGAACCAGATGCCAAGGATGTGAGCCAGAGCTGATAAAAGCCAGTGAGAGTCCTGCAGTGCCCACAGGCTTGGGAGCAGGTCTGTGATGCCCCGAGCTGTCTGAAAGGAGCTGCTGCAGCCTGGCATCCCCAAATTCCTCTGGGCACTGCAGTGAACTCATCCCCACAGGGTTTGGGCACTTTGTGCATTGCCCTCAGCATCCTCCTCTGAAGAAGCAGTGCCTTTTCTGTGTTACCAACAGGCAGCACAGGTTAAGCAGGGTGGCTTCTTCTTGTCTGGGATGAAAAAGTAATCTGGAGTGATTCTCAGGAGCTGTGAATGCCTGATTTCAGTTTGCTCTGGCCTGGGGACTCTGGAAGGAACCTCTGTGTTAAAATAACCTCTGTGCAGTGTGGCTGGAACAAAGTCATGCAGTGACTTCATTTCATGTTTGTGTTGTAACTCCTAATGGTACAACGTGAGTATCTGAGGATCTCTTCTCCTCCTGAGTGTAAACCAGACCACGCCCAGTGAGGGCAAAAACGCTCTTTAGCATTCACCAGGTGGCAGCTCACATTAACCAGACCCACCCTGAAATTCGACTGCCTCCACCTCATCACTTCCCAGGAAGTTGGTGAGGTATTAGATAAAGAGCTCATTTCAGAGACATACTAATTTTCATTAGGGATTTTCTAATAAATTCCTTCCATGAGAAAGGTATACTTTATTAGAGACTGCAGCTCCAAACACTACTTGTGGGAGTAGGTAGCATTCCTTTCCTAGTCATCCGTGGAGATTTCCAGCCAAAAACAGGGACACAACTAGCCAAAGTGAGGAGCTCACCCAAATAAAGTAATGTCATGTCATTGGAAAACAGTGGAAAATGTTCTGGAAATACTCATGTCATCTGTTCTCCAGCAGCAGAGTTTTTTCACAGAGGATCTTCCCACTAACAAAGAGCCCATGAACAAATCTTCTCTCCTGGTTCCACCTTTTCCCTTTCTGCTGTGTTCCTTAGCTACCAAGGTGTGATTTTTCTGGAGTTAGGAACATGAGTAGAAATATATCTTAATTTTTTTGGGGGAAAAAAAAAAAGATAAATAATTCTGGTCATCGTGAGAAGATTTTTCTCCCTCCAACACATTGGGGTAAAACCATGACCCTTAAACCTGGCTGATCATTTTTTAGTCAGTGGAACTCCCTGAATGTTTCTGTAATTACAGGCAGAGATTATATTCCATCCTTCTTGTGCCACATTTGGTCTTCAAATTAAAGCAACGTTTTCCTCCTTTCCACCACTCTCCTCCAATGTATTTATAGACAGGTGTTGTGTTCACCTTAGAGGTCACTTAGTAGGCTAGAGGTAGCACAGGTTTTGAGTTTCATTCTGTAAGAAGGTCACATATTCCCTGGTGTTTCTGGTTGTCCTTTCCCTGCATTTCTTCTGGCTGGGATTTGCCTTTCCTGGAAGGTGCCCAGCAATGCTGGACTCTCATCAACACCTCTTGCAAAGGCTTCCCTTCTCCCTGGTGTCTGCTCAGTCCCCCTTCCCAGGATCAGATCTGCTCTTCCTGAGAAAAGCTGGAGTCACCCTGTGATTAATTAGCACAGCTGGGGCTTTTCCTCCTTTTTCATTTCCTTCTGGTGACCAAACTCCACCAGGCTGCCTGGCTCTCTGCTGCAGAAGCACAGCTCCAGTTTGGGCTCAATTCCTGCCATCCTGGAGCCTCTGGGAACCTGGCACAGCCCAGGCTGCTCCACAGCCCAAGGCAGCAGGGAAATTTGGTTCCTACAGGACTGGCAGTAAAGCAGGGGCTCGTCCTGCATCTCCCCAGAGCTCCCTGAAACAGATGCAGTTCTGGAAAACACTTGAGCCTGACAGATCTCCAGGCTGAGACAAAAAGCCATTTGGTCAGAGCATGATCATCCAGCTGTATTCAGGACACAGCTTGCTGATTTTATGGATACACATATATCTTTTAGGACTAGAAATCAGCCTTGTTTTTCTCTTGGTGTGTAATGTTTGACATATGATGTAAATTTACTTTTACAACGTACAGACATAAAAGCTACTGTGGCTTGGACGTAGAATTTATTGATTGTAGAAAACTGACTACCAGGTTTGTTGATTAAGATTTTTTTATACAATGGGAAAGGCACAAAGAATCAAAATATGTGAGGGTAAATTTTCTGTTAGACAGAAGTTATTCAGACTCCTAAAGTTTCACTGCTGTAACTAAACAATGGATTTGTTTTAGCACAGATCTCTCCTGTTATTTTTTAAGGTGTCCTCAGTAACCATCTACCCATAGCCTATAGGCTTTGTTCAATTAATAAAATTTCCTAACTGAATTTATACTTGCCCAAGTGGTAAGTTATGAATTTAAAATTATAAGGCAAGATTTGACCCTTCTCTAGGACAATAAGGCCATAAAATTTCTTCATAAGAGCCTATGCAAAAATGCAATGGCAAACTTAAAAATCAATGAGATAACATCCTGATTAGGAGCTACACCCTGATGCTTTTAGGTGGGTTTTTGCTCTCAAAAACTGCAGGTCTGCTTTGCTTGTGCCCATCACTTTTGCAGGCAATGGCACCCAGGAGAGGCTGAGAGGACACAAAATCCCTCTGCTTTCCTTTTTTTTGGTGCTCATCTTTGGCTCAAACGTATCAATCTTTTCTAGCAGAACTTTATAAATGTTGTCTGTGTGTAAGATGTGCAATGGACAGAGCCTGGCCTCTGGTTGTTATCACAGCCTGGTTCATATAAAATTTTCTAGCCTGGCTTGGTAATTGAAACCATTTTCATGCTGCAAACACAAAAAGCTACGGAGCGAGCCACGCACGCAGCTGAGAGAACGTGTTCTGCTCCAAAGCACCATTAAAGCAATTTCCCATAATGTCTGGCAGGGAGTAGCAGGTTTCTTTTAATGATTTTATTAAAAAGTGAATTAAAGGCCAAAGGTTGCTTCCCTACAGCCCTTAATTTCCTGTTCCAGGGCCAAACGCTGCTCGCAGGAGCTGCTGGGAGAGGGGACGAGGGAGCCTTCCCCACCCTGGCTCAGCCCCTGGAACTGCAGGGTGGGCAGCTCTGCTCCCACAGGGGCACCAGAAAACACGGTGACACGAGCACACAGTGGCCAGTTACTGACACAGGCCTGTGGGAGAGACAGAACCGCTGCCTCCAGGCAGGGCTCGGGAGCTCTGCTCCACACCTGGAATACGGATTTCCACTGGTGCTGTCGACGAGGCATCAGCGCAATTCCAGGGAGGGTGACCCCCAGGAAAAGGGGATCCTGGGTCCTGGATCCTGCCCTTTGGATTAGTGGCATGAGTCTGCATTTTCATGGCGTATTTATGCAGCTTGGAGGTTGCTAATCCTTCGTTTCTGCTTTTCAGGTGGGTTAACTTGTGGAGATCTTCCATTCGAGGAGCACCTGTGGAGAAACAGGGTCCTCTGCAAAGAAGCAAACAAACCAATGCAACAAGAATACACTTATAAAATAATAAGGGCACCAACAGGCCCCAGTCTGCTCCTCCTTGGATCTAACCACCTCTCAGGGCTTGTGAGAGAGAAAATGCAACACCCCGGCACAGATAATGGGGGTTAAACACCAGAGGTTTGGAGTTGGATGGGACTTGCTTCCTGTGGTATCCTGTTATTTGGAAAATCAAACCTAAATTCCCTCCTGGTGTGCAGAAGGGCTCTGTGAGATGCAACTTGCACCCCACAGCATTCGTGGGTTCAGCCAACTATAAGAGCAAGATGTTGGTAAAACTCCAGTCTTTAAAATGCTTTAATAAAACAACTATAATTTACCCCACTGCAAGAGCTATAAACTGTAATTTAATAATGTGCTTGTCAGGGGACAGCTTTTAAAAATAATAATAATAATTTTAAAAAAAAGTTTTAGTATTATTAAAGAAACGTAGTATATAAAAAATGTCTAATTGCTGAGGAAACAGCATTATTATGATTTTCAGATATTTAGAATGGGAAAATCATTCTAAGCAAGGGAGCTGTGGTTTTTTTGGTGGAGTCTTGCTGTACGGGTCTCATTAAGTTTTCAAGGAATACTGCTCCAAATCCTTACCGTGCTTCCAAATTATGTTAAACTGTTAATCTTTCATCCTGCTCCAGCAGTGGGTTCTGAAACATAGATGACATTTCTTGTTTGGGATTTAAACATCTTTCAAACTAAAGAAGTTTATTTCTTACAGGACAAATCTTCACGCTTTGGGCTCTTGGATTTCCTGGTTCAATTCCCATAAAGTACCCCCAAAACTTCAGCTGTAAGATCAGTACCTGGAGTGGTTTGAACTCTCTGAAAGCTCAGTTCAGGGCAAGTTTAGCCACGCAAAGCCATGTAATTTCTGCTCCATCTTGGTTGCAGTCATCTGCTCTGACACAAAATAGGATTAAGAATAATATAACTGCTTCCAGCTAATAGATTTAGGCTGTGGTTCCAGGATTATTAATACCAGATCTGTGCACTGCCAGCTCACCCAGGACTATAAATCTAATGTGGATCAGGCATGGACACATGATTGTGTTTTGTCAAATTAGCCAAGGGACATGATATGGAATTTATACCAGCTTTATCCTCCTGTGCTAGCTGCACTCCTGCAGTGGAAAGGCAGGAGACTGCTGGCCCAACATGAAGTTAAAAAACACTGATGCACCAAAAACCTGCTGTTATAAAGGATTTTTTTTGGTTGTTGTTGTTGTTTTGACAAACATAAGCCATTGATGGGAGGTTTTTTATGCTCTAGCAGCGTGTTGCTCATCTGGCACATGGCACTGGTGGTGTGATACCACAAATCTTACAGCTGGCTGCAAACCACAGCCTGAAGAATTAGCACTTGAGATGCTGTCACGTAGCTGCCCTTGGAAGTCTCTGTCCAGGGCAGTAACCATTGTTTCCTTATCACATCTCATTTGGGAGCAAGAGGTTTTTATGATACCCACTTGTATGCCTGTGACCGGCCTTTTCTCTTGAAAAACCAACTTACAGGGGACTCTCACGCATGTTTGCTGCAATAGTGAGCTGCATGTTTGGTTTCAATAGTGAGCTTTAAAGTCTTAGAAGGAGGAGTCCACATTTCCCCATTACTCTGGGGATACGTTAAACATTAATTCTCGGTGTGGTTGAGGGTTGGGATTGGAAACTTACCTTGCCAAAAGAAAAAGAAATGGAGCTCTCCTTAGTTCCAAGGTCATTGAACAGCAGTTAAGGGACTACAAATAATCTTATTTTTCCCTTTCACATGACTTTTCTTTTCTTTTCTTTTCTCGTGTTTTTTTTTTGTTTTGTTTGGTTTTTGTTTGTTTGTTTGTTTTTGGTTTTTTTGGTGGTTTTTTTTGTTTGGTTTTTTGTTTGGTTTTGGGGTTTTTTTGTTGGTTTTTTGTTTGTTTGTTCGTTTGTTTTTTGTTTTGTTTTGTTTTGTTTGTTTGTTTTTTATTTGTTTGTTTGATTGTTTTTTGTTTTTTGGTTTGGGTTTGGGTTGGGGTTTTTTTGTGGTGGAAGATGAAGCTCTCGCATAACAGCTCAGATGGGGACAGGAGGTTGGGAAGACAGGATGTCATCATGTTGACTGAGCTGAGTGTGGGATCTTGGCCTGGGCAAAATCAATTGGAAAAGAGGCAAAAGAGTCTTCACTCTGCATATTCTGGGTAAATCTTGGCTTGCAAAACAGATCCTGCTGGAGGGACCAATTTATTCTGGGGACTGAGCAATGAAGATGGGAGGTGATGTGTTCTGAAGAGGAGCTGCCGCAATAAATGAACAAATTCAGCCTGGGATTTTTCAAAAGGATAGAGCCCCATTCAACAAAACACCTTTTTCAGGACAAGCCTCTGCAAGAAGATGCAGAGCAGGTGCAGATCTGCCCCAGGGCAGCTGCAGCAAGGTGCTTGAGCACCTCCATCATTCCCAAGAATTGCTGGTGAGCATTTCCCACCAACCCAACTCACCTCATTGCAAGTCACCTCTGTACTCAGCCCCCCTCTCACCTTCACAAAAACAATTGTTCCTGAGGACTTCCACACTGCCACACTGGAAGCACACCAGCAGCACTTCTGAGCACTGCTTTGGGTATTTGTTCACACTGGGAACCAGGACAAGGTGAAAGCTGGAGGGCCCCACGTGCTGCACGGGGCCTGCAGGTCAGGATTGACACCGCAGTGTAGCTGAAGTCGGGCTTTGACCCTTAACTTGGAAATACAAAGCTGAATTTCCCCCTCATTTTCCCCCCTCCTGAATCCTCCCTGGTTCCCTACATGGCTGCTCTGTATTATGATCCCTTTAAATAAGCAGCCTGTCATTAGCTTTTATCCCAGTGCTTGCTCAGCCGGACTAAAGTCTAGGTCTCTTTGTTTTTAAGGCTTGCTTGGTGTGTAAGTGCCAGATGTTTCCCATCTCTTGGCTCTTGGTGAAATAAACAAGAAGTGCCATAACCTTCACCTTTCAACTCTTACATTACCTATTCCTAAAGTACAAGAAATGGATGTGTGTTTATGCAGCAAGGCTTTGAACTACCTTCCAGGTTTCTGTCAAAAGCCCGATTCTCCGGGCAAAGATAACGGATGAGAAGGGATTTGGGTGCTGCTATAAAAACCACCTCCTGCACCAATGGAGCAGTAGTCTTCATGGAGGAGAGTAATCTGTGGGGATTAGAGACCCTGTAAAACTGATCTGACTTTCAGGCTGAATCACTCAGCTCTGGATTTGGCACTCCTGGAAAGCAGAGTGCTCTGTGGGTGACAGTGCAGTTATTTGATATAAAAGCAGCATAAACCTGCAGAGTCCACGGGGATTTTTCTGATGTGTCACAGCTTTTAGGACAAACTGTGGAGTTCAGCCATCCTTATATTTCCCTTAAAGAATGAAAGAATGGTTTGGGTTGGAAGGGATCTTAAAGATCATCCACTTCCAAATCCCACTGCCACGGGCAGGAGGGAACACCTTTCACTGCCCTTACAACTTTCTCCTTCCTGCCATAGCAAAACTAGAGGGGTTAATAAAGGAACTTTCATCATTAAGAAGAGATCACCTAAATTCATCCTGTAGTTATTTTTCTTCCTGCCCTTCTTCTGTCTCTCGTTTTTGTAAAATCTTCCTCGAAGGCACCTGGGTGATGTGGCTTTTGGTGGGGCATGGAGGGCTTCTCCAAGTTAATATTCACATGTCCTAAGGAGGAGCAGTGGATACACGGCCCCGGGAGGCTGGGACCAGCTGTCTGATGACACACACTCAAAGCTTCCCAGGAACAGCTCAGCCAGGCTTAGCTGTCCCATAAGAAAGTCACACGGCAGCTTTTCCTTTTCAACTTAGGCAATAAGTGGGGAACAAGTGGTGTAATTAAGATTGCAAAAGCATTTCAATTAGAATTCCAAGCGAATTAGGCAAATAGAATTTTAATTTGTGCTAATTCCTCTCTTCCCAGGGAAATGAAGTCTTCCTCTGAGGATGGCTTTTGTCTGTCACAGAGTCCCCTGAAAGGTGAACTAGCAAGGATGACTTTAGCCACAATTCACTCATGCATACCGAAAAAAAAGTATTTTCCCCACTGTAAACACATTTGTTGCTACATCTTTTCCCTCTGCAGGCAGCCAAAAAACACCTTCCCCGCAACCAGGAAAATTCTTACAGAGAATAATTATCATCAAACTTCCATTTGCGTTTGGAGGTCATCAGAATATTTTCCCGGAGTTTTGTTGCCATCCTCAAGCCAAAGGTTCAGAGAGCATCTGTTCTAGAGAGTGCTGCCCATTTGCAGGGTGCCTGTGCTGTCCAGGGAGGCAGGAGAGAAAGGGTAGGAAGGCAGAGCCCTGGGGTGGCTTTTCACAGGCACTGAGGAGTCTCCACAGAGTTACAGAGGGCCTGGCCTCTTTTATGACCTCTCAGGGCGTATTTCCCTAACCAGGCTGACTCAGGGGTCACTGAAACACAAGTTGTTTCAAAGGCTGGACCAAAGTGTACACGCCATGATCCTCTATAAATCCATATTAAACCACAGCCCTCAGAGCAGGGGTGGTTGCTGTGGTCTCTGGGGGCTAATGAGAAAATGGCACACGGTGACAGGAATGGATTTCTGGCCTCTCCATAACTTTTGCAGTTCAGCTCAAATTTATGCACACTCTGACACTGAGCATTTGCTCAGGCCATTCATCCATTCCAGTACTTATTGATGATGCACTGAGCTGAACTCAGAGACTTCAGCTATGGCACACACCCAGGTGCCTTCATCATTTCCTTATCCTTCACGGTGCCTTTCTGTCTCAGCTCCAACCTGGAAACCTGTCTGTGGGATTAGAAACTGAGATTTTTCTATAAATCAGCCTTGACTGAAGGCCAGCTCATTTTGGTGACATCTTAAAAATGCAAGGGGGAAAAAAATCAACATTCAATTGAATCGATTTGAAACGAATTGAATTGAATTGAACTGAATTGAATTGAATTGAATTGAATTGAATTGAATTGAATTGAATTGATTGAATTGAATGCCAAACTGCTCATTCTTAAGCATGAATCTTACTAGCAGCTGCTGTAGTTTAGGAAATAGCTCTCTGTTTTATATACATATATATATATATCCACATATGTATGCTTAAGGTACCTATACAATAATTGATATGTATCCTTAGATTTTTACAAATCCACTCCTGTTAGACAGTACCTCACTTTACATGTGGTTTCTACTGAGGCTAAATATTTCTAAATATCCTGCTAGGTAANAAGCATGAATCTTACTAGCAGCTGCTGTAGTTTAGGAAATAGCTCTCTGTTTTATATACATATATATATATATCCACATATGTATGCTTAAGGTACCTATACAATAATTGATATGTATCCTTAGATTTTTACAAATCCACTCCTGTTAGACAGTACCTCACTTTACATGTGGTTTCTACTGAGGCTAAATATTTCTAAATATCCTGCTAGGTAAGTAACAGTGTGTCTAAACATACATTGTTTTGAGTTTAAATAGTCAGTTAGATAGTTCAGAAAATACATAGAGAAGGGTCTCTGGACAACCTGGTCCAGTGTTCAACAGCCATGGCTCTATAAATTTTTTTTTTTTTACATAAAAATGGAATTTTCTGTATTTCTGTATTGCCTCTTGCTTTGTCACTGGGTGTGACTGAGAAGAGCCTGGCTCAATCTCCTTCAGGCTGCCCCATCAAGTGTTTATCCACATTCATAAGGCAAAAATGGCATTCAAATTCATTCTTGGCAGCTTCCCATCACACTGCAAGAGCAATGTACATTCAAAGACATTCTAGGTTGTTCTTTTCTGTTACCTGAAGGCAGTAAATCACAGGGTTAGTGAGGTTACCTCAGTTAGAAATAAAGCCATCACCTTTAGCATTGGTTTCAGTAAAAACACAAACACTTCTGCAGTCAAATGGCAAAGTTTTATGGCTGTGGTTCTTTGAAACAACTAATAAATATTTGTTTGCCATTTCTCTCTGGGGCAACTGTCCACTTGCTAATTTACACATCACCAAGAGGCCACTGAACCTTTTCCTGTGGGTATTAACCCTATCCATTACTGTGCCACTGAAAATATAAACTGCCTGGAGGCTGAGAGACATTTGGAATAAGAGCAGCTCAGCCCACAGCAGTTGATGCTTAAAGAGATCTTGAGATCCCCCAAGAGCCTTGTGCTCCCTGATGTGGCTCCATGGCAGGGTTTCAGCCCTGAGGATTGTGTGTAATCCTCTGCAGAGCTTTTCCACAGCTGTCACTGTCCTTTGGAGGGGATGGAGCTGCTTCTAGTTTTGCTCCAGCTTTTCTTTGCCCTTCCCTTCTGATGGCACACCCACCAGCAGCAGTGACCTTCACTGTATTGTCTGACTCCTCCAGAATTTGTACATGCCCAAATTACCTCCCCAGCCATTTACAGGTTTTGCTTGTGTGGCCCAAATCTTCAGACTCTTCTTCCAGCTCACAAGCCTCAGCCTGGGAATCGTGTGCCCAGCTCTTCCCTGGGCTTATTTATAAATGCACATCTCAGGGTTTTATGTGTTTGTGTTCTTTGGAAGCCTCATCTGTTTCCCTGGAGATTTCTGCTTCAGCAGTTCCTGTCTGTGGGTCCCTGCTTGATAACCTGGCTTTTAAAAGCCTGTGAATGCACTGACTGCAGTTGTTTATTTGTTTTCCTTCCTGTTTGGCTTGAAAAACCTGCTCTCTCTAAGGTTTGCTATTAAAAACTTTAAGAGAAACGCTCTTACGTAATTTATTTTTGTTGTTGTTAATTACGGTTCTCCAGGTTTTTCCTCTCTGACCTGGTGCGCCAGGAGTGCCCTGGAGTTAACAGATGTTTCTGCTCCTTTGCCTGGGGACAGGATCAGTGCCATGCTCACCACAGAGCTCCTGGGCAACCTGGACCAGGCTCTGAATGGCCTGGGGATATTTTGCTCTGCTTCACACCATGGATTTCCCAAGCCCATGGCTGCTACCTGGAGCAAGAACTGGAGCAAGACTGGAGAGGGCACGTTGGAGTGTCACACAGCTCAGAGCTGGCAATGGAACTGTCTCTGGTTTTTTCACTCTTTATGTAAAGGCAGAAAAGCCTGGGGAACGAGCAGTACTTGGAAGATGTCATCATAGAGTCAGAGGAGTGTTTGCTTGGAAGGAATCTTAAAAACCATTTTTATTCCACCCCCAGCCACGGGCAGGGACAGCTCCCACTATCCCAGGCTGCTCCAAGCCCTGCCCAGCCTGGCCTTGGACACTGCCAGGGATCCAGGGAGCAGCCACAGCTTTTCTGGGCACCCTGTGCCAGGGCCTCCCCACCCTCACAGGAGAGAATTTCTTCCTTATCTCTGATCTAAACCTACCCTCTTTCAGTTTGAAGC